>NW_020769443.1:472308-519753 GCF_900518735.1 Pseudonaja textilis | reverse complement strand
AGTCCCGCCTTAGACATGAAAGCCAGCTGGGTGACTTTGGGCCAATCCCCAGGAGACAGTGAGTTCTAGTCTCACCTTTGGCGATAACCATGAAAGCCAGCTGGGTGACCTTGTGGGGAAAAAAGGAGGAGGAAGGTATGTTGGATATGTTTGATATCTTGAGTTATTTATAAAAATAAATTAAAGGCAGGAGATAGACAGACAGACAGAATAATACACTTGACTAAAGAGGAAAATAACAACAACAACAAAAAAGGACTCCCCGATCACCTTGTTCCCAAGGCCAGGGAGAATAATTAAGACTTCAGTAATTTCCCGAACAAGAGCAAGATTCTTCCATTTTTCTATCATGAAAATCACTGTTCGTTGGCTACATAGCCATTGACCAGCCCTATCTAACAAGACCTTCAACCAAAAAGTCTGGGAGCTTTTTCTGTGTGTTCAATATTTCAAAAGGGGGGAAGGAGCTGATGCACAGGAGCTTTCTCCGTCCTTCAGATGAGCTGCATTTCAGTTGCTGGGTCCTTGAATGTAGACTTCTGGATTGTTGAGCAACACCCCTAGGCTACTCACCGTACAGATCATCAAGCAGCCCAGATCGTCGTCTTGAAGTCTTTTAAACACCGCTCTTCAAATTCTGCAGCCTTAACCACGAATGATTATGTGTCAGAATCGTCTGTCTGCTCTCCTATTGATTTCAGGATGGGGAAAAAAAAACCCCAACCACTTTTCAACGGTGTCAATCACTGGATTCCAGCATCGGAAGGCTGTTGAATCCCAACTCTCTGCTCCATTGAAATGAAAGCAGGCCCAACATGTGGCTGTCTCGCCTCTTCCACTTCCAGCACATTCGGTGGAAAAAGGGGAACTCATCGTGCTTTTCACTAACTGCCAGGCTTACCCCACTTTGGCCGCCATTGGGGACGGGTGGGCTGTGTGTGTGTGTGTGTGTTTTACGACGGGGAAAAGGGGCAGACGAGGCTGTTTGAATTGCCACTTCGATGAATTGGAAAGGAGGCCGAGTAAATGGCAGCTGCTTTGGTGAGATCCATGAAATAGGCTGTGCGGATATGGGAACTATAAGCCTTTTCTGGACGGTTAGGGACCGGCTTGGACCGACGGCTTCTGCTTTGTTTCATAGATCTTGCCAGATGGTTACAATAAATTGCTGCTTTGGGGGTTTTTTTTTAAAAAAAATGGGGAGGGGGGGAAGGTGTGACACAAACCCCTATTGAAAATGATTACACACACCACCCCCCGGAAAGAGTCTATGGAGATTCTCAGTCATCCAACTCATGGTTGTCCCCAAAAATGCCTTTTCTTTTTCCGTTTTCTTTTTCTTTTTGAAAAACCTTTATTAAACATTTAAAAAGAATAAATACAAACCTACGAATGGCGCAAAGAACCATGGAAAGTGTCTAGGGAGATTCTCAGTCGTGGTTGTCCCAAAGGTGCTTTTCAAGAGGCAACTGGACTTTCTCAATTTTTTTCTTTGAAGACGTTTCGCTTCTCGTCTAAGAAGCTTCTTCAGCTCTGACTAGATGGAGGGGAACGGAAGGATTTGTGTTCCTTGCAGGCAGCTGGTTATTTGCGTTCTTTGAGTGAGTCATTGAGACCACTTGGAAGATTATCTGTGTCCTCAGATCATGTGTTGTTTCAGGTTTTTGTTTAAAGACGTTTCGCTTCTCATCCAAGAAGCTTCTTCAGCTCTGACTGGATGGTGGGGAACAGAAGGATTTATATTCCTTGCAGACAGCTGGTCATTTGCACCATTTTAGAGGTTCGTTGAGGCCACTTGGAGGTTTCTCTGTGTCCTCGGGGTCACCTGAGTGGTGCTCCTGGTTTTTGTAGTCTGCAATTTTTTCCTCTGGAAATCCATTCCTCCTCCCACCCCTTTCAAAGGGTGTTCATCCCAAATTGTGTAGCTCAAAGTCTGTTGAGATTCACATTCATCCAGGTTATGGTTGTCCCAAAGGTGCTTTTTTAAGGGGGCAACTGGCCTTTCATGAGCTTGAAGAAGCTTCTTGGATGAGAAGCGAAACTTCTTCAAAGAAAAACCAGACAGTCCAGTTGCCTCTTGAAAAGCACCTTTGGGACAACCACGACTGAGAATCTTTCAAACTGAGAATCAACGAAACCTCATTTCGTTGCACCTGCTTGCGAGTGTAATGACAAATAAATTCTTATGTCTTATGAGAAGCGAAACATCTTCAAAGAAAAACCAGAAAGCCCAGTTGCCTTTTGGGGAAAAAAAAAGCATCTTTGGGACCTCCCTGGAAAGATTTAGCCGATTATGCCCCAGTTGAGAGTTTCCTACTATCTTCTGTTTGGTGGGGGGGTTTACCGTGCTCTACTTGATGATGCAAAAAAAAAAAAAAAAAACCTGACATCTTTTTCAGAAGTTTTTCAAGATGATTTGAGGCTTGATTTTGTGCGTGGCTGCGGTTCATTGAAACAATCCCCCCCCCCCCTTTTAGAAGCAAGGAAAAATTGAACACAAGCCCATCAAGTTAGGACAGCAGTGGCAAAAAATAAAACAGTCGGATGGCTCTAAGCCCAAAGAGCTGATGTTAAGAACAGACTGGGGATCGATTGCAGGTTTTTGACTTACGACCACAGTTGAGCCCAAAATTTCCATTGCTAACAAATTGAGACATTTGTTAAAAGTGAGTTTTGCCCTGTTTTGCAACTTTCCTTGTCACAGTTGTTCAGTGAATCGCTGCAGTTGTTTCAGTTAGTGACACGGTTGCTAAGTGAATCTGGCTCCCCCCCCATTGACTTCGCTTGTCAGAAAGTCTCAAGAGGGGATCCACGTGAACCTGGAACTCTGCGACCGTCATAAATATGAACTAGTTGTCAAGCATTCAAATGTCAATCCTGTGGCCATGGGGAGTCTGTAATGAACCCAAGTGTGAAAAATGGTCATAAGTCCCTTTTTTCTGTGCCGCTCTAACTTTGGTCACTAAATGAACTGTTGTAAGTTGAGGACTACCTGTATCTGATTTATGAAAGGAAGGTTGTAGGAAAAGATGACTAAATGAGTTAAAACAACAGAGATGGGAATAAATTCTGGGCCGAAGTCTACTATACCTTATTTGTCTTTAGCAACCCACAGAGGGGATAAACCTGACTGGGCAGCGCCGGTCCACCTGATAGCACAGTTATCTTGTCAAAACGTTGTGTGCAGAGTGTTGTTTCCCCTGCACCAACCTGTTTCTAGTTATTTGGATTTGAGAAATAATTTCATGGTGTTGACGCCACCGCAAACGTTTTGAAGCTGCCTCGCTCTGTTCTGTTTGCACAAGTGGTATTAAGAGAAAAGGCCCAACTCTGGCACCTGAGCAAAAAATGTTACTCTTCGCTTTTGTTCAGGTGCAGAATCTTTGCATAAATAAGCACATCCTGAGCCGAGGGTGTAAAAAAACAGTCCCATTGTGGCACAGAGAATTAGCACACACGAGCCTTTAGCCATTATTCCCACAGTGGCATGACTGTGCCAAGTGAAAGGGGCAGTTTGCATGTACCAGCTGGCAGAGGACAGGAACAGCTGCTCCACATTGCTGCCATTTTAGGGTCTCTGTCTCCCTCCCTCCCCCCCCCTTCTCTCCCTCATTATTATACATTTAAAATTTAAAATTACAACCTAATAACAGAGTTGGGACCTCAGAGGTTTTCTAGTCCACCCCGCTGCTCAAGCAGGGAAACCCTTTACCATTGCAGACAAATAGTTGTCCAGTCTCTTCTAAAAAAATCTCCAGTGTTGGAGCAAGTTCTGGAGGCAAGCAGTTCTACCGGCTAATTGTCTTCATTGTTAGGAAATATCTCCTCCGTTCTAGGTTGCTTCTCTCCTTGGTTGCTTTCCATCCGTTTCTTCTTGTCCCCTTCAGGGGCTTTGGAGGTTAGCTTGACTCCCTCTTCTTTGGGGCAGCCCCTCAGATATTGGAAGGCTGCTATCATGTCTCCCCTGGTCCTTCTTTTCCTCAAACTAGACACACCCAATCCCAACAACCGTTCTTCCCGTGTTCTAGCCTCAGTCCCCTAACTCGCTGTGTTGGTCGTCTCTGCATTCTTTCCAGAGTCTCAACCTTTTTCGTATAACACGGCAACCAAAACCGGACGCAAGTATTCCAAGCGCGGCCTTATCGTATATTGATGGGACCTGACCGTTCAGAAAAGTCTACTTATTCTTTTCAGGGAAGTTACGAATTGCTTAGCGGTTCCTAAAGTCCAGTTGCCTCTTTCCTTCCTCTGCATCACAGGAGCATGAAGTTGAAAAGAGCTCTGTAAACTATCGGATTCAGCCACCTGTTCTGAGCGAGAATCCAACTGAAAGCCTCCTTCAGCCGAACATCTCCGGTGAAAGGGAGAGCATTGCTTTGAGTAATTGGTTTCTCTGCTCATTTGGGGTCTCACTGTTAGGAGGTTCCCCCCCCCCCCTTTTAACATTTAGTTGGAATCTGTCTTCCTGTGACTCAAATCCATTATCTGTATTTTGCACTCTAGAACAGACCAGCATGTTATCATTTCAAATATTTGAAGAGGGCTGACATTCAGTTTTCTCTTTCCAAAACGTACCTAGATTTTTTTTTTTTTTTGTTACAAAAGTGTTGGATTTGGGGGACATTTTAAAAACGTATCTTTTTGGGGCGGGGGGGGGGGGGATGAGAATTCTCGGTGAAATAGAGGATGCTTCTCCTTTTAGTCAGGACCTTGTCTTGGAGATATTGCTTCCCTTAGGCTTGTAAGGTTTTTTATCTAACAAGCATTCATTCAGCAGCTGATAACATGGTGTTGTTGGGTTTTTATTTGTTTGTTTTTTTGTGTTTTTTTTTTCCTCCCAGTGCAAACTTATTAAATTTCCTCTTCTGGAGTAAAAGATGTAGGATTCTCCACAAAACCCGTTGGCTCGGATAAATGGATTAATGATTGTAGTTTTTGCAACAGCTAGTATATAGAAGATATTTTCTGTCCTGCATCATATTTCTTATGAAGGCATTTATGGTTTGGAATATAACAAGTTTGTGAGGAGCGGAAGGAATAGATAGGTCTGTGCAGCAGTGGTGACGGTGAAAAAAATGCTTGTGGCTGCGTGATGCCTCCGTTTCTTTATTTTTGCAAGCTTGCTGGTGAATCTGAATTTGCTCCAAAAGTCATTTGGAAATGAACAAGTTTTGATTTTTTCCCTTCCACTATCGGCTTTTAAGTGACCATCTTTCCTCTTCTGTTTGTGACCCCTTTGATCTAAACATGTCATTTAAAGCTTGCAAGCTATTCACTTGCATGTGAGTTTGATCCTTTCGAATGGAGATACGAAGGAATAACGGAGTAATAGAGTTGGAAGGGACTTGGGAGGTCTTCTAGTCCTACCCCTCTGCTCAGGCAGGAAACCCTATATCATTTCAGACAAATGGTTGTCCAATTTCTTCTTAAAAACATACATTGTTGGAGCATTCACAACTTCTGGAGACAAGCTGTTTCCACTGATTAATTGTTCTCACTATTAGGAAATTTCTCTTTTAATTCCCAGTTGCTTCTCCACGCTCCGTTTTGGGGCCTTCCTGGCTCAGAGGAGCCTCTGGCGTTTTTGAAGGCTGGGGCTCAGGAAGAAAAAAAAAGACGGAGCATAGGAGGCGCACGCAGCATCCCTCCAGGCTTCACTTTTGGGGCCTTCAGAGGAGCCTCTGGAGGCAGCGTTTTTGCTCCCAGGAAGGCAAAAAATGGAGGGGGGAACTGCGCCCCTTCCCTCCATTTTTTGCCTTCCTGGGGTCAGGGAAGCCTCCTGGCTGAAGCAGTAAGAAGCAGCGGGAAACCCGGCGCGAACAGCTGATTGTCAGGAGGTTTTAAAACAAAAAAGAAAGAAATACCTTAAGGAGTGACTGGGCGGGTGAGCATCGGGCATCGGGTGGGGCAAGTGAGCAAATAGTGACCGGGTTACTGGGTTGGGGGGGTTGGCCAGCCAGAAGTTACTACTGGTTCTGCGACCCATGCCAAATCCTTGCTACCAGTTCTCCCGAACCGGTGCGAACTGGCTGAATACCACCACTGGCCTAAGGTTGACTTCAGGTGCTTTGCATGCAGGGCCCGCCAACGTCGCTTTCAGAGCTTGTGGTTTTCCTCCTAAGGAGAGCACATTCGATTCTCTCTCGTGCCCCTTTTAATTCTCGTTTGGACTCACAGCAGACACACGATCGTGTGTGGCCCACGTTTAACATCTTGTAGTTTCCAGGACTGGCTTAGATTGTGAGAAAACATTTGATTTACTGAGGGGGAAGTTATTTTTCTTGCAAGTTTACTTTGGCCTGCTGATTAAACGTATGGAGGAATGGTATTTGTGAGTTACTCATGAGGTATTTGTGAGATAGGTATGAATTGTCGGTGGTGGGGGGCATATGGATTTGATCAATAAATAACATTAAGAACAGTCCAAGTGACTTGAGGATTTAGAGCAGGCGTCTTCAAACTTGACAGCTTTAAGACTTGTGGACTTCAACTCCCCGAATTCCTCCTCCAGTCAGGTTAGCTTAGGAATTCGGGGAGTTGAAGTCTACAGGTCTTAAACTTGCCAAGTTGGAAGACCCTTGATTTAGAGGTAAGGGGTGAGCAGACAAAGGCTCAAGCCTGCTAGGATTTAATCCAGCTACTGAAGTGACATAAAGAATCTCCTACGATGAATGAATGAGTCCATTTTTATTGGGAATATATAGCACATATACTTATGACCACAAGTGAGTCCAAAATTTCTGTTGCTAAGGGAAACCTTTGTTAAGTGTGTTTTGGCCCATTTTATGACCTTTCTTGCCCCAGTCGTTAAGTGAATCACTGCAGTTAAGTTAGTAACAAAAGTGGTTCAGTGAATATGGTTTCCCCCTTAACTTTGCTTGTCAGAAGGTTGCAGATGCTGATCCCATGACCTCCAAGGCACTGCGACCATCGTAAATAGGAGTCAGTGGCCAAGCACCTGAATTTTGATCCTGGGGGTGCTGTTGTAAGAGGAAGGAAGGATGGATGGATAGATGGATGGACAGACTGACGGATAGATAGAAAGATTTAGATAAATTATAAATAATTAGATACAGATTATCTCTAATTATAGATCGATAGATAATTTGATAGATAGATAGTTTGATAGATAGCTTGATAGATGATAGATAGATGATAAATAGATGATAGACAGATAGACAGACAGACAGACAGGCAGAGAAGAGAGACAGAGCTCAACTCAACTGATTTCAAATGGGTCATTGTTTACTTTGTTGGGTGCTGTTCTCCTTTTCAGTAATTATAGAATGTTAAAAGCTACACAGGGCCTCTTTCCCACAAACCTTGTGCAGACACTGTGAAATTAATTTTTCACTTTCCAACATGAGTTGCATGGAGGTGACATTTGCAGAGGCCTCCCAAGTTGCACCCTTTGCTCTTGGTATTTGCATCTTGCTAGAAGAAGGTCACGATGAGGTTGAGTAATCCTAGTTAACTACTATGCAGTGGCATTGAAGCTGGGGGTAATGCTGGCAATAAAGAGAAGAAAGGACAAAAAGAAGAGATTTGTGCATCGCCGTAGAATTGTCCGATTTTGAACTTCTCAAAGAAAAACTCAGCAGCGGGAGGTGAGCACCGTGAAGCAGTGTGAGTTCGGTGCAGTCAATCCGACATCGCATGAACAGCTATTTCAGTGTTTCCTAAATTTTTGGTTGATTGGGCACTTTTCCATTCTTCTATTAAAACCAAAGGTAAATTAACCACACCCAGAAAAGACAATTATTTATTTGTCAAAACAGGCATCAAGTTTTGTTTTTTTTTAAAAAATAGGCCAATCCATGTTGGCTTCTTTAGCCATTTTACACGTCATTTTGCTTGTTTATCTTGAGGACCCGTTTTCTTTGGGTATTTCTGCTATGCTCTGAAAAACGTTGCCTTGGAAGCTTCCCAAATTTGTCACTCAGGTGGGATAAAAGGAAGAAACCAGTGAATATCATTTGGGTAAACATCAAAAGAACAGTTTTGGGGGGAGCAATGAAGTTTGAATAGGGAGTACAGTGCGGTCCTTGGTGCCCTCTGAGCTTGGTTGTTATCTTGAAGACCTTTTGCCACCAAACTAGGTAATATCATCAGTGCTAGAAGGGAGTGGGGTTTGCAGAGAGGAGTGTGAGGTCCTCGGTCCACTCTCGGCTTGGTTGCTTTTTTGCAGACGTTTTACTAGCAAACTGGGTAACATCATCAGTGCCAGAAGGATTGGGGTTTGTGGAGAAGAGGATGACTGTGAGGTCCTTGGTGTTCTCTGAGCTTGGTCGTTTTCTTGCAGAAGCTTCCTTACCTAACTAGGTGACATCATCAATGCCAGAAAACTGGCTCCCTTCTGGCACTGATGATGTTACCCAGTTTGGTAATGAAATGTCTGCAAAAAAAACAACCAAGGTCAGGGAGCACCAAGGACCCCCCCACAGTTCTCCTCCTCCCCCCTCCACGGTTCAATCCTGAGCTACATCTATGCTCCTTAATAGGTAGCGATTACAACTAGAGAAAACAAAAAATTGTCTGGGGTTTGTTTTGTTCTGAAAATAACATTTTAGTGGTTTCAGTGCTTGAAAACAAGACCTTTTTTAAAAAAAAAACCCTATGGGGCTTTGACATATGGAAGAGAAGATCTCCAGAAAACAAAGCGCTTGTGACTTCGATGCGCTGCATTTCTGATACTTCTGCCTTATCATTTTTTTTTAAAAAAAATATGATTTACGATTTAGTCTTTGTATCCTGAGATGGTTGGCCTGTCTTCCTCTTTCTTGACACAGTCGTTTAATTTTAAACTCAACGGGCATTTTGGTTATTTATTTTCATTGTTCTTGGCAATAATTCTAAGCTGTTAAGACAGGAAATTTGTATTCAAAAATGCTGTTTCACACTTTATTGTTTGATGATGTGGAGTGATAGAAAATAACACATTTGCTTGCCTTTATAGTCGAGTAATTATTCACATCCATCACCCTATTCTAAGGGAATAAACATCACCAAAAGGAAATTGCACTATTAATAGCCATCTCTTCAGTAAGAATGAGAGGTATTTTTCTTGTGGGACTGTCCAATTAAGAGGTCCCAGGGAAGCAACAATAAAGCTTCAGCTTTTTGCGAAACCAAAGGATTTTATAATGTCCTTCCATTTCAAACAAGAGAGTGGATTCTTAGGCTGTGAATCAAAGAATGAGGGACAGAATACTAAAAGAAGGTAGAGATGTCATTAAAGCCAAGCTGAGATATTACAGTACTCCTTTCCTTAGCAGATAAAGGGCTGCAGCTGTCATCATCCCTGCTCATTAACCGTGTTAATTAATTAGTTTACTTAGATTTGAGGTCCTGCAACATTTAAAAACTGTAAAAAAAAATTTATAACTACTGATTTCGCTTGTATATTTGTTCCGCTTTGGGGCCACTTTCCTCCCTAGTTGTTTTCATCAAAATATTGAATAATTAACATTGGCAGTGAGAATTGCACAATTATGGCCCTTAAATTTTTAAATCCCAAAATGTTCCATGAAAGGATGCAAACAGATTATCAGAGCAAAGGTTTAGTAGTACAGGTAGTCCTCGACTTACAACAGTTCATTTAGTGACCATTCAAAGTTACGATGGCCCTGAAAACGTGACGTAGGACCATTTTTCACACTTAACGACCATTGTAGCATTGTAGACCATTGTTTTGGCCACGTTATCAAAATTTCAGATGTTTGGCAATTGATTCATATTTATGACGCCTGTAGTGCCTTTACAGCTGTGTTACTAGCTTAACAGCTGCAGTGATTCACTTAACAGTTATGGCAAGCAAGGTTGTAAAATGGAGCAAAACTCACTTAACCAATGTCTCAGCAACATAAGTTTTGGGCTCAGTTGTGGTTGCAAATCAAGGACTGCCTGTACACTGGGAATATGCTGTTTCTCGCAGCATATTGAACCATCTCTCCTACACAGCAAAGCACGTAATTTACACATGATAGAGTTATTTTTGCTTTCTTTTGATGGACAATAATTCTTGCAATCAGCCTCGTAGCAATTATTATTCTATCGCCATGTGTACCTTTTAACATTCCCCCCAGCTATATTCTTTTCTTAGCAAACATTCTGTTCATCTATTTCCTTTAGTTCTTTGCAGTTTATATGTGTATATATTATAATCATTTAAGTTTTTCTCGTCAAATGCAATTTGACAATTGATACGTTAATTTTCAGGTCTTTAGTCTTGGTTGCCTCTGTATAACATTCCCTATGCATCATTTGGGTCTTGGCTAATGAGATAGGATTGTTTGCTTAAAAAAGTAGACATAAATCCAAATCCGTAGATTCACATACCCTTAATGCCGCCAGATGCATTCTTTATCCATTTATGGCTAAATATATTAAACAACCCAAAATCATCAGAGATCTTTGTCCTGCTCTCTCTATTACGGAAGTATTTAATGAACATCTAAAGGAAAAATTTGTATGAATGAAAGAATTAAATTGTATGTCAAAAAAGTAAAAATTGGTGTCATTTAGGTTGTTAAGGGTAGTCCTTGATTTATAACCACAGTTGAGCCTGTTGCTGAGGAAGGTCACTGAGTGAGTTGTGTCCCGTTCTATGACCTTTTTGCCACCGTTGATAAGCAACTTAACAACTTCGCTTGTTAAGAGAATCATTCGGTCCTTAAGCGAATCTGGCTTTATTGACGTTGCTTGTCGGAAGCTGGCTGGGAAAGTTAACAAATGGTGATCACATGACCCTTGTAGGCTGCAGCTGTCATAAGTACATGCCAGTTGCCAAGCGCATGCAGAGAACAAAGGAAATGACCACAGGTCCAAATAGCTTGACTGTCCACAAATTATGGGACCTTGAGTCCAGGGTGTGTAGTTTAAGGCAGGGATCTCCAACCTGGGCAATTTTATGACTTGTGGACTTTAACTCCCAGAACTCCCAGAATTTTGGGAGTTGAAGTCCAAAAGTCATAAAGTTGCCAAGGTTGGAGACTCCCAGTTTAAGAAATTGGGAACTGGCTTGTAGGAATGACACAGGTGCCCACCTGAATTGGAGGCTACTGAGGAAGCTGAAAAAAAAAAGAAACATTGGATAGCCTTAAAAGATAAGTATAGGTAGTCCTCAACTTACTGAGCCCAATTTTTCTGCTGTTAAGTGAGGCATTTGTTAAGTGAGTTTTACACCATCTTACGGCCTTTCGTGCCTCAAATGTGAAGTGAATTGCTGCAGTCCATAAATTAGCTATCCGGTTGTTAAGTGAATCTGGCTTCCCCCTTGACTTTGCTCGTCAGAAGGTTGCAAAAGGGGATCACGTGACTCCCGGGTTACCCTGCAACCGTCATAAGTACGAACCAGTTGCCAAACAATTGAATGTCGACCAAGGGGATGCTGCAAAGGTGGTAATTTTTGCATGGTCTCGCTTGCCACGGTGTTGTTAAGCGAATCATTGCAGTTTTCAAGCTAGCAACATGGCTGTTGCAACGGCCGTTAAGTGCGAAAAACGGTCCTAAGTCTCTTTCTTTCAGTGCTCTCGTAACTTTGAATGGTCACCAAATGAACTGTTGTAAGTCAAGGACTACCCTGTATTTGAAATAAAGAAATAAAAAACTCCCTTCCTCCCCCCTCATTTTCGCTTGGTCTCCTTGGGAGGCTATTCAGCACGGGGTGAAGGGTTTTCTCCCCCCCAGATTTGCAGAGTCCTACTTACCAAAAAAAAAAGGAAAAAAAGAAGCCACCCTTGATATTTATTCATGTGAGAGATTTCTCTTTATGAATAAGAAGCAGGCGAGCGAAATTGCTGCATGCTTGAAGTGTGCTATTTGTGCACTCACCTGTGTGGAGTCTCCGGTTGCCCCTGGCAACTAGGCAAATGATTAAATACAAAAAAAAACCCCTGCCCTCGAATGATAAGGTAGAAGCTGGATTGAGAACAACAGCCCAGAGCCAGCTCTGTGAGTTAATGATAATAGATGGGTACTGGTTATAGATAGAAGTCTGACATCTTGGCTGGCTCGACTCACATAGCTTCAAGGAAATTCACGTATTCTTCAAAGGGACCCTATGCTTGTATGCTTTTTTTCCACCACCACCACCCCTTTTTTTTTTCAGTGTTGAGAAAATATTTCACTTCGTAGAAAAGCCTGGTTAAGTAAGCATCTTATTTTGAGCAGGCAGATGGTTCAGTGTCTTAAAATGAATAGGAAGGTCCTTCCTTAAAAAAAAACAAATCCCTGTATTTAAATCATGTCACTAAAATCAGGATCAATCCTAATGATCAATTTCGCTTTGATTGGATCCGAGATTTTGTCCAGAATCCCTACATTCTTATTAACGTCACTGTCTGCCAGAAGCGAATTGCAGGGAAAACCTCTAGGAGAGACAGTTTGGTCTAGTGGTTAAGGCATCGGGCTAGAATGTGGGAGACGTTGAGTTCTTGTCCTGCCTTCACCATGAAAGCCAGCGAGGTGATTTTGGGCCTAGTCCCACCTTAAGCATGAAAACAGGTGAGTGACATTGAGCCAGTCACCAGAAGACAGTGAATTCTAGTCTCACCTTAGACATAAAAGCCAGCTGGGTGACTTTGGGCCACTCACTAGGAAACAAGGAGTTCTAGTTCCACCTTGGCCATGAAAAAAGCTGGCTGGGTGACTTTGGGCCAATCACCAGGAAATGGTGAGTTCTAGTCCTGCCTTAGGCACAGAAGATGGCTCTGTGATTTTGGGCCAATCACCAGAAAACGGTGAGTCTATTCCCGCATTAGCCGTGAATGCTGGCTGGGTGACTTTGGGCCAGTTCCTCTCTCTTAGTGCAACCCACCTTACAAGGTTGTTGTTGGGCAGAAAAGAGGAGGAAGAGAATGGCGTGTTGGAGGATATGTTTCCTCCCATAAATATTTGTAAAAATAATAAAGTCAGGATATAAATGAATAAAACCCCTTATACAATTCGATACAGCCCATGTGACATGGGTTCCATAGAAACCACAGGGATCAAAGTGCAAAAGACTGATGTATATATAAGGAGGAATGGTGTGTGTATGTGTGTGTGTGTGTGTGCATGCGTGCATGTGCGTTTGTGGTTTATTTATGTATGTCTACAC
Source organism: Pseudonaja textilis (assembly GCF_900518735.1). The sequence goes on along the minus strand of NW_020769443.1, from coordinate 506,654 downwards.
ACTCATATTTATTTTTATTTATTAAATACACGTATCTGCCCAAATCGCACACAGGTGACTCCAGGCGACTTACAAAATTTTAAACCCCACTTCTCCCTTCACCCCATGGAAGCAGCAACGCAATCAAAACAGCAATCAAATTTACATTAAAAAATTGGATAGCTGGCAAGATCTAGGACACTTGACTAATTCCCCAAAGAGAAAATACACAGTATTAGCACTTGGATGGGACATCATCAGATATTCCTAGGTTTAGATTAGACTGGAAATTAAAAAAAAGAAAGAAAGATAAAATTATGTCTGCATTTTTTGCCAAGAAAAACATATGGACTGTTCTTCACACTCACCAGGAATGAAACGAGAGTTGATTTTTAAATAAAAATGTACATCCTGATTTTATAGCACATATGTGGAGTTCATATAATTGTCCTCCCCATTTTTATCAGTGCATCCACATGTTTACACACCAATTTCTAAGCTCTGTAGCTATTCTTTGCTTTCCCTTTTCAAGATTATGTCTAAATATTGGTTTTTTGTCTTGGAAAATGGCAAGTGCCCATTTCCCTTAAGCTTTTAGCAACATAAGGCCAGGAGGTTTGCTAATTGTTTTATGTGTCTCCTCCTTTTAACAAAAAAAAGAGAAAATATCTGTGTTAACTCTACCGCCTTCACAAATCTCTCTCTCTTTTTTTTTCCCCTCTGCCTCCCCTCCAAACACGGGGGAATTTCAGACAAACTGGCAAAAAGAATATTTCTGGATATTTGAACATCTCTCTTGCTTTGACACCTCTCCTTGAGGTTAATGAGTGAACAGTTTGATCTTCCTTGACATTTTGACTTTTTCCTCCAAAGGCAGCTGGTTGTAGCTGTCTCTTCCAGAGCAGACGAGCCAAAACGCTTCGGTTAGTGTTTGGCAAGACGTGAGCAGAAGAAAGGCTGTAGAGATGAGAGTTGTTGGTCCCAGGGTGCATAAAATGCTGCTTGCTCGGAGCAGAATCAGTGAGATGTCAAGATACCATTGTGTGGTGGGCAGAGTTCGGAAGGCAGCGCTTCAGTTAAGGATTTCTGGGGGCTTAACCGCCAGCCAGGGTTTTGTCTTTAACACCCAGCATTCAGCATCACGTTGGAATGTAGATTACAGGGAGTCCTCAGTTTACGACCACAATTGAGGCAGAAAGTTGTGTTGAAAAGTGAGACATTGGTTAAGTGAGTCTTGCCCCATTTCACAATTGCCCTTTGCCGCAGTTGTTAAGTGAACCGCTGCAGCCGTTGAGTTTGGAACAGGGTTGTAAAGTGAATCTGGATTTCCTCATTGACTTTGCTTGCGCGAAGGAGAAGGGAGGGAATTCGTTGAAGGTCTACCCCTGAAAATAGATGTTCTTCATTCATGAGGTCTCTTTTCCCTTTAGGTGGAAAATAGGCTTTTAAGAAATCGGTAGCCTTTTTATTGTGGCTTGGAGAGAACATGCCACTGTGCTGGAAGACATGTAGCATCTCAGGTGTTTGGCTCTGTCAAAACTTGGGGTGCCGAGTGCTAGCACTGATGATGTGACCTAGTTAGGGTAATGAAATATCTGCAAGAAAACAACCAAGCTCAGAGAACAGCAAGGACCCCATAGTCGCCTCCTCCACCCTCCCCTCCTCCTCCTCCATCTCTTTTCTTCCTCCCCACAAGCCCCACTCCCTTCTAGCCCTGAAGATGTTACCTAGTTGGGTGATGCGAGGAAACAAGCAAGCTCAGAGAACACCAAGGAACCTCCCCCCCCTTTTTTTCTGAGCAAGAGTATGAGGGTGGTTCTTAGCATGACTGGCAAGAATGCATTTTTTTTTTCTTCCCTTTCCTGATTTTTAAACTCATTAATGCAGTTTTCTGACTTCCTAGCCAAGGCGCTCCCTACTAATTCGCTGGGGCATCTCCTAAGAATTCAGTTAGGCACTTCTGCAAACTATGATAACGAGGCAGCCACGTTCCAACCATATTAACTTCCAACAGCCTCACAATTCAATTAATCTTATCTTTCTAACTCCCAATTACAGGCGGTAATTAAGTAGAAATAGCATCGTAATCCAAAGAATGGCATTCATCGTTCGACTGCCTCCTCACAGTGAATGTGCCCCAAACTTTCAAGACATTCCCAGAAGAAATAGGATAGCTCATTTCTTGCTAATCCACAGAAGAAGCGCTTGGATCTGGGCTAATTTATTCATTGTTTTATTTGTTTTATGTTAGTGAAAAAAGGCTTTAAAAAAAAATTAAAATTCAAGGCAAACAAAACAGAGAAGTTAAAGGTAATGTCCCAGCAGTTCTTTTTTGTCCATATTTTCTTTCTGGATCGCCCACTTAACATTAGACCATGAATTTGCTGATCACTTCAGAGGAAAAACATCACTTTGATCTATAGAAAGTTTGGGATATATCATTTTTTAAAAAATCTTTGCTTCAAGCGTCTTTGTAGCTGTCAGTGAAAGAGGCTTCTCCTGCGGGAAACATAGAAGTGTACCGGTAGAAGAGAATATTTGCAGTTCAGGGTTGAACTGTGGGGTCCTTGGTGCTCTCTTCTTGCAGATGTTTCCTGACTCAACTGGGAAACATCACCAATGCTAAAAGAGTGGGGTTTGAGGAGAGGAAGAGGAAGCGGAAAAGGGAAGAGGAGGAAGAGAGGAGGAGGAGCAAGGGAGGAGAGGAGGAGGAGAAGGAGAAGAGGAAGAGAGGAGAGGGAGGAGGAAAAAGAGAGGAGGAAGAGAGGTGAGGAGGAGGAAGAGAAAAGGAGAGGAGGAGGAGAGGGAGGAGGAGGAAGAGAGAAAGAGAATAGGAGGAGGTGCTTTCTGAGCTTCATGGTTTCACCGCCCAACTATGTAACATCCTCAGAACAAGGCATATGTGTATAAACTGTGTGAACCCTGCACTCTCTTCATGCACCGGTCCATCTAGCACCACCAAGCTCATATGTAAGAGAGTGCTTCAAGGGAGGGAGGTTTGCAGAGGGAGGAGAAGGAGACTGCGGAGTTCTTGGTGCTTTCTGAACCTGATTGTATCTGATGATGTTACCCAGTTTGGTAATGAAATGTCTGCAAGAAAATAACCAAACTCAGAGAATACAAAGTACCCTCGCCCCCCCCCCCCAACACACGCACACACACACACACGCACACACACACACACGCACACACGAGCTTGATAAGGAAAGGTTATCAAGCTTTGTGCACAGATAGGCCTTGCCTAATAACCATTTGTGCAGCGGACATTCAAAGTTCCAGCGCTGCTGAATGGATAGTAGTTAAAGCTGGTCCTCAGAGTTTCGGCTGTTGTAGCCCTCCCCCCGGTCATGTGATGATAGCTTGGGTGCTTGTAGGCCGCCAAGGCAGTAGTTTATTACAGGGCCAGTGATTGGCATGCATAGTTTTCCAAATGCTAGTGGACCGTGTTCTCATCACTCATCATGTCCAGGCTTCCTTGGGAAGGATGAACCCAAAGGGGGTTTCGTTTATTTATTTAAAACATTTATATAGGATAAACTCATTAATATGTATGTGAGATAAGCACATGTTGAAAACCTCCTTCTGTGTTTCTTCTCTTCACCTGGAACTTTCAAGAGGAAATAAGAGAATAGACTTCAGAGTGCCCAAAATGGACTTTCTTTACCCTGAAACGGGCTTTTCTGAGCTGATATATTCAACAGCAGAATGTTCTTTCCTCACTTGCTATAACAGTTTAGCCAGCTCTTTCTTTGTTCCTTGTTTGGGAAGTGGGGCTCCGAACGAGAGGTTCATCTTCCATGATCCTGTGGTGTTTTAAGATAACTGCGGGATCTTGTGTTCCAATAACTCAGGGGCTGCCCCAAAGAAGAGGGAGTCAAGCTATTCTTCAAAGGACCTGAAGGCAGGACAAGAAGCAACGGGTGGAAACTCATCAAGGAGAGAAGCAACCTCTAAAAATAAGGACAAATTTCCTAACAGTTAGGACAATTAATCAGTGGAATGACTTGCCTCCAGGAACTGTGGGTGCTCCAACACTGGAGATTAAGAGGAGACTGGACAGCCATTTAGGTCTGAAATGGTGTAGGGTTTCCTGCTTGGGCAGGAAAGACCCAAGATCCCTCCCAACTCCAATCATGTTTGAACTAATGATTAGAGAAGGGAGGAGATGTCTTGATAGGCGAAAATCCCTGGCAGGTGGGTTGTCAAGGGCAAAGAACAAACTTCTGCCAACAGATTCCTAATGAATCGATTTGGGAGCAGAAACTCTTGGCTGAATTTTTCTGATGAGCTTTTCTTTCCTTTGCCAGGTATGCTATACCTCCAGAACATGGCAAGAGGCTGGAAAGACTGGCCAAAGGTAAGATTATTACGTACATCAAAGGGGTTGACTCCATGCCTGCTCAAGGACTAAATTTGGGACAAATGAATCAATGAAGTCACACGAGGTTTGATGCTACCGTACATAAACTGGGAATGTGTGTGTAGCCATATATGGTGATTGTGATTGCTTCTCTATGAGTGCATCCATTGTGGCACATTGTGACCTCGGTTCACATATCATGCCTTCCATAGTTAGCCCTTGAGGTTTCTCTCCTAAGCCCTTTCGATGAAAGCAGTGCGTTTAAACCTGTGATCCGGAGAGGGGTGGGATGTCGCCAGAGGCTTGAAGAAATGTTAAGTTTTAAATCTTGAGTGAAGACTTGGGGGTTCGTGGCCACCAAAGTTATTTAAAAGGGACTCTGCAGTGAAGAACTACTCCTGCCAATAATGGGGGGGGGGGAACCCCCACAGTTAAATTATAGTTTAATTTGCAGGCCCCCAGCTTCACATGTTCATGTGTGGGCGTGCAGTAACACATAAAATCAGTCTCTCTGGTCAGTAGAAAACAATTTTTCTATGTACCGGGGAGGGAATGGTTACACACGCACTACCGCAGAGGCTCAGATGAAGCCGGTTCCACGGAGGCAATCCCTGGTGCCCAAAAGGTTGGGGGCCACTGGTTTAATGCACAGTATCTTTATTGGGAGCAGTCCTGAATTCCTGCCTGTGAAAAATTTACTTGCGAATGAAATGCTGCTATCAAAAGGACGATCATTTATCTGTCTTAAATTCAATAGGTTTCAATTTTCTTCCGTCACGCATAGGCTTTTGTCTTAGTGCTCTTTTGCCTTCTTAACTATCGTTAAGAGTATAACTGTGAGTAGCTGTTCTATTACACCTGACTTCTCTATTCTTCAAAATAATCAAGATAAAGTGAGCGCCAAGGAGAGATAGTGGAAGGCTCACTTAAAAGAGCTTATGCCATATTTTTACAATATAAACCTCAGTGGAAGCTGCTTCTTTATGTAATCAGTCCCAGAACCATTTACAACGTTTAAGACTTATCACATCGGGTTGGGCTAAACAGAATCGCTATTAACTACAGGTAGTCCTCAACTTACGACCACAGTTGAGCCCAAAATTGCCATTGCTAAGCGATCCGGGTAAGTGAGTTTCGACGCATCTTACCACCTTTCTCGCTAGTTGTTAAGGGAGTCACTGCCGTTAAGTTAGCCACATGGTCATTAAGTGAATCTGGCTTCCCCATTGACTTTGCTTGTCAGAAGGGGATCACGTGACCCCGAGACACTGCAACGGTCATAAATATGAACCAGTTGCCAAGCTTCTGAATTTTGATCCCGTGACCACAAGGACGCTGCAACGGTCGTAAGTGTGAAAAATGGTCCTAAGTCACTTTTTTTCAGTGCCGTTGTAACTTTGAACGGTCACTAAATGAGCTGCTGTAAGTCAAAGACTACTCGTAATGCGTGTTCTCTAAACAACTGCAGTTTCCCTTCTTGATTTTTCAGTACCCGTGGGATACAGTCGAAGGGTGAAGCCTGAACTCTTGACTCTTAGCTAACGGACTCTTTTCTTTGGGGACGGGAAGGGAACGAACAATAAAAAGGCAGGCAGGCAGGCAGTTATTGGGCTGCCCCTTCAAAGTCAAATAAAAAGAAAAAATACATGAGATGTCCGGATGAAGGAAAGCATCGCGCCCGTCTCTTAGGAAGCCGTTCCCTCTGGCGACATTGCACAAAATAGAAATAACATATTGAAAACCGGCGACTGGAAAATGAGAGCTGCGAACCGATTTTTTTTTTTTATTCATACCATTTTCTCTTGGTCATATGTCAAGCTTTTACAAAAACTGCCATTTCCGCCAGCATAAAAATCTCCATAAATCCTGATTTGCCCATAAGAAGTATTGTAGATGTATGTCAGTATTTCAAAATAGAGTTTGGGCGTCTGCGTTAAACTTGAATCTATGGGATATTATTTCTTTGCTGCCCACCTCTCTTTGTTTTGGGGAGTTAATACTGAATTCTAATGATTTGGTAAGAACGATTTGGTTTTGCTGGAAGTGGATGAGTATGTTGTGTTTGTAAAAATAATAATAATTTGGTTCTTGGTGTGATCATGAGTCCTTTCATAGAAGAGACATTCGTAGCTCAGGATTGAACTGTGAGGTCCTTGCTGCTCCCTGAGCTTGGTGGTTTTCTTGCAGACGTTTCACAACCCAATTGGATAATGTCATCAGTGCTAGAAAGGAGTAGGATATGGCATATGTTTTACTCAAACAGTAAACAACAGCCTAACCAAGGAAGTACCATCACGCACAAAGGGGAAGCCACTGGTATATAAAAAGAGACAAAACCCCAGTCCCTTCTAGCACGGATGATATAACCTACTTGGACCATGAAACATCTGTAAGAAAACCATCAAACTCAGAGAGCACCAAGGACCCCCCAGTTCCTCTTGATCAACACCTTCTCAGTAGTAGCACTCCTCCCAAGTAAGATTATCGTAGCTCTGTCTCCATATCTGATTGTTGGCGAGGATCCTTAGAAAACCCTTGGTAGGTCAGATCAGAGCTCTTATCTTCTGCTCCCAGAAAAACACAATAACAGAGTTAGAAGGGACCTTGGAGATCTTCTAGTCCAACCCCCTGTTCTGTCAGGAAACCCCATACCTTTTCAGACAAATAGTTGTCCAATCTCTTCTTTAAAACCTCAGTATTGAAGTACCACAACTTCTGGAGGCAAGTAGTTCCACTGGTTAATTCTTCTCACTATCAGGAAATTCCTCCTTAGTTCTCGGTGGTTTCTCTCCTTGGTTAGTTTCCATCCTTATTGTTTCTTGTCCTGCCTTCTGGTGCTTTGGAGAATAGCTTCACCCCCTCTTCTCTCTGACAACCCCTCAAATATTGGAAGACTGTTATCATGTCACTCCCCTAGTCCTCCTTTTCAATAAAAACAAGAGTGGCATTTATTGCCACTCGGCTTTCTATATTTTTATACCTGGAAATTGCTGATTAAGCCACCCCACGTTAATCTGGATTGCCTGATATATATCTCACATCCATCTGAGATGAACTTAAGCTTTTCCCCTTGGTAATGAGTTAGCTAGCAAAACCAGGATTGTGTTATACCAAATTAGTTAATGTTACAGATGTTACAATGGGAGATTCAAACCAACCAACCAACCCAGAAGATTGAAAATGCACTCTCTTATTTCAGAAGACATAGCTGAGCTCCTAATTCTTTTAAATCCCATTTTGATTTTAAAGGACAATTGAGAACGTAGCAATTTCCTTAAGAATTAGTGTAATATTTTCAGAAGCCGGTCTTATCCTAGCCTCCCAGCTCTGCTTGTGACAACAGCAACAAAATTGCTAATTTGATTCCATAAATTTAATATATACGTGTCGGTAGCCGTTCGTTTTTACACCTTAAGCCATCACACAGAGAGAGACTTTAAACTAAATTGTATGAGAATGGATCCTGCTCTCCAAAACTATAGATTCTCTAAGTAGGACTGTGAGATAGGAGAAGCGAGGTGGCTGTTTTATGCGCTTGTGTTGCTCACAGTTGTAAGGATGAATTAACGTTAAAAGACTGTTTACCGCAGTGGCTTCTCTATTTTAATCCTAATTATTATTCCCCATAGCAAGAAGAAGCAGAGATGGTCAAATGGATTCTTTTATCCAAAGAAAAGATTATATTTAACTTTGTTCCTGTTTGGAAATTGCTTCTGGATTTTGTGCTTGCAATGGAAAAAAATATATATATGAAACTTCGATTTTGCTTTTGCTAATTAGATAGGTTTGTTGTTATAGAAATGGCTAGTACATACTGTTGCGTAACAGTAAAAAGTTGAGGTTGTAATGTTGTTATCTTCTCCTGTACTAAAGAGAGTTGGAAGATAGTGCCTTTTTCTTTCCTCTTCCCTCTTTACACCTTTTTCCTCCTCCCCCACTCCTCCTCCTCCTCCTCCCCCTCCCCCTCCTAGTTTTCTATCCCTTTTTTGAATTTGCCTTTGTATTTTAAATGTTCATCAACTAATGCAAACGTGAAGCTGAAGAGAGAGGAGGAGGGAGAATGGCTGTGTTAGGCGTGTGTGTTGCCCGCAGTTCGTAAGGACGAATTAACCTTAAAGTCCGTTTATCAGAGCGGCTCCTATATTTCGATCTTAATAATAAAATTCCTCGGCTGCATTGGGGAGTTTTAGAAGATACGGTGTAGCCCCGTCTGGGAGAAACTGAACCTAACATTAACCCCACACTTCCCCCGCACTGCAAAGATGCTCCGGAGGTAGCATAAGCTTGCATTTAATGCGCAAAATGAATAGCTGAGCTCTAAATGGACTCCCCGGGAGGGTGGTGGGACCCGTGGAGGGAGCCGTTAATGGGTTGCCACGTTATTGGTGCTAATCACTTAAAATGTGCTCCTTTATTAGGAGCTTTAATGAGAGCCACTTAAACTGTGCATTAAAAAGAGGAACTGCAGAGAAGAATGGTGAACTGGGTGGCAGACACTCGTAAGTCTAATTGAAATGCTTTTAGTACAGGGGGGAAAAGTTACCAGAAGCCAGTAATTCTTTGCACTTTAAAAAAAAACAACACTAAAACCTTCCATCACGTAGCATCGATTAATGTTTTGTTGTTCGGGGCTTGGGAATTGTATTTTAGTTTTGTCAGCTTTCTCCCCCTTTCCCCCCCCATGTCCATTCCTTTTCTTCTTCACCCTACTTTTATCAGAATAACAGCTGGAAGGGAACTCAAGGGAACTAGCCCAGCTCGCCCTCTACCATTCCAGACAAGGGGCTCTCCAGTCTCTTCTTAAAAACCTCCAGTGTTGGCAGCACCCACAACTTCTGATGGCAAGTTGTCCACTGGTTAATTGTTCTCACTGTTAGGAAATCTCTCCTTAATTCTAGGTTGCTTCTCTCCTTGATTAATTTCCATCCGTTGCTTCTTGTCCTGCCCTTAGGGGCTTTGGAGAAGAGCTTGATCCCCTTCTTCTTTGTGGCAGCTCCTCAAATATTGGAAGACTGCTGTCGTGTTCCCCCCTACTCCTTCTTTTCTCTAGACTGGCCAAACCCAAATCCTGCAACCTTTCTTCATATGTTTTTGTCTCCGGGCCTTTAACCGTCTTAGTTGCTCTTCTTTGCACTTTTTCCAAAGTCTCAACATTTTTTTTTTGTCATGTGGTGACCAAAACTGGATGCGGTTATTCCAGGTGTGGCCTTACTAAGACTTTATAAAGCAGTACTAAATGATCTTGATTCTATGCCTCTTGTTTATACAACCCGGGATTGTCTTAGCTTTTTTGGCTGCTGCTACACACGGCTGGCTCATATTCCAGCGATCATCCACTAGGACTCCAAGATCCCTCTCACAGTTACTGTTTTTGATCCAGGTCTTGCCTGTACTTTTTATTTTTGCTGCCTAAATGTAAAACTTTGCTTTTCTCCACATTAAAATTCATTTTGTTGGATAGGGCCCATCTGCAGGCTTTCCCCTCCTCCACCTTCAAATAAAATTGAGCCTTCCTTCTCCTTTTTTAATAACCTGTCTATGTTTCTTTGTACTAGCTTGAACACCTGGTCAGACAGTCAGTATGTGTCTCCGGCAGCCACTTGAATTCCAAATGGGTTAATTCTGCCTCGGCGTTAGCTTTACTTTGACATAGGATCTAATGAGACACTGCTTTTTTTAAATAATATTTTTGAGTGGGAAGAAAAATCCTATTAAAGAAAACATTCCCCAGCAGGTACTTTACAAGAGCATTGGCCTATAATTCTCTAACCTCTAACAGTCCCGGTCAATGTTGCATAATCATTTAAAGTGAAGAGATTTTTTTTTAAAAAGTGAGAATGCAGATATGTCAAGAACACCTGTTCCACAGTAGCTGGAAGAACCTAACATGCCGTGGAATTCCTTTTATTTTTAAAAAAAATGACAGAAAAGGAGACCGAATCTCTACATCAAACGCTCATATTGAAGGGTCCGTAGGGAATAAACCAAAATTTTCCTGAACAATAAAATCAAAAGCATTCATATAACGGGCAGGTGGGTTTTTTTTTTTCCTCCTCTACATGAGGAGAATCTGTAAAGTGATGCATGTCCTCTTCCTGATGTTCTGCCACATGTTTTCTTATTTATTCGATTTCTGTGGCCGTCCACTTCGACAGGGGAGGAGAATCTGGGTGGGTTTACAAGGATTAAAAAACATCAGGAGGAGAAGGAAGCTCCGTTGGGCTTTTCGGAAGCTACTGTTTGCAGACCCCACTACAGAGCATCACCCACAAGGAGGGGGAAACACTGAGAAGAAAGATAAAACAACCTTTTAAGATTTGGAACGTGCGGTTCCTCTTGGAAAAGTGAAGCCAGCAAAGCATCTGATTAGAAGAGGCAGGAAAAAAAAAAAAGCCAGATTGTATGCTGAATGCAAGGTGGCTGTAGCACATGGAATGATAAGATTGACGTATCAGATTAAAAATCAGGAATCCGGCAACACCTTTTCTGACTTAAGAGGTTGTGTTGAAAAGGCAAAAGCTTTTGTGAGGGCCAGGCTCTGTAGTGGGGCATGCAGACGGCGCCTTCAAAAAAAGCTTCTTCTTTCTGATGTTTTTAACTTTTGTGGGGCCCCCAAGATGCACTTTTTCTAATAATGTTTGTCACCATGGATTAACACAGCTCTCCTACGACAACAGCTCAAAGCAACATGAGCGTTGGAGGTAATCTTTACCGTCTGGATCAGAATTGGGGTCTGTCTTCTACCCCGTGAAAAATGCTAGACCTTTCCTGCCAGATCAGATTGAAGGACTATCTTTGCTATCTTCTGACCTAGCAGAGTTTGATGCTTGAGACCCTAGAACAGGGGTGTCAAAACTCAAGGTCAGGGGGCTCAGATCTGGCCCAGGGGGAGCGTGTGCTTAGATCTGTCCCATGGGGCCACCCTGGAAACATCGAAGGATCGGCCTGCGGTGCCTCTGCCAGCAAAAATGGAGCTCGGTAAGGCTGCAGGTGGCTCTCCAGAGCTAAGTTTTCCCTGGCAGAGGGTTGCGGGAGGCAGTCATAGCCAAAAACTGAGCGTGGGAGCCCTGTTTTCGCTGGCAAAGCGCTCGGGCCACCACAGACACCCCCAACACAAGTGATGCCGAGCTGGCCACACACCCCGCCCCCCCAAGTCAAACACAACCCTGATGCATCCCTCAATAAAATCAAGTTTGACAGCCCTGCCCTAGAAAGAGGGCAGAGAAAAGCCACATAGGTGCTTAAGGGTCTGGGGGCAAACAAGCCATGAATCGTTGTAGGAACTGGGTACATCTGGTTTAATGAAGAGAAGGACATTGGGCTGATGTGGTTGCAGTCTTCCAGTACAGGTATTCTTTGACTTACAACAGTTCATTTAGTGACCGTTCAAAGTTACGATGGCACTGAAAAAGATGACTTATGGCCACACTTCACACTTTACACTTAGGACCATTGCAGAATCCCCATGGTCACGTGATTGACATTCAGATGCTTGACAACTGACTCACACTTATGACGGTTGCAGTGTCACGGAGTCATGTGATCCCCTTTTGTGACCTTCTGACAAGCAAAGTCAATGAGGAAACCAGATTGCCCTAACAACCATGTCACTAATATAACAGCTGCAGCGATTCACTTAACAACTAGGACAAGAAAAATCGTCAAATAGGGCAAAACTCACTCGATAAATTTCTCACTCAACAGCATACATTTTGGGCTCAGTTGTGGTCGTACGTTGGACTACCTCTATTTGAGGGAACCGCCCCAGAGAAGAGGGAGTCCAGCTATTCTCCAAAGGGTCTGAGGGAAGGAGAAGAAGCAACGGATGGAAACCGATCGAGGAGAGAAGCAACCTGGAACTCAGGAGGAATTTCCTGACAGAACTTAGAATGAATGGAAGGACCTTCTCCACGGCTGGAGATTTTCAATAAAAGATTGGACAAATATTTTGTCTGGGATGGTATAAAGATTCCTCCCTTGGGCAAAGGGGTGTACTAGAGGATCTCTCAGGTCCCTTCCAGCCCTATCATTCCATGAAAACGACGTGCAGAGTCCTACCCGCCCCCCCCCCCCAGGGGTCCATTCAAACGCCCAGGGTCTCCAAGCCACAGAGTCTCTTGCTGGAGAGAACCCAAGTGGGGGGGGGGGTCTTCTAGGCATTTGCAATCCATTTTGTGGGCTTGTTGGGACGGTTGATTCAGGAGGGAGAGAATTGTAGGGGCGATAAACCTTTGACTCTTTCCCCTTATCGACCTAGGGCCAAAGCTCCACTGAATAATAGCCAGTTTCCCAACTCTACAGTTGTGCGATTCAAAGCGAATTTGTTGTGTCCTGCACAACAGAATTCTTTAAAAAATATTTTTTTTTTCTCCTGTGTTCAGCATAAAGAGCTAAGGCTGGGTTTTGGCCGCTTGCCTGCCTTATCATCGGTGTGAAAAGCATTTCATTTCCATAGACCTCAAGCAAACGCAGAAGGATAGCGAACAAATAATACCAAGGCTGCGGTGAAACTCACTTGTTCGGCTTCTTGTAATTCATTTGCACGGATGCCACACAGCTGCCGTAATAATACAAATGTTGGCAAAAGGGGTTTGCTTGATCGAGCAAGGAAAAAAAAATATATTTTTTTTTTTGCGAGAACAGTCCAGATTTCAAGCTCGTACCTCGCGCGATGAACAGAGTGCCTTTTAACACATTTCAACATAATAAAAGCACTGGCTTTTATTAAGCACTTTTATTTCATAATAGGGGCATGTTAAAATATTTCTACATTGTACCTGCGTTTTGGTCCACAGGCTGCCCTAAGGCATATAAACCTAAAATCAGGAACCCAGGCAAACATCCCCCTTAATGTAGTCAACACACCCCCTTTTATCTGCAGTGTAAGTACCAGGTTCACTGGGGTTGAGATAAATTTACAATAGATTAAATTTAAAGGTGCACGTTTAGCTTAAAAGAGCTGCCAAGTGTGGCAACGGCATTTCTATGTTGCAAAAATTGCGCGCAGGTAGTCCTTGACTGAACGACCACAATGGAGCCCAACATTTCTGTTGATAAGCAAAATGATTCTCAAGTACGTTTTGCCTCATTTGCCCCACCGTTGCTAAGTGAACCACTGCAATATGTCCCAAAGGGGCTTTTTTTTTTTTTTCAAGAGGCGACTGGACTTTCTGGTTTTTTCTTCGAAGACGTTTCACTTCTCATCCGAGGAGCTTCTTCAGCTCCAGCTGAATGGTGGGGAAATGGAAGGATTGATGCTCCTCGCAGACAGCTGGTCATTTGCAACCTTTTTAGAGTCCTTGCAGTTTTTTTTTTTTTTTAAAAAGCACCTTTATGACAACCATGACCTGGATGACTGAGATTCTCCATAAACAACCACTGCAGTTGGTAAGTTAGCAACCCCAGTTGTTCAGTGAATCTGGCTTCCCCATTGACTTTTGCTTGTCCGAAGGTCGCAAAAGGAGGAATCGCGTGACCCAGAAGAGACACTGCAACCATCCTAAATAAACTACCGGTACTGTTTTCCAAAGGAAAATAATTCTTTTTGATGGTGACGAATCAGCTGAAACTTTCGTTTTACCGGCATCTGTGGAAAGGGGACACGTTATGGGGAGGCGAGAGAAATACCTCCTTTCTGCTTGTTTCTTTAGGGAGTGAAAAAGGCTTGTCTGGCTTTGAAGTCTGATCTGGGAACCTCTTGGTGGTGCACCTTTCACAACTTGTGCATGCTAGAAAAATGTGTTCCTTGCGTACCCAGCAACCTTTGAGATTATTCGCCGCTTTATTTTTGTTGGCCAAGGAGATTGCAGGTGTGGTATTTCTGGAGACCTGGTGAGACTTAACTCTTGTTGTTTTTCCCCCCGCTTCCTTTTGTAGGATTTTTTCCTGGGAGCTCTCAGGGATGCGATGCCTTCCTGCGACACAAGATGACCCTCATTTCACCTTCCATCTTGAAAAAATACAGCATCCCTTTTGACCGGGTAGGTACCCAGACCGTTTGCAGGAAACCACCTGCTGATCCTGAGAAAGTTTTCCTTTCCAAGGGAGGAGCAGGAAGGAAAAAGTCACAGAAGCCTCTGGGACCCTGGGGGTCAGACTGCACTAAAAACAGGGACCAGGGCAGTAGTCCTCAACTTACACTCACCATCGGGACCGGAAAATGTATTGTTAAGTGGTGTGGTTGTTAAGCGAGACATCATCTGATTGCACCCAGTTTTACAACATTTTTAACCACAGTTGTTAAGGGAATTACATGGTTGTTAACCGAATCATATGGTTTCCCCAACGATTGATTGTTGGAAGCTGGCTGGAAAGTTGCAAATGGTGATCACACGACCCCGGAAGGCTGCCAGTTGAAGTCCACAAGTCTTAAAAGTTGCCACGGTTGGGCAGCCGTGGTTTAAGTCAGGAGTCCCCAACCTTTGGGCCACAGCCTATACATAACTGGGCCATGGGAGCATTGCAGGGGCTCATGGCCCCACTCGTGCAGATGTGGGCACTCACGGCTCCATCTGCCTGAGCAACGAGTAGTTGCACATGTGCGCGCATATCCTCCTGCCCCACCCACAAAGCCATCCCCCCCCCCCCCCGGTCTAACTCTGGGCTACCAACCCGGAAAGGTTGGGAAAATTCTGGTTTAAATGATGGTGACTCATTTGATTAGAATGCAGTATTGCAGGTAACTCCGTCCACTGCCAGCAGTTCGATCCTGACCGGCTCAAGGTGGAGTCAGCCTTTCCCCCTCCCGAGGTCGGGAAAATGAGGACCCAGATTGTTGAGGGGCGACAGACTGACTGTGTAAACCGCTTAAGAGAGGGCCGTAAAGCACAGTGAAGGAGTATAGAAGTGTTAAGTGCTGCTGCTATCTGTCTCCCCTCACCCTCATCTCATCGAGAACTAAGTTACAAGCTCTGGCAACGAGACAATAACGCGTTGCTAAATTTAACTGTATCTCCAGGTGCACATTTCTACATCTTGACTTTGTTATTGTAAACCAAACCTTATGCTTGGGAGGCGGTGGGGTGGGGGAGTTCTCTATTTCTCTCTCTATATATATGCAAAAGCACTTCCTGCACCGAGTTTTCAAAGCTAGGGCTCACTCAGCTACCTAAATCATGAACTTCCCACCCCAGTTTTGCAACTATGCAAATGGTGGCTTGGTTCACCCGCAAGCCTCCAGCTGGGTGAGCAGATGGCGCAAGAAAACTCTGCTTCGGATGGCTCAGCGCAGGCTGTTCGTACAGGTGGCTCGGGAAGAGATCCGGCATCTGAATTAAACTGTTGTGATTACAGGAGGTGCTTTTTTTAAAAAAAAAATTTCCCCTGCATAACTCAATCTTGTCCCCCTGGTTTCTGGTTTCACCTTCCCATCCATGGGTTAACCGTCGGTGTCGGAGGAACATATTTACATGGAAGAATAAGGCGAAAAGGGAGACAAATCACATCTGCTAAATGCAGCACTTTTTATTGTTCAAAAGAAGAAAAAAAAGAATATTCATAGCTCAGGGTTGAAATGAGGGGTGCGCTTGGTGCTCTCTGAGCTTGGCTGTTTTCCTACAGGTGTTTCATGACCCAACTAGGGAATGTCATCAGTGCTAGGAGGGAGTGGGTTTGCAGAGAGGAGGGGTGTGGGGTCCTAGGTGCTCTTTCTGAGCTTGGGTGTTTCCTTGGAGACGTTTCATGACCCAACTAGGTAACATTAGTGTTAGAAGGGAGTGGAATTCAATCTTTGTTTATATACTAGCGATTGCCCTGTCAATGTTGTGGCAAGCTTTCTTGATTAGGCTGCTGTCTACTATTTACTATTGTTCGTCTGAGTTGGTAGTTCCTGGATTGGGGTATTGTTTATTGCTTGATCGTTGGTTTAATATTAAACTTAGTATTCATCTTTGCTGATCTGGCAGCTGATTGCTGGCAGGGAGGTGTTTGGGTTATTTTTTTGTTTCCTCTTTGGCTTTTTGACCATCTCTTTTGAACGGTGTGTAGATATTGTTTATCTCTATGTGTCTGTTGATGGCCGATTTATCTGAGTAATCCTCTAGTATTTTTAGACATGGTTTTGTCCGGGATGCTCACTGTTTCCCAATTAAACCTATGGCGAAGTCTGACCCTGTGTTATGCAATTAAGGCGCTTTCAGTGTGTTTTCTGACCGCTGTTTGGTGTTCAGGGATGCCCTCTGCTAGTCTTCTGCCTGTTTGTCCTACATAGTGACGGTTGCATAGTTGACTCCTGTTTTTTTTTTCTTTCCTGGGTCTGCTAGATCTTTTGGTTGACTTAACCATGTTCGGGAGGGCTTGACTTGTGTTGCTCCTTCGTTAGCTTTTGATTGATGTGAGGGGCTTTTGCACTCTTGCTCAGGTTTCAAGAACTTACATTGTGCGTCAGATTGTGGTTCATCCATTGGGTGGATTTCATTAGGGATCTATTTCATCTTTGGGGGTGATGTAACATTGCTCACTTCATTCTTGGGGTTAAGATTTCCACCCAGTCAAATGCTCCAGCCCTCCCTCCCTTAGCCCAACTCATTTCACAGCGTTGTGGAGAGGGCTATTACTGTATGTTTGATATCTTGAATTGTTTATAAAAAATAATAAAACAGGATAAGTATAAATAAGTTACCCGACCCTAAGAAATACCAAGTATTCCTTCTGTTTGTCACATTCATTCCTCCAGGAAGGAGGCTCCATGGTGCTTCTCAACAGAAGGCAACCCTTGCATCTGCCTAAGGCCCATCCTGCCCAGCCAGTGGGCCCTGTAGTCCAAAGCATCTGGAGAGCAACCGGTTAGCCTGACCAGGATCTGCCTGCCGTGATGGGGAAAAAAATAAGGAGGGATCTGATCAGGATGCCTTGGATAGATTGATGTTATTTTCCTCAGGTCATTTAGAGCCACATAGTTGAATATAAAAACCTTTCATTGACCTGATAGCAAATCAACGGCTAATGCAGTGCTTTCAGCAGCTGCCTTATTTAAGGTAGACTGGAAGATGAAGGACACCGAACGGCTGTTTTTATAAAAAAAAAAAAAACAAGCCAGAAATCATTCTGTCTCCATATTAAAGCTGTCAGGGTGAGTCGAGGAAGAAATACCCTTTTAGTCCCTGGTGCTCTAAGCATTTCTGAATGGTTTTTCTCCTATGCCTAATTCCCCCTTTGTCTTCCTTGCCTTCTTTCAGCCTGTCCTTCCACTCTCCTTAAAATAAAATAAAAAATAAAACTAAATAAAGGATATTTTGTGTGTGTGTGTGTCCTCTGAGTAAATGGCATTAAGTAGTCTTGAAAGGAGGACCCTTCACAGCAGGGAAGAATATGAAAATAAGATTCCTTTGACTCACCGCACGCCAGAGAAGGGGCTCAATTTTCTCCATTAGGGCTTTTCTGTAGGGCTGCTTTTTTCCCCCCCTCCCTGACACTGGATTCGTTACAGGAAGTCAGTTTGGGTCAGCTGCAACATTGGGTAGAATGTGAGGAAAATCAGGCCAAAACAAAAAAAAAAAATTCCCCCCCTTTTTTTGAGTCTGTCACAGACTTCACTTGAAAATCAAATGTTGGAGAAGGAGGCTTAGAACGTTGCTAAATCTCGACCCTTTTCGGTGGAGGGAAAAGCGGGCGTTAATTTAGCATTTACTAAGGAAATTTAAATGGCCGCCCAGCTCGGTCATGGTGACTCGGAAGGCTTACAGAAATCAAACCCAGCTACAAACTTCAATAACCACCACCCCCATCCCCCTCGGTGACAACACAGGGAGCCCTCAACTTACAACCCCCAATTGAGCCCCAAATTCCTGTTGCTAAGCGAGAAAGTCATGAAATGAATTCCACCGCATTTGATGACCTTTCTTGTCACAGTTGTTAAATGGATCACTGCAATTGTTCAGTGAGTCTGGCTTCTTCCCGTTGACTTGGCTTGCTGGAAAGTCGCGAAAAGTGATCACATTGCAACCGTCATAAATATGAGCCAGGTGCCCCGTGTCCGAATTTGGATCAAGTGACCGTGAGGATGCTGCAACGGTCATGTGAAAAATAAGTCATTAGTCATTTTTTTTCCAGTGCCGTTGTAAACTTGGAACAGTCGCTCAATGAACTGTTGTATCAAAATACCAATACAGAGAAGGCGCTTCTTCTTGGTGCTACCAAGGAGGCCGCCTTAAGGTAGGGGACCCATAACATCTTTCCAATCTTATCTCCATCGGAACGATGCTCCATGGGGAGCCACCACAGAGAAGGCCCTTCTTTTTGGTCCTGCCAGATGGACCTCCTTAAGACAGGGGAGCCATAACATCTTCTTTCCAATCTTATCTCCATAGAGATGATGTCCATGGGGAGGGAGCCTTCTTCTTAGTCCCACCAGGTGGACAAGAAGCAATGGATGGAAACGAATCAAGGAGAAAAGCAATTAGAACTAAGAAATTCCCTGACAGAACAATTAATGAGTGGAACAACTTACCTCCAGAAGTTGTGAATGCTCCAACACTGGAAGTTTTTAAGACGATGTTGGATAACCATTTGTCTGAAATGATGTAGGGTTTCCTACCTAAGAAGGGGGTTGGACTAGAAGACCTCCAAGGTCCCTTCCAACTCTGCTATTCTACTCTACTCTACTCTACTCTACTCTATTCTTATCCTATCCTATCCTATCCTATCCTATCCTGTCCCATCCCATCATGTCCTATCCTGTCCTGTCCTTTCTATTCCTTAAGATAGGGCACTCATAACGTCTTATTTCCAATCTTATCTCCATAGGGATGATGTTCCACGGGGAGGGAGCCACCACGGACGAGGCCCTTTCTTTTGGTCCTACCAGGTGAACCTCCTTAAGAGAAAGGACCCATAAAAGATCTGCCTCCCTGCTCTAGTGGGTCAGGTAGACGGCCCTTAAATCACCTAACCCTAAGCCACATAAGGCTTTAAAGGTGACAACCGTCACCTTGAGATGGACCTGGAAGCAAGCTGTCAGCCAGTGCAGCTCCCACAAGAGATGTGACATGAGTACAAATCTAGACATGCACAGAACTCTGCGGGATCTCACATTTTGTGAACCAATGGAAGATTCCCCTTCGTGGAGTCTTGCGTTGTTTGTTCTCCCGTGAGCTGTTCAGAGCTTCCAGAAGTGGGAGGTGCTTCAGTCTCTTCTGGAAAGGCTGGGCTTAAAACTCCGGGACGCTCCTCCTCCTCCACAGGACACCTCCTCAGCGTCCCCCAGTTTTAGCTCAGCCTTCGTGGTAAGAGGTTGTGCACTCCCTGACTGGAACGGTTTTCTGATTCAGGTTTGCTGTCCGGTTATTTCGGCTTGTAAAAATCTTCCCCATTTAATTTGGCTTTTTTCAGGCTTGTGCCTCTATTAGGTTGCCTCGATCAGTTTAAAAAACAGTTTCATTGTAACTAGCGGAGCCTGCCACTCTGGGGCAGCCTGAGGCGACCGCCTCAGGCAATTACCTTATCTAACTTTCCGATTGTCTTCTCTGCGATCGCAGCGGAGCACTCGCAGCCATGGCTCACTTCGCCTTGCCGTTTCATCTGACAGGGGCATTTAACTCGCAAGTTAAAGTCTCAGCAGCAGCAGCTCGTTATAATTCTCAGGCATTAGCAGCGGAAATTCTGGCTTCCCGCCTTTTTTAACGGCTGGCTCAAGTTTGCGCCTAAATATCACAGGTGCCATTCCCCACTGGTTTCCTTTTTTGGGGACCGGGGCAGTATGTTCCCTGGGTTTAGCTTTCCCTTGTCTGGCCGACGTTGGATTGCCAGGCTAGTCATTAAAAAGGAATTTCCTTGCAGTTGCCTTTGGATCATTTCTTTGGAGTGAAGCCGCAAGTGGAGTGTTCTACTTTCAACCACAGGGGAAGACATCACCCCAAAGTACAAATATTAATAATAATATTTTTTTAAAAAAATTAATTAATTAAAAATTAAAGTCAGAGGCAAGAGAATCAGTCATCCACAATGGAAGGTGACAACGCTTTCCGCTCCAAGTCAAATAAGTCCCGAGATAAGCCAGTAGGCCCCAAAAAGGCCTCTAAGGTGACGGATAAGGATGCCCATAGACGGCACCTAGCTTTGGAAAGGCAATTGTAGAAACGAGCCAGGGAGGCAGACAAGATGGCTATGACACAACAGTCTGATCAGAACCCAAGCCCATTGATGGCGCCCTATGACTTATCTACCCATCCCAGGCAGGCTGTTTCTGGACAAGCTCTCTTAGGCACATCTCCTCCAATGAGCCACTGCCCGGCTAATCCCAGAGGCAACCTTCACCCCTACGGTCACTGGCTTAAGACAGGAGGAGGGATTACCTGAGACTATCCCCATTGAAATGAGGCAATGGATGGAGATGGCAATTCAAAGGGGCATTGTGGCTGGAGTTCAGCAATCCATCAGGACCAGACACTTCTCAGCCGCTTCGGATGCAGGATCCCTGTCCGCTCGATCCTTTGCGGATATCAGACAACATCAAACTCAGATATTCCCCAGTATTCCTAACATACCAGCCCAGGGTCTTCGGGAAGAGGTGGACTTTGAGGATCAGGATGTTCCCATCAGATGGACTTGGGGTTGTCAGAGGCTGACCCACTAGAACGGGGAATGTCGGATGACGAAGGCCTCATTCCGGACCAACCTACTTTTTCTGGCCTTTTTCGCCCGCACCTCTTTAAATCCTTACTGTTCAAGGCAAAGAACACCGCTAAACTAGGCACATCAAACCCTCATCCATTGTCAACAGGGTCTCAGGACGAATCCGAGGATCTAATATTCTCACAACCGGCTAATGAGGCGGAAACTATTCCTGTCTCTCGTATGTTTGCTGAATTAGTACAAAATCAATGGGCATCAGCAGCATCCTACCCAGCCCCAACAGGGTACGATAAACGACATTATAATTTGGCACCAGAGTTTTCAAATTTTCTCAAAACGCCGGAGGTGGATGAGCCCATTGTGGCACTGGCCTGTTCTTCAACCTTTTCCAACGAGGCCGAGGAAGCTCTGAGACTGGAAGAAAAGAGAGCAGAGTTGGCACTCCGTAGGGCGCACGTTTCTGACGCCTGGGCCATTAGGGCAGCTACAACAGCGTCCTTTTTTACACAGTCCTCCCTCTGATGGCTCTTCCACTTGAGGGATATATTGCCGGTGTCAAATGTCAGAGCCCACCAAGACATAGCTAAAATTATTGCAGCAGCGGAATTCTCCGCCAACGCCACATTTAGTGCAGTCAAATTCTCGTCTAGGGCCATAGCATCTCACGTATCAGCACAGAGACTGCTATGGCTCAGGCATTGGCAGGCAGATACCAAGCATAAATGCAAGTTGGCATTAGCCCCAATATCGGGGGATACATTATTTGGCAGTGTCTTGGACCCCCTCCTTATAGAGAATAGAAACAAGAAAAAAGTGCTTCCCCCTCTTTTTCGGAGGTCTGAAAACAGAACACCTCAGTTGTTTCGAAGGGATTCCTTTCGGCCCTACTATCAAGGCCCATACATTCCCAGATCTCAGAGAACATCAGGCTACAAGCCCAGTTTTAGACAGGATAGGTCTGAATCTTCCGATAGAGGTCAGCGGGGAGGCCAGAACAGAAGAAACCCCAGAGGCACTGGAGGCCGATTTTTTTCGTCGCTCCAAGTGAGTCCTTGACAGCAGTTTCCATTGGAGAGCGGCTAAAATTGTTTGCTGATTAATGGGACAGCTCCACCTCTGATGCGTGGGTCAAGGACACTATTAGGTTTGGTTTGGCGCTAGAGTGTCAATCCTCCCTCCCAAACTTTTTCATTAGGAGCCCTAGGTCCACGGACCCCATTAAGAGGGTGTTGATGCAGGAGGCTATCAATCATCTTCTACATATTCGGGCCATTAGAGAGGTCCCATCTAAACAGCGGGGTCAACGCTGTTACTCTCTATTGTTTGTGGTCCCAAAGAGTTCAGAGGGCTGGAGGGCAATTCTGGACCTCAAACGTCTGAACAGATCATTGGTTTATCGAAAATTCAAAATGACTACTCTCCAGTCCATTCTGCTCAGCATCAGAGAGAACGATGTCGGCAACCATCACAACTGATGCCAGCCTGGTAGGATGGGGAGCTCACTTCCAATCCCACACTGCGCAGGGAATTTGGACTATTTCCGAACAATCACAAAGCATCAACCTGTTGGAGCTGCGAGCAGTTCACCTGGCCTTACGCAGTTTTCTACCCTTTTTCAATCACACCCACGTTCTGGTCTTGACAGACAATATCACAATCAAGGCCCACGTAAACAGACAGGGGGGTACCCATTCCAAACTTCTGATGCTGGAGATGGCCAAGTTGTTCAAGTGGGCCAAGGCTAATCTGTTTTCGCTCAAAGCAGAACACATATCAGGGGCCTTAAACACACAAGCGGACTGGCTCAGCAGGGCCACGATAGATCAGACAGAGTGGCGCCTACACCGGTCTGTCTTCCAGGAAGCAGTGAGGAGGATTGGGCAACGATCTATTTGCCTCTCCTCTCAATGCCCAATTGCCCCGGTATATTTCAAGGTACCTGACTCGGGGCAGAGGCCATCAATGCCCTGCGATGTCCGTGGCCTCCCGGACTTCTATATGCTTTTCCTCCACTCCCAGTAATCCCCAGGTTGATCCAGAAGTTATTGGAGGAATGAGCAGAATTGATATTGGTCGCCCCTTACTGGCCCAGGTGAATGTGGTTCGCAGATTTACAGGACCTGTCGAGAGAACAACCTTGGAAAATTCCACCGTCAAAGGTTTCCCTCTCCCAAGGGCCGATACTTCACCTGAACCCACAATGGCTCAGTCTAGCTGTATGGAGGTTGAGCGGAGCCGTTTAAGGGCCCAACAGATTTCAGAGGATGCTATTGCCACCATTCAAGCATCCAGATGGTCCTCAACAAATCGTATATACGAGGCCACGTGGTCCACCTTCTGTCGCTGGTGCCAGGGGTCTAAGATCAACCCAACTGCCCCATCAATAGGACAGTTATTGGCCTTTTTACAGGAGGGGTTGACCAAGGGCCTATCTCCAAATACTTTACACAGACAGGCGGCGGCTTTATCCTCAGTGATAGCCTGGGGTGACCTCCATTCCATAGCGGACCATCCACATGTCCGCAGCTTTCTTAACGGTGCTGCAAACTTACGACCTCCTGTAATTCACCACTATCCCACCTGGGACCTCAACAAGGTATTAACCGCACTTACAACTGGCCCGTTCGAGCCTTTAAGAACCACTAGCCTTAAATTCCTGACATATAAGGTGGCCTTCCTAATTGCAATCACATCAGCAAGGAGGATTTCCGAATTGGCGGCATTGTCAATAAGAAAGGACCTGTGTGTGTTTTATGCGGACAGGGTGATTGTCCAATTGGATCCATCGTTCACCCCTAAAGTAAATTCAGCCTTCCACAGAGCGCAGGAGTTGATCCTTCCCAATTTTTGTCCGAAACCATCTCATAGACTGGAGCGTCAATGGCATCGACTTGACGTTTGAAGGGCCTTAAGCATCTATCTAGACCGCACGGCGGCATTTCAAAAATCTGAGGCTCTATTCCTATCCTTCAACCCATCCACTTTAGGACAGAAGGTGTCGTCGATGACCATCGGTAGATGGTTGAGAGCCACCACAGCTAAAAGTTACGAATGCCAGTCCATCTCAGTTCCTAAGGGCATTGCAGCCCACTCAACAAGGAGTGCGGAACATCAGCAGCATGGACCACACGGGCTTCCATAGACGAAATTTGCAGAGCAGCAACTTGGGCTTCACCATCTCCCTTTGTCAGAAATTATAAAATTGATATCTCTGCCTCAGCGGACGCTTCATTTGGCAGAAGAGTCCTGCAGAGGGTCCAAAGAGTTTAGGAGTGGATTTTGATCCAGACGGAGTCCCTCCCTAAGGACAGGCCAAGCTTTGGTATGTCCCACTTCTGGATGCTCTGGACAGCTCATGGGAGAACGGGCGTTGGTACTTACCTGATACGCCCGTTCTCTGTGGGCTGTGAAGAGCATCCAGCCCCACCCATTTCTTTCCGTCTGGTGGGATTCCGTTCCAGTCAGGGATCCAGATTAGGTGATGAGTCCCGGACTTTGGCACTCAGTCTTCGCAAAACTGGGGGACGCTGAGGAGGTGTCCCGTGGAGGAGGAGGAGCGTCCCGGAGTTTTAAGCCCAGCCCTTTCCAGAAGAGACTGAAGCACCTCCCACTTCGGGATGCTCTTCACAGCTCACAGAGAACGGGTGTATCAACGCCCTTTTCCAATCGAAGGAGAGTAAGTAAGTTTTTATCTTTCCTTGCAAAATGCCATCTGGAAAATCCGTTTGTAGAACTTCCTGGCAAACTTTAAACAGGACAAATACCCGGGTATTTATAAATCTGTATAAATAAAAGAGTATTTACTCCTACAAAGAACCCGGATCAATAGTCCAGCTTTTTAATAATTAAAAATGTATATTTCTGTGATCGCCTGTCAATTTCTCCATTTAGCCTGAGAAGCCTTTGCAGAAGTCAGTAAATTGCCTTTCATTGCGAGAGGCAGTGGGTGTTGGCTTTAGTTAATGCTGGTCTCTCCCATCAGCTGGAGCATTTTTCTAATTTATCGGTGGGACATGGTTGACAGGAATGGCTTTAGAACAGATCCGTTCTGGGGCTTGTGATGAAGATAAGCATTGGTATGATTGTCTTTAACAGTGGTGTGACTCAGGGGTGTCCAACCTTGGCCACTTTAAGACTTGTAGACCTCATCTCCCAGAATCCCCCAGGAAGTCCTGAGAGTTGAAGTCCGCAAGTCTTAAAGGAGCCAAGTTTGGACACCCCTGCTCTTAATACATAACCAGTTTTGCTTCATTCAGTAAACTTTCTTTTTTCACAACTATTGCTACTTTTTGGTCAGCATACATCTGAAAATTTATGTATTTCGTTTCCTCATCTTTAGTGAACATCCTACAATGAAATATTCATCTGCTGGCTTTAGCTTTTCATCATTGCAAAAGATTACTTTTTGATACCATAATTTTCAGATCCATTGGCTTTCTTTCATCATGAAATCTTGTCTTGCTGTAGAATTATTCAGGTTGTCATCCAACAAATAGCATTGTCGGTATCCAAGCACACACAACGCTTTCCTAGATCACACGTGTTTAATGTCATATATAATGCTTCTTATATATTTATCCATCCATGCATAAGATTTGTGTATGTATACAGGTCGTCCTCGCCTTACAACCACAATTGAACCCAAACTCCCTGCTGCTAAGCAAGACATTTGTTAAGTGAGTTTTGACCCACTTTACAAACTTTCTTGCCCCAGTTGTTAAGTGAATCACTGCACTTGTTAAGTGAGTAACACGTTTGTTAAGTGAATCTGGCTTCCCCATTGACTCTGCTTGTCAGAAGGTTGTAAAAGGGGATCACATGACCCCGAGGAGACATTGCAGCCGTCATAAATATCACTCAGTTGCCAAGTATTTGAATTTTGGTCAGGTGACCATGAGGATGCTACGAAGGTCATAACTGTGAAAAATGGTCATAAGTCCCTTTTTTCAATGCCATTGTAACTTTGAATGGTCACTAAGTGAATAGTTGTAAATCGAGGACCTTGCATATAGATAAATTGAACAAGCATTAGCTCAAAGGTATTCCCATTTTTGCAAGGGAATTTTGAAAAGCCTCCTTCCTTCCTTCCTTCCTTCCTTCCTTCCTTCCTTCCTTCCTTTTTTCTTTCTCTTTTCTTTTCTCTTTCATTTGTTCGTTCATTCATTTCTATGTTATGCTAACTTTGTATGTCCTCCACTTCAGTCTACAGAATTTAATGAGAAATTTGTTTATTCTTGAAAATGTCTGCAAAGCTAAATATTTTAAACCTTGCTTGCCTAGTCTCATAATAAATAAGAATCCCATTTTCCCATATATTTCCGATCCAGTGACATTTACAGTGATGAGAAAAATGGGTTTCCGCTCTCAAATGATGTGTGAATTTAGTGTCGTTGTAAATGGCGCCTTGGTTTTTGACATCCTTTCTCTTTCATCTCGTTCTGGGGATATTTGTCTCAGTCTTGATTTCCTCTTTGGTATTTTGGATTTAGACCCCTCCCATGAGTAAATCCAAACAAAGAGAGGGGAAATGTTTGGGAGAAAGAGAGGAATGTATAAAGAAATCTAAAAGAAGAGTGTATTGATGTACAGGACTTTATATGTGATTGAAGCTATAATGCTTGTCTACTTTCTCGATCGCCTTTTTCCCACAGATAAATTTTGAATTTGCTGCAGCTCAGTTCTGTGTAGAGCTTGTTAGCAGCATTTGGAGTGTGCATGCCTAGGATTTTACTCAAAGCACTAGCAGCAGAGATAAATTCATTCTCTGATAAGGAAGTTGAAAATCAAAGCTTACAGAAACCTGCCTGTTCCATTCTCTTTAATGTTGGGTTGATAGTCTCCTGTCTGCTCCTCTCCCTTAGCTTCCTTCAGTACATACCTTAGCCAGTCGTTGGCTTCATATATCGGTGAATCAAAAGAGGTTTATGTGGGCTTGGGTATTGGGTGGATTAAAACAGGATAGCAGAGTTGGAAGGGACCTTGGAGGTCTTCTAGTCCAACCCCCTGCTCAAGCAGGGAAGCCAATACCATTTTAGACAGATGGCAGTCCAGTCTCTTCTTAAAAACCTCAAGTGATGAAACACCCACAACTTCTGGAGGCAAGTTGTTCCTTGTTAAGAGCAGTTAATTGTTCTGACTGTCAGGAAATTCCTCCTTAGTTATAGGTTGGGTCTCTCCTTGATTACTTTCCATCCTTATTGCTTCTTTGTCTTGCCTTCTGGTGCCTTGGAGAATAGCTTGACTCCCCCTTCTTTGGGGCAGCCCCTGAGATATTGGAAGACTGCTATCCTGTCACCCCTGGTCCTTCTCTTCTGAACTTATACAGAATAACAGAGTAGGAAGGGACCTTGGAGGTCTTCTAGTCCAACCCCCTGCTCAAGCAGGAAATCCTATACCATTTTGGACAGATGGTCGTGCAGTCTCTTTTTGGAAACCTCTAGTGTTGAAGCACCCACTGATTAATTGTTCTAACTGTCAGGAAATTCCTCCTTAGTTCTAGGTTGCTTCTCGCTTAATGGTAACTGGATTTGCTACTTGGTGGTTGAGGTCTCTGCAGTCTTTTTTTTTCCTAACAGTTTAAAATGGGCCTTGCGTTTTTAGAGTGAAGTGATGGAGGACAAGTCGTCCTCGATTTACAACCACAATTGAGCCCAAAGTTTCCATTGCTAAGCACGGCAGTTCAGTGAGCGTTGCCCCACATTATAACCTTTCTCGCCGCAAATTGTTCACTGAATCCCTGGAGACGTTAAGCTAGTCAGATGGTTGTTAAGTAAGTCGGGCTTGCCCTGTTGACTCGGCTTGTCAGAAGGTCGCAAATGGTGATCACGTGACTCAGGGACACGGCCGTCGTCATAAATATGAATCATTGGCCAAGCGTCTGAACTTCGATAAGCTGACCGTGGGGATGCCACATTAGTCGTAAGTCTGGAAAACGGTTGTAAGCCACTGTTAAGGATACACCCTAGCAGAATCTCCACGGCAGTCAGGCAGGCAGGCAAAATATGTGAGATAAACGGGTTTTTTTGTAGCTTACACTCAGTAAAACAGATACACTGTGCTAGTTAAATAGTTTATTCCAGTAATAGTTATAGTATAGTCAAAACAGTCCATATATCATTCACTAATTCAGTCTATCCAGGGATTATACAGTTGCAAAGTCCAGTGTCGAAAAAGAGAGGTCAGTAAACTTACAAATATCAGTCCAGTAATATATCTCCTCACAGTAGAGATATGAAGAAGTCAAACCTCCTTTCTTCCTTCAACTCAGCAACTCAGCAGTAGGAAACACGCAGTTAGCAAACCAGCAATCCATCAAACCAGCAGTCGTCAGCAATCATCAGGTTCTCTTGCTCCCTGTTATGGCGGTTCACAACCTCACCCAAAATTACATGCTTTGCAGTTTAAAGTGACACACACTTAAACTTACAATAATACTTTATATATATTATTTTACCCAAACTACGTTAGGTAACCTTGTTATTCCTAACAGCCACTTTTGTCAGTGTTGTTGTAACTTCGAGTGGTTGTAAGTCTTTTCCCGCCCGCTCAGAGATGGGCTGGGGGTCTCTGGAGGGAGCTTAGCTTGTTTGCTGTGGTAACTGCAACTGAGCAAACCCATTTCAGGACCAAAGCCCTTGGCTGTGCTCCCTGCACCTTTTCTTAAGGGGCAGCAATGAGGAGATCACAATTGCACTTGATCAAACAGATCGGAACAATCTGGGAGAGGCAGGGCTTCAAGTAACCCGGACTCAAGCCAGGAAGGGCTTTGAAGCTGACAACCCACATCTTGAATTGAACTCAGTAGCCCACTGGCCACCCGTGCAGCTCACAGAGTAGAGATGTTACACGCACCGAATAACTGGCACCATTTACCGTACTCCCTGTCCTGCTGCCTTTTGCACCAGTTGAAGTTTCTAAAGGCCATTTAGAAACTTCAACTTTCTAAATGGTTTCTAAAGTTTCTAAATGGTCTTCAAGGGCAGCCCCACATCGAGCGCCTTGCGGTGGTCCGGTGGTTTCCATAATCCTGTTAGCCAAGTTTGCTTGGAAACGTATCCAGGAGAGACCCAACCTGGAATTACGGAGAAATTTCCGGACAGTGAGAACAATTAATCAATGGAACAACTTACCTTCAGAAGGTTTGGGTACTCCCAACACTGGAGGCTTTTAAGGAGAGATGGGACAGTCGTTTGTCTGAAATGCTATAGGGTCTCCTGCTTGGGTGAGAGTATGGACTAGAAGACCTCTAAGGTCCCTTTGAACTCTGCCATCCTGTGTTCTGCTAAGATACGTAGGCGATAGGGAAGATACACAAAGCACTCCTTACACATCAACACGAGTCTTGCCTGTATGTCTTGTGTACACAGATAATTTGTTTATATTGTGGATTTCTCTTGTATAAATTGAATGCTGCTCTTTGAAAGCCGGGTCACTGAAAATTTAATTTCGTTCTCGTTGCTTCCTGCCTTCTTGGAACGTAAATTTCTCCCTTCTCTCTTTTCAGATCACCCAGGAAGCCGGTGAATTCATGATTACTTTTCCTTATGGCTACCACGCCGGGTTCAACCACGGATTCAACTGTGCAGAATCCACCAATTTTGCCACCCTGCGATGGATCGATTACGGCAAGATGGCCACCCAGGTAAGTTCCTGTGGCTTGCAAATTGGGGCTCGATCTGAGCGCATAGCCCCGATCGTTGCTGTTCTCTTGTGTGAGAGTCGGCACCGCGGAACAAACTTTTCTTTTATCTGGTTTCTTTCTTCACACCTGCAAATTCTCATTTCCAAATCCGCTTCCGCTGGGAAACAGGCTTGGCAGTGGAGGCGATAATCAGGGAATCCAGTTGACACGAGAGAAAGTGTTTCTCCCAGGGCTGGTTTCAAACTTGCAAAACGATTGTTTGTTGGGTGTGTGGATTGTGTTCACTGAGCAGAGAAGGTAACGTCAGGCTTGCGTTCCGAGCTGTAGATTACAACTACATCTAAGCATTCCTCTTGTTATTAATGAAAAGGAGAGAGAGAAATAATGTTGTATCTCTTTGATATTCTTAAAATAGATCTGGTGTTAGCTCAAGTCGCTTTCTCTTGCTACCTAATATTAATTCATGTTTTTTTCTTTCTTTATTTCCTGGAGATCAAACAGTCCACGTGATTCTGTCTTTTTCTCTCCCTCCCCCTCCCACATAAACACTTTGAAACAGACAAGAGAAAGAGGGAAAATTCAAATTTTGGGCATCTCAACCTCTATTTTAACACCCCAACCTCTACCTCATACCGGCCGAATCACGGCTACAGTTTTGAGATATGCAAAATATTTCATAATTGAACTGGATTCAAATATTCTGTTTTTGGGCCCTGAAAGAAATGCAAAACGGCCTGTTTCAGTCATTTGGGGAGCCCAAGATGGAATCTGCGATAGTTTAGATTCAAAATGCCGTGCACCCCAACAGTAGTCTATTTTCTAAAATGTATTTCCAGAAGTCTAGATATTTAGTGTGCTGCCCGTGCTCTGGAATGAATTGGTATGGCTTGTGGAACATTGGGAAGATATAGGTCATCCTAGACTTACGACGGGTTGCTTACAACTGTTCAAAGTTCCGACGGTCCTTTCCAATCTGGAAATCAATCAATCTCTCCCTCACCCTCACCCTTCCCCCCCCCCCCCCCCCCTCTCTCTCTCACACACAGCGCTCTCATGCAACTCGCATGTCAGCGGCTCAATAACTGACTTGCATTTACTGCCATTTGCAGCTTCCCAGGGACAAATGACCACATTTCATGATGGTTTGGCCCAAACCCAACATTTACTTTTGATTTTTGGCAAAAAAAGCAGCCCATAGCAAACCAGTAGTTTGCTTAATAATTGCAGGATTCATTTAATGGCCACCGGGGGGGAAAAAAACCCTCCTAAAATCAGGTCGATCACGTGGGTGACCTGATTTACAACCGTCACAGATTAACAACCACAACGGGCGGGCTCCATCGTGGTTATATGTTGAGGATACTTTCAAGTATCTTCCTCTACTAGCCTTTTAGCCTAAGAGGCTCGCATCAAGAAATGCCTCATGTCAGAATCAAGAGAAGTGATTATGCCTCTCTGTAGCATGTTGATTTGAGCACACCTAGACTGTCGCGCCAGGCTTTGTGCATCGCATTTTCAGGGGGAAAAAAACATTGACAAACTGGAGAATGTCCAGGCAAGAACAGCCCAAAATGATAAAGCACCTGGAAAGAAAGAATGCTTTAGGGAAGCCCAATTGAAGACGATACAAGGCATGACAGCTGTCTTCAAATATCTGAAATATCTGAAATATCGAAGGTGGAGCACAGCTACTCCGAGTCGTTCAGGAGACCGAGCAAGAAACGGTTGGCGTAAGCGATAAGGAAATAGCGTTTGGCTGGGGAATTCTGGGAATTGAAGTCCACGCATCTTCGAAGTTGGCAAACTCTGCTCTCGGAGAACCGCTGGTGGATGTGTGCGACTAAATTGGCTTCCCCTGCAGACAGATTTCCTGGGTTGGAAATAAGCGCAGTTGTAGTCCTACACAACTAGGAAGTGTTTGGAACCACAAACAGAGGACTCGACCCATATACTAGGTTGCTGTATAATACACGACAGGTAGCCCTCCACGACAGGTAGCCCTCCGTTTTGGTAGCCCCCAAATTTCTGTTGCTAAGTGAAACATTTGTTCAGTAAATTTAGCCCCATTTTATGACTTTTTTTAAAAAAAGTTTTTTATTTTAACAACAAACAAAACCACATAAAACATACAATATAAAACATAAAAACATCATCCTTCTTCATAAATTTACAGTGTATCAGTTGGTTTACCACTTTTTTTTGTGCGTCCGTTTCCTAAACGCTAATATAGTTATATTACATAATAACTCTTATTATTAATCAACAATTGTATAACCTAGCATCATTACTGAGAAATCATTTAACTATAATTTTATTAATTCATACTTTAATGAGATAACTATAATTTACTTAATTTATTATGCAACGAATCGTAAGATCATACCACGCTAAGTCAATTTTATCAGTGTTTGTCCAAAGTCTTACAGGATTCTTCTCATTTTAGAGTGTCCTTAAGTCCCGAATAAAATAGAAAAAAAATTCTCACCAGCCGATACACAGCCCCATTTTATGACTTTTCTTGCCCCAGTTGTTAAGTGAATCAGTGCAGTTGTTAAGTCAGTCACAGGTTTGTGAAGTGAACCTGGCTTCCCCATTGACTTTGCTTGTCAGAAGGTCACCAAAAGGGGATCGTGTGAACCTGGGACTCTGCGACTGTCATAAACACGAGTCAGTTGCCAAGCAGTCAAATTTTGATCCCACGACCCTGGGGATGCCGCAACAGTTGGAAGCATGGAAAACGGTGATAATAAGCCCCTTTTCTCCGGCCGTTATAGCTTTGAACTGTCACCAAATGAACTGTTGTAAGTCGAGGACTACCTGTATTCTGGCCCCGTCTCCTTTCAGTCAACCCACACAGTGAACAGGTAACTAAGCCATGTTTACACAAACCACAATACACTATCTTCTAAAGCAGGGGTCTCCAACCTTGACAACTTTAACACTTGTGGACTTCAGTTCCCAGAGTTCCTCAGCCAGCTTTACTCTCTCTTTGCTGGCGGAGGAATTCTGGGAGTTGAAGTTCACAAGTCTTAAAATTGCCAAGATTGGAGACCCCTGTTCTAAAGGTTTGCAGGGCTGTAAGAATCGCCTTATTTCCATTTATATAAACCAGGAATTGGACTTAAAATAGCACTTTTAATCAAAGGATGGTTTTCCCCATCCCATCCCAGCCTGCCTTTCAAAGGATAGGTAGGTAGGTAGGTAGATAGATAGAAAAGGAAGGGAAGGAAGGAAGGAAGGAAAGAAAGAGAGAGAGAGAGAGAGAGAGAAAGAAAAAGAAAGAAAGAAAGAAAGAAAGAAAGAAAGAAAGAAAGAAAGAAAGAAAGAAAGAAAGAAAGAAAGAAAGAATTCTTTATTGGCAAGTGTGATTGGACACACAAGGAATTTGTCTTGGTGCAAATGCTCTCAGTATACATATAAGAAAAGATACATTCGTCAAGAGTCAAGAATCATAAGGTACAACACCTAATGATGGTCACAGGGTACAAATAAGCAATCAAATCATACTGCCGTGTTTCTCATATAATAAGGCCGGGTCTTTTTTTTTTTTTTTTTTTTGAGCCCCGAAAAAATGGCTAGGCCGTCTTTTCGGGGGTGACTTAATTTCCCCCCCCCGCATCTTCGGGCAGGCGGGCGGCGACGGCTTGGCTGTTGACCTCAGCGTTGGTGGGGCACTTCGTATCGGGGTCAACGCAGGCAGCACCATATCCGGGTGTGCAACAAAAGTACTTCCTAACGGCAAGCCCCCCCCCCCGGCATTTCCCCCCCCATTTCGCATGTTTTAATATAGGCCTTAATTTGGGGGGAGGGGCTTAATTTCATTTCATGCCTATAAAACAGGCTGGGACTTCCTATTGGGGGAGGCCGTATTGTTGGAGAAACAAGGTAGGCATGTTCTCTTTTTGCACAATTTAAAAGAAGATTTTTTTTCCAAAGCTTCAGCTAGCACAGGCCATTTAGAATTTGCCCTGAGGGGTGCAGAGAAGATCTCAATGCTCCGATCATTGGGTGGACTCGATCATGGAAGGAAAGCGTATCTGGCCGCTTAATTTTGAAGAGATTCTGAGTTCGAAGTGTCCAACGCACTTTTCTTGCTTTTAAGCTACAATCTCAGCCATCATTACTTTTGGCAGCTTTAGGCAATGGCCCACATCTACGCTGTGAGCTGGTTATCCAGGTTTTTAACCCACAAACCTGGCCTTCAAAACACAGCAGTTTCTCATGGAAATTCTGATGAGAGCTTTTAAGGACCCCAGTGCTGGCAGACAGCGAGCTCTGACATTAAAAGCAATTTTGGGCTCAGCCAGGTTTATTCACAAACAACTGACATTTTGGGAAGTGGCGGCTTTGCACCAAGCCCCCCCACCCCCCACCCCTCCTTTTACATTTTTGGGAGCTGTAGCGTGAAATTACTGAACAAGCCCCGATGGGCAGAGATTCTAAGTTTACTTGAGAGCGAGGGAAGTTGGTGAGATGTCACCCTGTTTTCTTTTTATTGTATCCTATTTATTCGTTCCTTCTCGTTGCATTAGGCACCATGGTTTGGCTTTTCTTGAGTAAGAGTAGAGTTTGTGCAGAATTTCTAACACCAATAGAAGGGAATATTTGTAGTTTAGGATTGAACTGTGGGGTCTTTCTTGCTTTCTGAGGTTTGGTGGCTTTCTTGCAGATGTTTCATGACCCAACTAGGTAACATCATCAGTGTAGGTAACATCATCAGTGCTAGAAGGGAGGGAGGTTTGCAGAGAGGAGGAGGATTGTGGGGCCCTTGGTGGCTTTCTTGCAGACGTTTCATGA
>NW_020769443.1:433346-463611 GCF_900518735.1 Pseudonaja textilis | reverse complement strand
ACTTTAAGACTCGTGGACTTCAACTCCCAGAATTCTCCAGCCAGCTGGCTGGAGAATTCTGGGAGTTGAAGTCCACGAGTCTTAAAGTGGCCAAGTTTGGGGACCTCTGAATTAATGGAAAGGACCCAGAGTCCCTGCCAGATTGAATCCACCAGGCAGATGCTATGGGCGACGGGCCAAGCTCTTTTGCTAGACAGAATTCTAGTTTGCTTTTTATTTTCATTTATTTATTCGTCAATGAAAATGTCAAAGACGAAGAATCCAAATGGAAAAACGAAATGTGATAGGGACGATAGACACATTGGTGCACTTACACACGCCCCCTTAAGGACATCTCAAATAGGGAGTGAGCCTCCAGAAATGAAGTTGGAATTAAAACCGTGAAAGTAAAGACAAACTGAATTGGGTAAAGGTATGTCCAACTTCAGCAACTCTGTTACAAAAATGTTTTTTTTTTTTTTTAAACAATCGAGTTTAAAGTGGTTTACATGAAATTTAAAGCGGTTTTTCGCACATATTACATTACGGTTAAAACAGGAAAAAAGTCATTTACAGGTAAAACGAGTTCTGATATGGGCAATTCTTGACTTAGCACTACAACTGGGCCCAGAATTTCCAAGGAAGGCAGTTGCTAAATGAATCCTGTCCAATTCCATGGCCGCTATTATCCAACCACATTAAGTAGTTTCACAACGGCCGCAATTCGCTTAACAAATGTGGCAAGACAAGCTGTAAAATGGGACAAAAACACTCACTTAGCAAACATCAATTTTGAGCTCAATTATGGAGGTAAGTTGAGGACTACCTGTAATAGAGCCCGGAACGGCTAAGAGCAGGGGTGTCAAACACAAGGCCTGGTGGCCAGATCCGGCCCACGAAATGATTAGATGTGGCCCGCAAGGCCTCCCTGGAAACAGCAAAGGTCTGGCCCACGGTGCCTCTGCCAGCGAAAATGGGCTCCAGAACTCCATTTTCACTGGCAGAGGGTTGCAGGAGGCCCTCCCAGCTGAAAATAGAGACTGGGGGCTTGTTTTAGCTGGCAAGAGCGCTCGGGCCGCCGTGGGCACCCCCCGACACGAGTGATGTTGAGCTGGCCATGCCCACACCAGCCCCCCCTCCCCCTCCCCCAAGGTCAAACACAACTCTGAAATTGAGTTTGACACCTTAGTGCTAAAGAATAATACAAATAATTAAGTCCTGGTCTAAATAGACTTTAGTGGAATAGGGTGTGTGCGCCAGGAACTGTGGCACCTTAGTGCTTAGAGCATAACTGGCTCTGGGGAATTGTGGGAGTTGAAGTCCACAAGCCTTGACACGGCCAAGGTTGGACCTTCCTGAATCTGCTGCTGCTCGTGTGAACGCGGAAGGATAGGTTCCTACAGAAAAATTATCCCTTTGTCTGACTTAGGGCTGGAGCTGCTCGACCCCAAAATCCCCTCTTTCAGGCACCTACCTGCTAAAAGTGCACTTTGCTTACCCCAGCTCTTTTGCATTGTGCAATTCCCACCCCGTGCCTCCTTTCCATTTCTTGGAGAAACCTTGCCTAGAAATGGGTGACGGAGAGCAATTTCTTCTCCCGCCTCTGCCTTGAATAGCCGTCCGCTCTGGAAGCCGATAAAAATCATGCCTAGCCCAAGTCTTGCCTTTGCCCGGCCGTATTGTCTCCCACTTGCTCCTAAGAAGCTTTCAAAATTATCTATCTCGGCACTGAACGGGGTCGATTTCTCTCTCTCGGCTTCCGTTTCCCCCCCCCCCTTTTATCGGCTGCACAAAAAGCATTAATTCATCTCTTCCTTTGCTTATTTCTCGTCCCCACCGTTCCGTCTGATCCCTTTCACAAACTTTTTCAGCGCCGATCTCGGGCGACGCGGCTTTGGTTTCGGGACAAATGCCCTATTTCTAAGGGAAATGCTGTGATGGCTATTTCTAAAATGCGTGTCTTCGAATTCACAATTCTTTGTGCCTTAATATTTATGGGTTTGTTTTTTTCCTCCTCCTCCTCCTCTCCAATCTGCAAATCCTGCTCCCTTCTAGTGCTGATGATGTTACCTAGTTGGGTCTTTTAAGAAAATCACCAAGCTCAGAGAGCGCCACAGTCCAACTAACAAATATTCTATTCTACTGGGTTTGTTTAATTGAAAATCTCCCATCCTAATGATATAATTTCAGCTTCTGACTCTCAGTCCCAAAAACCAACCTCTACTTCAGTGGTGGAACCTCTGAATATCTTTACAATGCAAGCAGCTGCATTGGGAGTCATACCTCTTTCTGTGCAGCTGTATTTATAGTGCCCAAACTTCACCAAGTCCAGGTAGTCTTCGCTTAGTGACCACAATTGAGACCGCCACTCAATGCTTCAGCAAATTGGTCACTAAGTGAGATCACACCTGTGCTTACTGTCTCAGCGTTGCTTTGCTTCACAGGCCTGCAAAGGTTCTAAATACGGAGATGAAAAAGTTACTTTTTCATCACTGTCCTAACTATAAATGATTGCTAAAGGAGTTAGTCGCTAAGCCTGCATGAAGCGGCTCTGGATGCTGTCTTCTGGGAAAGTTGGTATTTTGAAGTGGGCCGGGGAGGGGCTTTACTTGAATCTCCCTGGTATTTTAGAAAAAATATTTTTGGATCATATACAAATCATACACAAAATCCTGGTCCAATGTATCCCAGTGAAACACGGGACACCAACCTCACAATCGATACAAAACCTACGACTGGCTCAAAAGAACCATGGAAAGTGTCTAGGAAGATTCTCAGTCATCGAGGTCGTGGTTGTCCCAAAGGTGCTTTTTGAAAAAGCAACTGGACTTTCTGGTTCGTCTTTGAAGACGTTTCCCTTCTCATCCAAGACGTTTCTTCAGCTCTGGATGGATGGTGGGGAATGGGAGGATTTATATTCCTTTGCAGACAGCTGGTCGTTTGCATTTTTTTTTTAGAATTGTTGAGCCCACTTGGAGGTTTTATCTGTTTCCTCAAGGTCACCGTGTGAATGGATTTCCAGAAAAATTACAGAAACCATTTGCGCTTCAGTTTAAGGTGCAGACTCCTCCCCAACAGCCTGAGCCTGTGCTCTATAGTGACAGGGAAGGGACACAGGGTAGAAAGCACAACCCCAACTTCTCAATGACTCAGATGACACACACACACACACACACACACACACACACACACGAGGACACAGACAGTTCTTCCCTGCAGTTGTTAAATGAAACCTGGCTTCCCCATTTACTTTGCTTGCCGGAAGATGGCAAAAGGGGAATCGCATGACCCCGGGACACTGCAACCGTCATAAATACGAACCAGTCCCAATTTTGATCCTGGGGATGCAGCAGAGGTCGTTAAGTGTGGAAAAAACACCCACAAGTCCCCTTTTCTTCAGTGCCGTTGTAACTTCGAACGGTCACTAAAAGAAACAGTCACAAGTCCAGGACGACCTGTATTGTCGCCTGAAATTCACATTACGGTTAGAATAAAGAAAGGCTTTTGAAGAGTGGATCTCCCAAGTACAGCCCGGAGCCCCGGTTCTTTGAATTCAGCCTTTTTAAGGCCGTTTGAACAAAGAAGGAGGAACTATGCAAATACTCCGCCATGTTTTCTGTCCTTTTTTTTTTTTTGAAAAAACAACAACAACATGGTTTGACAGAATAAATTTCACACATTGGCCGTGCCGTTTCCAAGAATCTCTTGCCTCTCCTCCTTAGTTAATCAGCCTGCTTGCTTGCTCTTGAGCGATTACCCAGGCAAGTCCCCAGAGAGGGATGCGGCGGTTCTCCCCGAAATGGGAAAATTCTAACTTCTAACCCCATTGAATCATACTCTGCCTGCTATGATCTTCCTCTTCCCTGCCTCGCTAACTGCCTGATTTATGGGACTGAGAGTGGCTGTAGTAAAAAAAAAATAACCCTGTCTGAGGAATGGTTTGCCTGCAGCAGCTTCTCTCTCGGTGGCTTAGTTATTCTTCTGTCCACCAAGTGGGTAATGGCTCATCTGTCAGCAGAAGGCTGCTCAGAGACTGCTGAGCTTGAAGGAGGACACAAGGATGAGAGAAGGATCGGCTCCTTCAAAATTTGCTTGTCGAATTTTTGAGCCAAGCTGAAAAGGTGACCCCCGCTTAGCATCCGTTAGATCAGGACCGGTGAGGGCAGAGATGGTATTCAGCCGGTTCTGACCAGTTCTGGAGAACCGGTAGTGGAAATTGTTAGTAGTTTGGAGAACTGGCCAATCCCACCTCTGACTGGCACCCGCCCCCATCTCTTCTCTGTCTCCCATCGAGTCCCAGCTGATCGGCTGGGTCTCCTTTGGTTGCCCTACCCAGGAGAACGGAGCTGGAAAGCAGGTTAGTGGGGTGGAGAGGGAAGGGGGATTTTTCAGTATATCCTTCCCCAGCCATGGCCACAGAACCGGTAGTAAAAAAATTGGAATCCCACCACTGAGTGATGGGTTTCCAATTTTTTTCCCTACCAGTTTGAAGAGCACACTTGGCACACACATGCGTGCAAGCAGGGCTCGGTCATACACCGTCTGTATCAACGCTGGTGAGCTGTGCTGCTTTTTAGCTCAGCTGAAGCGCGGCAATCCACTCTGCTGTGTGAATCAGCTAAGCTAAAAAAACAAGGGAATATCGGAGAGGTAAGGGCCGATGCAGCTGGGCAGGACCAACCGGAGGTGGTTTTGGCCGGTTCTGTGAACTACTCCAAATTTCCGCTACGGCTACGCCAGAACCGGTCCGAACCGGCTGAATATACCACCTCTGATCAGGACCGTTTTGGACAAGAAGACTGTGCAGAGCGTGTGTCAGTTTCCGCTAACTGCGTCCTTCTGCGAAGTCAACGGGAAAGCCAGATTTCACTTTACAACCAGGTTACAAACTTAACTAACTTAACTGCAGTGATTCACTTAACAAATATGGCAAGAAAAGACATAAAATGAGGCTTGAAATGTTGGGCTCAATTGTGGTGGGAGGACTAAACTCCAGCAGCGTCAATTTGATTTCTCTGTGCTTTGTAAAAATGCCTCAGCAGTCAAGACATCATTGGATTGTCAGAAACTTGGCAAGTCATTTTTCTGCTTCATTTCCCTTTCGTAGACCAAATAATCTAATTATATTCCCATTGTTCTCCACATTTGCAGTCCAATCTCCCTCTGCAAACAGCTCCTCTCAGCCTCCACGTTCCCTTTCAGATCATAAGAGTTGTCAGCTTCCTCTTCCTTTGGTTGCAGTGTAAACCTGACCCGCAATCATATTAAAAGCTTTTCCACAAAACCTTAATGGGTATTATTTGGCAATTGACTTCGGCGTACCCCCCAAAAAACGTCTTTTTGCTCTCGCTTCTCACCGTGCTGAGTCTAAAGTAGTCATCATCCTTATAAATCACGTTCTGATTGTGATTCTGTCTGCAACTTTTCTTTTCTTGCACGGCACCTGCATCAACCAGGCGTCTCAAAGGCTTTAAACCTCCTGCGTTGTAAAAACGCCATTGGTATTCTGAAAGATTAGTGCTCCTCTCATGTTCAGTTTGGGCTGACTTAATGGGCCCATCATACGGCCGTACAAGTAGTCCTCGACTTACATCGATTCTTGTAGTAGCCATTACACGTTACGATGGCACTTCACAAACCAGGAAGAAGTTTTTGACGTGACCGTTCCATCATCCCTGTGGTCACGTGATCAAAATACAGGCGCTTGAGCCGTGGTGGCACAGTGGTTGGAATGCAGTAGTGCAGGCTAATTCTGTCCACCGCCAACAGTTTGATCCTGACCGGC
Source organism: Pseudonaja textilis (assembly GCF_900518735.1). Next base: position 457,847 of record NW_020769443.1, on the reverse strand, counting down.
TCAGGGTTTGACTCAGCCTTCCGTCCTTCCGAGGTCAATAAAAGGAGGACCCAGATTTTTTTGGGGGGGGGGGCGCAGAGGCTGACTCTGTAAATTGCTTAGAGAGGGCTGTAAAGCACTGCGAAGCGGTATATAAATCTAAGTGCTATCGCTTAGCAACTGACTCATATTTAGGACAGTCGCAATGTCCCAGGGTCATGTGACACCCTTTTGCAACCTCCTGACAAACAAAGTCAGTGGGGAAGCTAGATTCACTTAACAACCCTGTTGCTAACTTAACAACTGGAGTGATTCACTTAACAGTGGTGGCAAGAAAAGTCGTAAAACGGGGTCAAATTGAACCACTGTCTCGCTTAGCAAGAGAAATGTCTGACAGGGAGAACAATTAAGCCGGGAAGCAACTTTCTGTCAGAAGTTGTGGCTGCTCCCACAGTTGGAGTCTTTTAAGAAGAGGTTGTATAACTTGCCCAGAATGTTAAACAGGGTTTCCTGCCTGAGCAGGAGGTGGGGTGGGACTAGAAGACCTCCAAGGTCCCTTCCAGCTCCGCTATTCTGCTTTTTCTCACCTGCTTTGAACGTTCCCATTGTCATTAAAGCGTCCAGCATCTTCCTGAATTATGGCTGCCCCATTGAGGTGGTGTTTGCTCCAGCTGGACAGTTGGAATTGGCCTTTACTTATTGGTTGACTCTGCTCCTTCTTTGAGACCACAGCTGGGCAGTTCTTGGTCTACTCATTTGGTCTCAGAGACCTTTGTTGAAATCTCCAGCAAGTGAAATATGCCCTTACAAGGAGCCCTTGACTTAGTTCATTTAGTGACCCTTCAAAGTTAAAAGGGCACTGAAAAAAGTCACTGTTTTTCACACCTAACGACCGTTGCAAGCAAACCGGCGGTCACGCGATCCAAATTCAGGCCCTTGGCCACCGACTCATCTTTATGACAGTTGCGGGGTCCCACGGTCATGTGGTCCCCCTTTTATGTCCTTCCGACAAGCAACTGGGGAAGCCAGTTTCACTCAACAACGGTGTTGCTCATGACACCACTTCGGGGATTTACTTAACAGCCGTGGCAAGGAATGTCTTAAAAACGGAGCAAAACTCACTCGATCACAGTCTTGCTTAGCAACAGAAATGTTGGGCTCGGCGGTCGTCATAAGCTGAGGCCTCCCTGCATTTTACGGAAAATTGGCTTCAGAAAAACCTTCTGTTGTTCTCTCATCCTCTTTTTACTAGGTTTGCCTTTCAGAAGGGCTCTCTGGTTTCTCCCCCCCTCCTTTTTTTTTTTGTTAGGAAAGAGTGTTGGTGTGTTATCAAGAAGTATTACCCAGAAAAGGGGTGGACTGATAGAACTGCTTCTTTGCGGTGATAAATGCATTCATTAGACTGATGTCAGCACAGCCAGAAAAAGACCGTTGTGCGGTTGCAGCCTTGGTTTAAATCACTTGGCTGCTTAGCCTGACCCGTCTTGCCTCTCTGTTCAAGGCTCTCTGGCCTCAAATGAAGACTTCCTCCCATCTCCCTCGCTGCCCCCACCCCTGTTGACTATCTAGCTGAGGTTGCCTTACGGCAGTGGTGGCTAAACTTTTTGGGCTCCTGTGCCAAAAATTGTGCTCATGCGCCAGCACCCAGAAGGCAATGCGTGCATCCCCCCATGCTCCCTGCACGCAATTCCTCCCCCCCCTTACCTGCACTGTGCCTCACAGCTGATTTTCAGCCCATTTGAGGCCTTTTTCAGCCTCCCAGAGGTTTCAGGAAGGCCTCTGCAGGCTTTTCAGGCTGAAAAATGTGCCCATTTCATCACTTCCGGTATTTCCAGAAATATAGGAAGTGACAAAACGGGCCTATTTTTTTGGCCTGCAAAGCCTGCAGAGGCCTTCCTCGAGCCTCTGGGAGGCTGAAAATGGCCTCCACGGGGCCGAAAATCAGCTGTGAGGTAAGTTTGCCTGGGCTCGTGTGCCAGCACAAATGGCTCTGCGTGCCACCTGCCATAGATTTGTCATTGTGGCTTTATGGTCAGCTGCAGTGGTGGGATTCAACCGTTGTAACAACCAGTTCGTTGAGCATGCGCGCTTCACAAAACACAGAAATAAAAGACAGACTAGACAGGGACCGAGTGGGCAGTGCCAACTAATCACCAGAGCTACTGGTTCGCCTGAACTGGTCCAAACAGGCTGAATCCCACCCCTGGTCAGCTGCCTTTGTCTCCTGGAATTGGTCTGATCAGACTGAGGCAGGACTGTTTGCAAGACAAGGTGGGATGGGGAGAGGTTGTCACCGGAGTTACGAGCAAACTGTGGGTCATGCACTTGCTTGCTGGGTTGTGAAAAGTTACTCTAACTCAGGGTTCCCCAACCACCGGGCCGCGGACTGGTACCGGTCCGTGGAACATTTCCTACTGGGCCGCCAGTTTGCTGGGTGCCGCCATCTTGTTTCGATAAGAAAGTGCTTCCGGGTGAGCTTTTCCGGTTGGAAGGCGGCGTTTGGGTCCTGAAGGAATCCTCGCGCCTTAGTTTCATCGAAGGGGGGGGCTTCGAACGAAACTAAGGCGCGAGGATTCTTTCAGGACCCAAGGCAAGGCGAGCCGAGCGACCGTCCCGAAGCCCATCGACAAGGGTACAAAGGAGGAGTTGAAGGTGACGGGGAGAAGCGGGGGACGGCTGGCTGGCCGGTCGCTCGGCTCGCCTTGCCTTGCCATGCGTGCTGATGCCGGTACCGGGCTGCGGATCATTTTGTGATGCCGGTACCGGGCCGTGGCACAAAAAAGATTGGGGGCCACTGCTCTAACTTGTTCATTTCGGTTTTGGAAAAGACACCTGTCAGGTTTCCAAGTGATGAAATCCATTTAAAAAGAAAAGAGCAAAGTCCGTCTTCCAAAACAATTTCTTTTATTGACAACACTTCCTACAACACGCACCATTCTGTGTACCGATAAAAGAGAATATTCGAACTGTGCTCTATGATCCTGGTGGTTTTCTCGCAAACGTTTCACTACCAAGCTAGCTAAGATCATCAGTGCTAGAAAGGAAAGGGGTTTGCTCTCTTATATTTAGATTTCATTCAAAAAAAAAAAAAGACCATCCAAAAGCTAAAAAAGAAAACAGGCCAAAACACCCTTCGCAGCAGTCAGCACCCGGATAAGCAGGGATTAACACCAGACAAAGAAACTGGAAACAATATCTCCATCGAGGAAGGAGAAAACTACACTCCTACTAACGCTGAGAGGGCAAACTATTTGTATATAAACAGAGAGCCAACCACACTCCCTTCTAACACTGATGATGTTCCCTAGTTGGATCTGCAAGAAATGTCTGTAAGAAAAACAAGCAAGCTCAAAGTGCACCAGGGACCCCACAATTCTATACGCTCATCAGAAGCTAACCAGGGTTACAAACAGCAGCTGTCTTTCCATCTGACGCTAGCTGAGGTCAAAAATATGTCTTCAAAGTACAGAGACTGCTTTTTAAAAAGACCTGTTGTTTTAGAGAAACGTATATCTCTGCCAGGATAAACTTTTCTTTTTAATTGAAGATTTCTTTCAGGGAGTTAATTCTGTACAAGTACATTCTCCATCCTTCTGAAAGAGCCACACGGCAGGCTTCACTTCAGGGCTGTCAGCGAGCCTCAACGCCAGAGACCTTAAGGCCAGCACTCGGCAAAAATACCTGGAAGCTTTACTGCAGTCGCAAATGAAGCCTTAACCGTTGGTTAGATTAATAACAGAGTTGTAAGGGAGCTTGAAGAGCTCTAGTTCAACCCTTTGCTCAGGCAAGAAGCCTTACACCCGTGATGGGCAACCTGTGGCACGCAGAGCCTTCTCTCCAGGCATGCCAGCCATTGTTGCCCGTTGCTCTTCTGGGTTCTGGTGTAAAAGTAATAAAGGCATGTCTGCTGGCCAGGTGGTTTCCGCCTGCGTGAGAATGCCGGAAACTGGAAGAGCAGCTCCCCCCAGAGCGCATGCGCACGCCGCCCAGCTGGTCTTCGTGCATGCATGCATGTTAGAAACCGGAAGACCAGCTGGCAGGCGCGCATCTGCGCGCCAGGAAGCTCAACTTCCGGTTTCCAGCACCTGCGCGCTCCTGTTTCGGCACTCAGTGCCGAAAAGCTTAGCCACCACTGCTCTATACCATTTCAGCCGAATGATTGTCAAATCTCTTCTTCATAACTTCCAGTGTTGGAGCATTTACAACTTCCGGTAGAAAGTTGTTCCACTGATCAATCATTCTAAGGAAATTCCTCCTTAGTTTCAGGTTGCTTCTCTCCTTGGTTAGTTTCCACCCATTGTTCTTGTCCTCTTTGGGTGCTTTGGAGAATAGCTTGACTCCTTCTTCTTTGGGGCAGCCCCTCAAATATTGGAAGACTGCTATCATGTCTCCCCTAGTCCTTCTTTTCATTAGACTAGACATATCCCGTTCCAGCAACTGTGCTTTGTATGATTTTAGCCTCTGGTTCCCTAATCCTCTTTCTTGATCTCCTCTGCACCCTTGTCCACAGTCTCAGCATCTTTTTTAAACTCTAGACCAGGGTGCCAAAGGACTCCATATCAACCCCTTAAGGGGTCTGTAAGACGATCCAAGAGGTTGACAAATGGTAAGGGGGTCCAAGGGGTCAGGAAATGTCGGAGAGTTAGTAGATGGTTGATCAATGATGAAAAATTAATTGAAGTCAATTAACCTTTGGGGGTCTCTATAGTATACTAGCCCCCAGTCCTGAAAGCGAGATGATTACAGCAAGACAGTTGTTACCCAGGGTGAACGGTCACTGCCAAACGAGTGGCCTTGAATTACAGGTACTCCTCAACTTACAGCACAGTTCATTTAGTGACTGTTTGCAATGAGGATGGCACTGCTTAGCAAACAGAAATGTTGGGCTCAATTGTGGTTGTAAGCTGAGGACTACCTGCCTGCATTTTTATTGTCATACAAAGCACTATTAGTTAAATTAATATTTATTAAATTATTTTCACGTAATAAATGCTTGAAGATCTGAAACTTCATGAAAGGTTGGAGGAGACCAAGAGTTTGGGGATCCCTGCTCTAGACCCCTTTTGCCCTTGTTTCCAAGTGGCTGGTTCCCTGATAACCTTGGAAGGCAACGGATAACTAATAAAAGGAGAATATTTGTAGCTCAGGGTTGGAGTGGTATAGTGGCCTAGAGGTGGAGCTCTCACCTTAGAATCAGGAGGCTGTGAGTTTGATCCTAGGTACAATAGTGGCAGATATTTCTTTCTCTGGGCACAATGAGTAATTTATCTGCTGCGAACTCTTCATTGGCGACAGGAAGGGCATCTGGCCAGTCAACACTCAGTTCCGTTCAATCGCCCTGACTCCATGCCGATGTATGGGGTCATTAAAAGAGACACACACACACACACACAAATTGTAACTCAGGATTGACCTGAGGGGTCCTTCGTGCTCCCTGAGCCTGGTTGTTTTCTTGCAGTTTTGTGACCCAAACCGGGTGAAACTTCAACGTTCGTGGTGATGAGCTTTCAGTGATGAGGGATCAGTGCTCATCAGTTCTCAGCACTGATGACGTTACCTAATTTGGGTAATGAAAAATCTGCAAAAAACCCAACCAAGCTCAGAGAGCACCAAAAGGACCCCTCAAGGCAGCTGTTCTCTGCCAACATAAGAGTCCGGATAAACCAGACAGGTAACACAGAATAACACTGAACCAATGAACGAATTCTGCTTTATTGTCGGGGCTGCATTAATACAACTGTGCGACTCTGGAGTACAAACTTCTCCTCTGTTGCAAAGCTCTTGAATGCGATTGCAGGACCCTGAGATGCTCCTAAACATACCCATCAGTTGCCAAGCTGCTTTTTAAACGCCCTTGTAACTTCGAAAGGGTCGGTAAGCAAGGCAGTCGGCAAGCAAGGACTACCCGCCACTTACTCCCGTTCCTTAAGAATACATTTTTTTCAAGCTGCTTTCTCTCTTCAGCTTGACCGATTGCAACAGCTTGGCATCTCCCCTCCGAGCGTCTGAAGTGTGAATTGCTACCATGTGTTGCAAGAGAGGTTCCCTTTCCTCCTTTGGGTCTTGTGAGCTTTGAAACCAGCTCTTTCCAACAATAAGGCATCGGGTCTTGAGATCTCTGCTGGGCATGACGGTTGTCGGCTGGGTTAAAAAAAAATCCACTCTGACAAGTTTTGTCTCCAGGATGTCAATAGATTGATAGATTTCCCTCGGGAACTTCAAGACATCCGTGCTGATGCAGCTTAACTTCCCTTTAGGATTGTTTAACAATGGTCACCAGCACAATTTAAAGCAATTGAGATTAATTAGCACAGAATTAAGAACAAAGCAGGTTGCAGATCCCTTTTCCCCTCCTCCCAGTACATATAATCCTCGACTTACAACCCGCAATTGAGTCAAAAATTTCTTGTCATGAAGTGAAACAGCTACGTGGACTTGGCTCCATCTCCCACCCAATGTGGGTAGTCCTCGACTTGCGACCCGCAATTGAGCCCAAAATTTCTTGTCCCTAAGCGAGACAGTTGCTGAATGGACTTGGCCCCACTTTACGATCTTTCTGGCCACGGGTTGCTAAGTGAATCAGTGCATTAGTCACAAAGTGGTTTAAGCAAATTCAGCTGCCCCATTGACTTTGCTTGGTCAGAAGGTCGCAAAAGAAGATCCCATGACCCCAGGGACACTGCCAACTGTCAAAGATGAGTCAGTTGTCTGAATTTTGATCACATGACCAGGGGGATGCTGCATCCGTCATAAGTGTGAAAAACACTCGTAAGTCATTTTTTCAGTGCCATTGTAACTTTGGTCACTAAATGAGTGGTTGTAAGTTCCTATAGGTGCTTTTTTTTCCAAGGGACAACTGGACTTTCTGGTTTTTCTTTGAAGACATTTCACTACTCATCCAAGAAGCTTCTTCAGCTCTGACTACATGGTGGGGAATAGAATGACTGATACTCCTTGCAGACAGCTGGTCATTTGCATCCTTTGAGAGGGTCCTTGAGGCCACCTGGAGGTTTACCTGTGTCCTCGGGGTTACCTGATTCATTGAGAAGTTGGAGCCGTGCTTTCTGCAGGATGTTTTCTGCCCTGTGTCCAGAGGTGAGATGCTACCGGTTCTGCCCGGTTCTAAAGAACCGGTAGCTCCGAAGAGCAGCAGACACCGAACCAGTTCTGTGTCTGCTGCTGTTTGGCCCACCCGCCCTCCGGGGCTCTTACCTGTCATTTATTTCCTGCTTTTTCAACCTCAGCTGCTTTGCGCGGCACAGCTGAGGTTGAAAAAAGCAGGGAAAAAGAGGCTTTTCAAACGCTGCGCACCTGCACGCAGCGCTTTTCAGCTGTCCGGGTGGCACAGCTTAAGGTTTTTTTTACACACGTGAAGCGCGCACCCACGTGCAAAACGTAGTCACCAAATTGGTAGTAACACCGGTTGAATCCCACCCCTGCCTGTGTCCCTTCACTGTGGAATACAGGCGCAGACTGTTGAGGATGAGTCTGTGTTGTCTGCATCTCAAACTGAAGCACAAACGGTTTCTGTAGTCTGTAGTTTTTCTGGAAACCCGTTGATAGGGACCCCGAGGACACAGCGAAACCTCCAAGTGCCCTCAACCGCTCTCTAAAAGGATGCAAAGGACTAGCAGCCTGCAAGGAGTATAAACCCTTCCGTTCCTCTCCATCCAGTCAGAGCTGAAGAAGCTTCTGGGATGAGAAGCGAAAACGTCTTCAAAGAAAAACAAAGAAAGTCCAGTTGCCTCTTGAGGTAAAAAAAACATCTTTGGGAAAACCAAGACCTGGATGACTTGAGAATCTGCATAGACTTCCTGTAGAAATATTGCTTTCTATTCCCAATTATTTTACTACAGAATTCCTTGTGCAGATTGAAGATTGCTTAGACACACACACACACACACACACACACACAAACTGTCCTCTCCTGGTAAATGCATTTCAGATGGCAGGCTTAACGTAACCTTTAAAGTCATCCTATATGTCTATCCGAAAAAAGCAGCCAATTTTTCCCCAAGCCCTGTCTCTCCGGCGGGATTACAAATGGCAAGGCCGACTATACTGCTCATGGCCAACTGTGTTCATCTGTCAGAGCACTTGTCAATCTTCCATGACACGCGCCTTTTGTGACAGAGCCTTCAGCTGCAGAGCGTTTTTCGGTTCTCCCCACTAAATCTTTTGTGATGCCCCGAGCAAAGAAAAATCGTACTTCTAGGGATAATCGACTGTGCTGCTGTTACATTAGCGAAGTTGCCCTGTGCCCAGACAGCCTCTAGGAGGTCCTCGACTTACGACCGCAATCGAGCGCTCAGATTTCTGTTGCTGAGCGAGGCGTTTGAGTAAGTCTTGCCTCCATTTCATGGCTTTTTGTGCCAGGGTTCTGGAGTGAATTGCTGAAGTTAGTAACCTGGTTATTAAAAGCGAAATCTGCCTTCCCTATTGATTTTGATGGTCAGAAGAACACAAAATGGGGGTCACGGGACTTGCCCGTCATAAATACAAGTCAGTTGCCAAGCATCCGAATGTTGGCCACGTGACCGTGGGGATTCTACAATGGTCATAAGTGCACAAAACCATCATAAGTCACTTTTTACATTGCCGTCGTAACTTTGAACAGTCGCTAAAATGACCCAAAGGTGCTTTTTCAAAAGGCAGCTGGACTTTAGTCAGAACTGAAGATGCCTCTTGGATCACAAGTGAAACACCTTCAAGGAAAAATGACATCCAGCTGCTTTTTAACAAAGCACTTTTGGGGGAAAACCATGACCTGAATGGCTGAGAATTTCCATAGACGGTCACTACCCTGTTTCCTTGAAAATACAACCTATCCTGAAAGTAAGTCCTAGCTTGATTTTTACACGTGCACCCAATATAAGTCCAACCCCCAGAATAAGCCCTAATTAAGATCCCGCCCACTCCAGAGTGCACAGGTGAAAATTAGGATGGGGATGGAGGTTGGAGCTGCCCTACTACTTACCTTTGGACAGTTGTAGTCAGGCCTTGCACACCCTGATACCTGCATTGCCGGCCCATTTCTTCTGCAGTCGGCAAGGCTGGCCAGGCTTTCCTGAAGGCCTCTGGAGCTGATAACAAAGCTCTGGATCGATCCTGAACTCTGTTATCCGCTTCAGAGGCTTTCAGAAAAGCCTTGCCGGCCGCAGAAGAAGTTGTTCCTGAAGGCCTCTGACAGCAAAAAGGAGGCCAGGGGTGACACGCAAGTGAGGTTAGTCAGAGGATGACATCCCCCCAAAATAAGACCTAGTGCCTTTTTTGAGGGCAAAAATTACAAGTCAGGGCCTTATTTTGCGGGAAACATGATAAATGAATAGTTATAACTCAAGGACTATCTGTATTTGCTCCACTGCCACTGGAGCAAATATGTACTTCAGAAGGAACCAAGGCTGGTGAACCAGTACCTTCCCACCTTCCCCTAAGTAATTTTTGCTAATAAATAGCTAGTTCTTCTCCCAGGCTTATAAAATAAGCTTCCACCCGCAAGTCGGTGACTGAAGATTCGGAGGAGAAATCACTCAATATAGATTTATCAAGAGCTCTTGGAAGCAGACGGTTGTTTTATTTAATGCATCTGCAGAAGCCGAGCTGTCAGATTAAGGAGGGTACAAGATATTTCTATGTCCCCAAACACGTGGCTTCGGAGAAGCACTATGGCAGAAAAATGTTGCCTTTGGTCCTCAACTGGCATTGGAAAGGAAAGCTGGGATTTTTCTAAAATGGATTTATAGCAGGCTCGGAAATCATTCTTGTGGGGAATGATTGGTGCGTCCGAATTTGTGTTATATTTCCCCCACCCCGCCCCACCCCGAGATGCTGGCCTTTGGTATTCCGGTACCGTTTTAATTGTTTACACCATCCAGGATGCAGAGGGGATTTAGGCAGCCCATAAATTTAATAAAGAAAGAAAGAAATTCAAGTAACAGCTGGTCCACAGGGGGAAAATGACAAGACAAACCACCTTCCTCACATGGTTGTGAACCTTTCAGAAGCTCACTTTTTTTTTCTTTTTTTTTTTTTTTTTTTTTTTACTGTGGAGAAATATTGAGTGTGATCCAACGGGACTATTCAATCGAACGGAAATAGGTGATTTTTGACCAGAGACACCCCCTGAAATGAAAACCTGCTTGCTGTTACTTCTTAGTTTCATTCTGAAAGGAATTCTTCTTCTTGTGCCATATCTGTCATCGGACGTTGGCGATCTTATTTTTATCAATAGCACGAAAAAGTGCGGTTGAGTTTTGTCCAAGCAGGTCCCTTAGATTTTGAAGCTGTGATGTTCTTCTTCTGCCTGGACCTTGTTTGCCTTCCACCTTTCCTTGGAGGATCTGAAAGGAACGAAGCTTTCCAAGGTGGCTTAGAAGCGGCCTATTCCAAATAAAAGTGAATTTCCACTCGCTTCTGGGCTCTTAAAACTGGCCGAACCCCTAACGCCAAGTTGCAAAGACCTGAATGAGCTTGACTCTGAATTATCTCTGCTTAAGACTCTTGTGTGTCTGAAACCGCAGAGAGTTGCTGCTGGCTGGGTTATATTCAGCAAGGGAGGTTGAGTCAGGTCAAATAGCTGGTTGTGTTTCCTGTTGAAATCCCGAAGGACTGTTGCGTAGAAGACAGCGTTGGGTACCCGCTTCAGTGGAACTCCTCACCACCAGATGTTGTGGCTGCTCCATCACTGCGGGTTTTAAAGAAGAGATTGGACAGCCATTTATCTGGAATGGTTTAGGGCAGTGGCTCCCAACCTTTTTTGTGCCACGGCCCGGTACCAGGATCACAAAATGATCCGTGGCCTGGTACCGGCATCAGCACGCATGACAAGGCAAGGTGAGCCGAGCGACCAGTCAGCCAGCCGTTCCCCCGCTTCTCCCCGCCACCTTCAAACTCCTCCTTTGTACCTTTGTCGATGGGCTTCGCTTCAGGACGTTCGCTCGGCTCGCCTTGCCTTGGGTGCTGAAAGAATCCTCGCGCCTTAGTTTCATTCGAAGGCGCGAGGATTCCTTCAGGACCCAAACGCCACTTTCCAACCGGAAAAGCTCACCCGGAAGCACTTTCTCGTCAAACAAGATGGCGGCACCCAGCAAACCGGCGGCCCGGTAGGAAATGTTCCACGGACCGGTACCGGTCCGCGGCCCGGTGGTTGGGGACCCCTGGTTTAGGGTTTCCTGCTTGAGCAGGGGGCTGGACTAGATGACCTACAACAGGGGTATCAAAGTCGCGGCCCACGGGTGAGATGTGTCACGCGCTGGCCGTGCCCGGTTTAGCGAAGGGGGGAAAAAGTCATGATACTTCACAAGACGCCGCCGTGATGACGCAAGTTTGACACCCTTCACCTACAAGGTCCCTTCCAACTCTTATTCTGCTTCAAATGACGATCGTAGGATTAATATCATGTATCAAGGTAGTAACTGTGCAGTCCTTGGTGCTCTCTGAACTTGGCTTGCCAACATTTCATGACCCAACTAGGTCACATTATCAGCTTTGGAAGGGAGACTAGGATTTTGATATATCATTCATTTGCCCAATGTTGTACTTTTTTCATCATGCAGTCTAACGCTGCTGCTAAACGCATTTGGTTTGTCATCCAACAAATGGCATTATTGATATCGAAACACACACAACACTTATTCTCCAAAGAAGGCCGGACAAGAAGTGACGGATGGAAACTAATCAAGGAGAGAAGCAACCTAGAACTAAGGAGGAATTTCCTGACAGTGAGGACAATTAATCAGTGGAACAACTTGTCTCCAGAAGTTGTAAAATGCTCCGACACTGGAAGTTTTAAAAAGATGTTGGATAACTGTTTGTCCGATGTAGGATTTCCTGCCTAGGCAGGGGGTTGGACTAGAAGACCTCCCAAGGTCCCTTCCAACTCTGTTCTTCTTTTCTCGTTCACCAATGCTCCATCCTTTAGTACCAGCGCTTGGCGTGCTATGAGCAAGTGAAGAAATCTTTGGGGGGGGGCCACGTGTCCTGCAGCCACAGACAGAGGGGAGCCCTGCCTAATTGCTTTGTTTGCGAAGCCGTCTGTCGTTTCCGGTGGAGTTCCTAATGAACTGGCAGGTTGTTGAGACACACCACAGTGGTGGGTAATTATAACAGAAGTGCAATGGACAAAGCTCATTTTCCTCCACACAAGGCATCAGCTACCTGCTGGCAAATACTGCACTGCTCTAGCCGTTGTGGGTCTGGGCTGTTAAAAATCATACCTCATGCTCCCCACGCCTCTGTAATCCACCCAGGTTCAGTCCTTACCTAATACAAAGACACGCTCTGAAAGTACACGTTGTACATAAAACGGCCATCTGTCACAGTGCATTTGAGAGGGAGAAATATAGCACGTGTTGGAAGGAGCCATATGGACCCAGGCTGCATCGGGTGATGAATTATCTAGATCCCTGTTTTATTTGTGGCTTTTGTTTTGTGAGGCCCTTTGTGCTCTCGGAGTCTTAGTTGTTTACTTGCAGGCGTTTCGTTATCCAACTAGGTAACAACATCAGTGCTAGAATTGATGGGCTGTAAAAGGAAGGGTTTGTGGGGTGGGGAGGAAGAGGAGGAGGAGGAGGAGGAGGACTGTGGGGTGCTCGGTGCTCTCTGAGTCGACTGTTTTCTTGTAGACATTTCATGACCCAGCTAGGTAACCTCATCGGCGCTAGAAGCGAGTGTGGGGGGCGTTGTGGAGAAAGGAAGGAGGAAAAGGATTGGCGGTCCTTGGCGCTTTCCAGACTTGGTTTTTTTCTTGGAGATGTTTCGTTAGCCAACTAGGTAATAATATCAGTGCTAAAAAGGAATATAGCAACGATGGCGAACTTTTTGGGTACCGAGTGCCCAAAGCATGCGTGTGCATACCCAAAATGCAACTCGTGCCCTGTGCATGCGGGGGAGCCTCGCGCATGCGCAGCAGAGACCCGAAGACCAGCCGGCCGGTGGGAGGCGCGCACATGCGTGGCAGAGCTGAGCTGGGGCGACGGCACACATGCCCACGGAGAAGGCTCTGCGTGCCACAGGTTCACCCCCACTGGAATATAGGGTTTGCCCTCTGTTTATATCTAGTGATGTGCCATGTCAATGTCGGTTTGAGTGTCCGCGGCGGTTCCAGGATGAGGCTTGTTGTTTACTGTTAGCCCGTTTGTCTGACTTAAAGGGTCCTTGAATGGGTTTTTTTTATGAAGTCTTTTTTTATTGTTTTATAATGTAGCATGCAAAAAAACCCACAAAGAATATAACACAAGTAAATAATATGAAAGATAGGGAAGGAGAAAGGGTAGAGAAAAGGGGGAGAGAGAAAGGGGGAAAAAGAAAGGAAAAGCATTGACTCCCGACTCCCTTCGGTGCAGAAGAATAAAACATTAACATCAAACCTTAACGTTTTATTTTTACAGAATAGTTTAAACTAGCCGATTTCTATAACAACAAATCCATCTCATCACAAAAACCCAAAAACAAAGTTTCATTTTTTTTCCCCCTCCTCAGGCACAAAGTCCAGAATCTGTTTCCAAGTAGAAATAAAAATACTTGTATTTTTTTTTCTTTGATCAAAGCAGTCAATTTAGCCCTCTCTGCTAAATGGGGTATGGTTGATTGCTGGATTATTGTTCTAGTATTAATCTTGCTTATTCGTTCCTTTCTTTCTTCTGCCTCGTTTGGTGAATACAGATGTCCACATGTGGCAGTGACAGGCAGAACAGTAGTCCTCGAGTTACGACCACAGTTGAGCCCAACATTTATGCTGCTAAGCAAGGCCCTTGTTAAGCAAGCTTTGCCCCATTTTACGACCTTTCTTGTCACCGTTGCTAAGTGAATCACTGCAGTTAAGTTAGAATAGAACAGAACAGAATTCTTTATTGGCCAAGTGTGATTGGACACACAAGGAATTTGTCTTGGTGCAAATGCTCTCGATGTACATAAAAGAAAGGTTACAGTGCCATGGTCGTTAAGTGAATCCGGCTTCCCCATGGACTTGGCTTGCCAAAAGATCTCAAAAGGGGGAAATCAACATGACCGTGAGACATTGCAGCGGTCATAAGTATGAGCCCGTTGCCAAGCGTCTGAATTTTGATCACACGACCACGGGGATGCCACGACGGTCGTAAGTGTGGAAAAACGATCCTAAGTCACCTTTTTTTCAGTTGCCGTTGTAACTTTGAACGGTCAGTAAATGAAAGGATGTAAATCAACCACCTCTCCCTCCTCCTCCTCCTCCTCCTCCTCCTCCTCCTCCTGTCTTGTTATCATCATCCAATGGCAGGAGAATATCAAGGTTTTCTCTGATCCGCTTATTGGGGAACAAAGGAGAAGCTATTTGAAGAAAAGTCTGAGCTAAAATCTGAGGCAAATAGCGAAGATACCGTCGCGTCTTTCCGAAGCCAGTCTCTGCACTACTTAGCGTTAGAATGCACAAACAGTTAGAACGGAGCCTTTAGCTAGGTGGAAAGTCTTTACATCACACTTGAGGCTGCTAATGAACCCAGTTCAAGGCAAATGGTACAATTACTGCTTGGTTTCACATTCATTGGCAAGTGGCAAATTGCATCCTGCTGGGTAATCTTTGTCTGGTGCCACTTTCTGGGCCCAGATCTGAGCCATAAAAAGGAAGGAATAAAAAAAACCCTTTCATAAATCAGGAAGAGAAACAGTAAGCCGTAGCAACCTCCTTTTAAACCCATCTTTTCAATTGGAACGGCGGTTTCTGTGCGGCAGCAAATGAGGTTTTTAAGTTTAAAAGTCTCCCCTTTGCTGAGCAAATAAAAGTTCAAAATACGGGCTTATTGGCAGTGGGGAAGAGCATTCCATCTTCTGGGCAGGGAATATCGAAGTGGATTTGGCTTCACATTTTTAGCTTGTTTTATAACTTAAAAATAAAAATGAGCCCTCGTTTATCTCATTACGTGGCAGATTATTAGCAGGCATAAAAGATAATTTATTGCATCCAGGGGACACAATAAAATGCTGATGGGTAGCATTAATCGAGGGATAGAATTAAGATCACGTGAAGTGTTAGTACCACTTGGTAAGGCCATACTTGGAATATTGCATCCAGTTTTGGTTGCCACAATATGAAAAGATGTTGAGATTCTAGAAAGAGTGCAGAGAAGAGCAACCAGGATGATTAGGGGACTGGAAGCTACAACATATAAAGAAGTGTTACTGGGATTGGCTGTGTCTAGTTTAATGAAAAGAAGGGCTGGGAGTGACATGATAGCGGTCTTCCAATTTCCAAGGGGCTGCCATAAAGAAGAGGAAGTCAAGCTATTCTCCAAAGCACCTGTGGGTAGGACAAGAAGCAGTGGGTGGAAACTAACCAAGGAGAGAAGCAACCTGGAATTAATTGAAATTTCCTGACCGTGAGAACAGTTCATCAGTGGAGGGGCATGCATCCAAGAAGTTGTGGATGCTCCAATGCTGGAAGTTTTGAAGAAGCGATTGGACAGCCATTTGTCTGGAATGATAGAGGGTTTCTTGCTTGAGCAGGGGGTTGGACTAGAAGACCTCCAAGGTCCCTTCCAACTCTTTTATTCTGATTGCCTTTCTTCTCCTGTTTCTGAAAGTAAGGAGCAGGGACTTCTTTGCCGGCTGGTGGAGCGATTAAATTTGTCTCTTAGCTGATCTGAGAAAGCTTGGGGATGAAAGGAGATCACTTCAGGCACTTTTGAGGAAGGCTTTACCTACAACTTCCAAAGAAGGAACAAAGATGCCCTTTGTTAAAATTTATCTTAATGGTTTAGGGCAGCTGGCACTGTCTTCCACGCCTCATTCTCCTTTCCCCCTTTTCTTTCTCGGTCCATGTGCAGCAGGCTGGGATGATAGTAACAGCAAGTAATACTGAGTTCACACAACAGCGTTGTCCTTTGAAACATTTTGCTCAAGGAATTTGCCAAGCTTGAAATGGGAAATCAACCCCGGAGCCTAGAAAGCCCTTGCCTGACCTGGGATGGTGACAGACCATACATGTTTGGGAAAGGATATGGGTAGCTTGTGGATTAACGGGAGTCCTGCGTGCTCCCTGAGCTTGTTTATTTCCTTGCAGACATTTCATTACCCAATTAGGTAACATCATCAGCGCTAAAAGGGAGTGGAGTTTGTGGAGAAGAAGAGGAGGACTGTGGTGCTCTCTGAGCTTGGTGGTTTTGTTGTAGACAAAGCATTATCCAACATTATCATTATCCAACTAGGTAACTTCATCAGTTCTAGAAGGGAGTGGTATTTTGGTTTATATATATGGATGGATGGATGGATGGATGGATGGATGGATGGATGGATGAACACAAAAATGCAGTCAAAAAGCTGGAACACACTTCCTCACTAGTCCAACACATGAAAGCCACAGGTCATAGCACCAAATGGCACCAAAACCCTAGCCACTATAGAAAACCCCAGCCACAGAATTATCAGAGAAGCCATAGAGATTGAAAAAAGACCTGAAAGCATGAATAGAAGAGATGATTCCACCAGACTGTCAATCATTTGGAAGCCTGCACTCACAAACAAAAAAATCTCCACACCACAAGCCAGGCAAACACCTGGGCACAAACAGATCCCCCCTGATGCCTCCAGCTCAAACACACCCCAACCAGGCACCCAGATGAAACCTAGCTTCCTAACAAATGATAGCTGTCCATTTACTCGGAGCCAAGCTGCACTAAAAGCCTCCAATACAGGAACACAATGTTGCCAGCCAATCAAGACACAAAAAGAGCCCCAAAACAAACAGAAGATATTAGAAACACCAATCAAGCAGAACACAGTAAACTCCAAGACCAATAAACACAGACCAAGACTCCCAACCAGTCAGGGTGAAGGAAAAACCATTCTGGCACAGCAATAGGCTAGCCCCAAATTTAAAACTGAAACAGCTGTGAAAGTCTGACTCACAGACGAACACAATACAGAAGCCTGATGATGGCAGATGAGATTCTGCCGAAACGTTGCTACAACTTTAAAAGCACAACTATAACGATGTGCGAAAATACCCGAACAAAGCTGAATAACATATATATATATATATATGGTACGTATATAGGCCTCAAACACTCCAGACAGAATGCAAATGGTTTGCTCTGTGTACATCCCAGTGGCTTGCCCTATCACTGTTGGTGGAAGTATTCTTGATTAGGCTGTTGTTTGCCGCTTGATTGTTTGTCTGTTAGTAGTTCCTTGATTTGGGTGTCATAAATGTGAATCGCTTGCCAAGCATCCGACCATGTGACCCTGGGGATGGCCGAAAGTGTGGGAAAACAGACACAAGTCACTTTTTTCCCCAGCGCCGTCGTGACTTTGAACGGTCAACAAATGAACTGTTGTGTAAGTCGAGGACTGCCTGTGTTCTGCCGTCAAGGCCCCAGAGGGCACGTGAAGCTCCCTGGGGGGAGAGCGGGTGTCAGGAGAGCTTCTTCCTCTCATGGTTGGCACCGCTGGCATTCAAGAAAGCAGCAGAGCTGAAACCCCAGCTGAGGTTGGAGGAAGGAGCCAGGGAGCCACGCAGCCTGCGTATTGATGGGGATGATGGATAATCACACCCAAAGGCTGGTGAACGAACGGGAGAGCCGTCGATGGATGGTCTGCTTCTGCCCTCTTCACCCCGGCTCGTTCAGCCCTCAGTCTTTCTGCTCCCTCTTCCTTAACCCTCCTGTCTTACTTCGATGGGCTTAGGTACCTACACGTCTCTGCTTCCTTCGTTTTATCTTCTCGCTATTATTGCAGCCTCTTTTCCACACTTGCAGCCTGTCATTCCTTGGCAGTGGTGCGGTGGCCTAGAGGTGGAGCTCTCTCCCCTCACCGTCAGGAGGCTGTGGGTTCGATCCTAGGTGGGAGGCAGGTATTTCTTTCTCTGGGCACGCTGAGAATTTATCTGCGGAACAAAACGTAGCATTGGCGACAGGAAGGGCATCGGGCCATTAAAACAGTCTGCTAGCTCCATTCAGTTGCCCAGACTCCAACCCCGCAAGGGATTATGGGGTTGTTAAAAGATGAGCTTGTAATTCCTTCCCTCAAGAATCAGTCCAGCATCCCAGAAGTCTTCCTTCCTTCCTTCCTTCCTTCCTTCCTCCCTTCCCTTCCCTTCCCTCCCTCCCTTCCCTTCCCTTCCCTCCCCTTCCCCTTCCTTCCTTCCTTCCTTCCTTCCTTTCTTTCTTCCTTCCTTCCTTCCTTCCTTCCCTTCCCTCCCCTTCCCTTCCCCTTCCTTCCTTCCTTCCTTCCTTCCTTCCTTCCTTCCTTCCTTCCTGATTTGGCTTCAGAAGCCTTGTTTTCTTTTACTGGTTCCTGATCATGACGTAGAAGATGGTCGTCTATCTCATTTAACTCCTGTACAGATAGTCCTTGACTTGCAACCATTCATTAAGTGATTGTTTGACGTTACTTTGGCACTGAAAAAAGTGACCTAGGAGCGTTTTTCACATATATGACCTTGCAGCATCCCCGCGGTCAGGTGATCGAAATTCGAATGCCGCGCAACTGGCATGTACAGTTGCAGTGGTCATTTTGCAACCTTCTGTCAAGCAAAGTTAATGGAGAAACCAGATTCTCTTAATAGCCATGTTATTAACTTAACACACTTAAAACGGGGGCAAGAAAGGCCGTAAAAGGTGGCAAAACTGGCTTGTAACAACAGTCTTCCTTTGCAACAGAAGATTGGGCTTACTTAAGGTCATAAATTGAGGACTGTCTGTATCTAGAAGTTCTACCTTATCCTGAGATGGATTGCGATGAAAAAGAGCTAAGCAGTTGTGTCGCACAGCTAGCATCCCATACCTGGGGGGGGGGGGTGCAATTACTTTTGTTTTGCTCCGTTCACATTTTAAATTTAAACAATGGATTATAATGGAGCTTTAGCAGGTCTCCTTGTATCTGTAGGAACCTGCCAAATACGTTTGTATTTATTTGGTTCTCATTTCCTCTCTTTGAAAACGAATCTCCTTGTTTAAAAAACCTTTCTCAAAACAAGTATCTTCTTTCCAGAAGGGAAAGTTAGTTGTGCTTTAAATGTTAATATGATAGTTCATATAGTCTGAGGCTTTATGAGATACTCGTTGAAAAATATTGGCAAAATTGTGACAATTTTTATTGTGCTTGGTATTTAAGAGAGAGTTCTTGGGGAAGTACACGCAGTAGCTTCATATAGATGCGTGCTTTGAAAATATGAAATTATCTGTAAAACCCAGCTTGTAATTGCTTCATATCCAGAATTAAGGTTGTTGGAATTAGTGAAATTGAATCTAAGTGATAGCTAAACATGTTCTACTGTTTCAATGATAGTTTTGTTCCATCTAATTTTGTCTGGATGCACTCTATGATTTATAAGAAAATATAAATACAAAAACATAAAAATATAAATGTTTTTATAGATTAAAAATAATAACTTTAACATATTTATAATTCAAGGTGGACTGCTCCCAAGATATCAAATATATCTTTTTATTAAAAAAATTACGTCTCAAAATTTGAACTTTAGGAAAAAAATTCAACATTACAGCAAACTAAAACAATATATTTATCTCACTATTATTAATCAGAAATTTAAAAAAAACATGCTTTCACAAATGCAGCTCTGGAAGTAAACATTGATATAGGATAAATAAACCGTCACTATTTAGAAACTACCTGTATATACTGGGGGTAGGCTTTAGTTCATTTTATCCTCAGGGCACAACAGAATAACCAGACTTCAAAAAGAATAGCAAGCATTATTTATTAGAACACGTTTTGCTTTGTGTGTTTTAAAATACAAATAATAATAATAATAATAATAATAATAATAATAATAACCAGAAAGCAACGTGTCTCGAATTCATTTATGTTACCGCAACTGATGCGGGAGTAATCCCTAGCCACTCATTTTGAACCATTTACAGCTTCATGGATTTCTCCCCCACCCACCCACCCCCAAATCCCTCGGTTCACATTGACGTGCGCGTAAGGTGTGCGTTGCGATAAGCTCTGAAATTAAATTAGCTCGACAATATCCATGCTTCGGTCTAGATCTTAGGAAGTGCTCCTCAGAGCCAGTCCTTCTGAAGCTTCTCCAGAGACGTGGCCGTTCATATCCATGGACGATCGGTGTTGCCCTTGCAACTCATTTTGGGAAAAAGAAAAGGAGCCTTTTGCTTTTCGGTCCCGTTGGCAACGTTGGGAAAGCCTTCATTTCGAACCCCCGCATTCCTGAAATGTTCAGGGCTGAACATTTTGTCCATTTGATAGTAGCCAAATCTCTTCGCTCAACGATCTTTGTGTTTTACGAGCGCAATAAACCCAGATATTGATTGGATTCTTCTACGCGCCCCGTATGGCTGCCGAGAATGGGTTACCTGTTCTCTTCTCCTAATTGGGCCGACCAGCTGGATCCTTCTCTGTATGGACCCAAGCTATTTTTTTGCCAAGTCCAATAGCTGCCGTTCTGGCTCTTCTGGCTCCTTTTAAAATGTGCTCAAATGTTCACGGGGTATTTTGTGGCTTGCCCGGGGATCAGCGTTTCTCAGCCTGGGTCACTGTAAGAGGGGTAGATTTCAAACCCCCCAGAATCCTGGGAGTTGAAGGCCATCCCTCTAAAAGTATCTTTAAACCCGGGGTGGGCTGCTGTGGGTTCAGGCAATCCTCTAGCTAAGATTTGGCAAAGCGGCACATCCCACCCCATGTCTGGGCCACCCACCCACCCCCCCTCCCAGGAGTCCCCCATGTGGCCAGGTAAGTGCAGTACCAGCATGGAGGCTCGGGAAGGGCGAAAAATGCGCTTCCCAGAAGTTCCATTTCTGGCCTCCAGAGGGCCTTCGGAGCCTGGGGGAGACGGTTTTCGCCCTCCCTGAGACTCAAGGGAAGCCTCCGGAGCCCAAGGAGGCTGAAAACGCCTCCCACCGCCACGGTGCAGGAGGCCGACTAGGCCACACACACACACACCCCCAGCCACCGGGCAAAGAATCGGTTGCTGAAATTTTTAGAAGCCCCCCCATGCTTTTTAACCATTTTATTCGATTATAGAATAAAATACCAAAGCCAAGAGGAGGCCCCGGTGGGGAGGAGAAGTGGAAAGAAAAGGGAGGAAGCGGGGAGAGGGGGAGAAAAAGGGGGGGACAAACGGCTTTGACTTCCAACTCCCTCTGTTGCATGAGAATAAAGCCAGGGGTGTCAAACTCCATTTCATTGAGGGCCGCATCAGGGGGTTGTGGTTGACCTCGGCGGGGTGTGGCTGACTGGGGGGAGGCGTGGCCAGCTTGACGCCGCTCCCCAAACTGCCGGCATGTTTCCTCTTCTCATTGGGTAGACGGGGCCAAAGCAATGCAGACTGGGCCCTTACATTTTCCAGGAGGGCCCTGGGGGCCAGATCCAACCCCGTCCTGGCCCAGATGCAGCCCGTGCCTCGTGCCTTGGGTTTGACAGCCCTGGAATAAAGCCGTAATGTGGAAACTCAACTTGTTTTATTTTTCCAGAATAATTTAGACTAGCCGTTCCTATAACAACCAATCAATCTAATCAGTAAAACCCAAAATCAAAGTTTCAGGTTGTTGGTTTTTTCCCCCCACCACCTCAAACACAAAGCCCAGAAGTGATTTCCAAGTAGAAACGAAAGTCCTTGTCTTCTTTTTCTTCGATCAAAGCGGTCAGTTTCTCCATCTCCGCCAACACCCTTCAGCTTCTGTAGCCATTTGTGCTGCTAACCGAACAGCCGTCGTGATACGCTTAACAACGGTGGCAAGAAAGGTCGTAGAGCGGGGGAGGACTCACTTAACAGATGTGTTGCTCAGCAACAGAAATGTGCGACTCAATTGCGGCCATGCGTCAAGGTCTGTCTAGAAATGCCTGGTGAGATTATAAACTTGTTAATACGATGGTGTGATCTTTTAAGCAACCTTTTTACGCGTGGCCCAAGGCGGTTCCTCTTCACTCAGGGCAGCCCAGGCAAGCCAAGGGATTGGGCCTTCAGGTTATTCCTACCCGAGATGGTTCCTGCCCATTCAACTCAGCCGAACAATGTTCTGGAGCGAAGATCTGCCCAGCCACACGTACACATGCGGTGGTGTGAACGCACAAACCAGCTCGGCACTGACTCCAGCGACACGAGAAGCAACCTGCTGCTGCCGCTGCTGCTCTGCGCTGCTTTAAGGTGGCCAGGTGGGGCTCTTCTCCACCTGTAGGTCCTACGGGGGCAGAGGGGCAGGAGATGCTCAGCATCCCAACCCAGAAGGAGAGCCTGCGAGGGGCTTTGATCTCCCAGTTGCTCTCCCGAGGGCGGCCCTTTCCATCCAAGGGGAGGTTCGGTTGGCATCAACACCCGGCCGGTTTTTTCCTTACATCGCTTGAGGCCTTTGAATTGATTGTCTGACTTTAAGCCAGCTTTTGAATGGTTGTCATTTAATCATCTCACAATTTATTTGCTTTGGAATGCTTCATTTCGGCTACCTTTTATCCATCGGCTACGAAGTGAAACTTATCACTTAAGCTTTTTTTTGTTTTGTTTTAACCCTGCAGTAAATATGTGGGTGCCAAGAGAAGGTCTTTTTTTTATTATTTCTATTTTTTTTTTTATCTTTGGGGGAAAAAAAACCTCCGGCTCAGCTATTCTCTTGATGGAGTGGTTGAGGTTTCCCAGGAAAGGAATGTTCTGGAATGTGTGAACGCCAGGAACGAAAACCACCTCTGCCCGTTTCCCCACCCACCCACCCACCCCCACACACACTTTAGGACAGGATGTAAACTTTAAAAGTGTGTGTGGGGGGGTTATTTCCCACCAATTGTATTAATTACGAATTATAATTTATGTAGAACTATGGCATTGCATGAATGAAATGAAAGTTCTTTGATTTGCTCTGTTGACAAAACAAAGGAATCCGCATCAAGATTAATACTAGACCAACAATCCAGCAGTAAACAATATAGCTAGTCCTTGATTTACAACAGTTCACAGTTTACTCCACAAACCCCACTCACTGATGAGGTTCCCTAGTTGGGTGATGAAACCTCTACAAGAACATTCTCGCCGACACTCACAGGACAAGCTACTTGTATATAAAAAGAGAGCAAATGTCACCACCCATTCCAGCATTGATGATGTATGTTAGGAATAACAAGATTACCTAACGTAGTTTGGGTAAAATAATATATATAAACTATCTCAATCCAGTTTCCTTTAAGCTACCTTATCGACAGAGGTGCTGAGGAGATTTTATTTCCTCCCAGCCAGGAATCTGGAACAGGGCTAACCATCTGTGATTCAATGTGTCTCCGGCCAAATTACATCCTCAGAACTTTCTTTTCCTCGGCAGTTTTTCATTAAGCAAATTGGGTTTTGCTGGAAGTTGCCGGCCCATAAATATTTCCCTCCCTGCTTGGCTCAGGCTACTTATTACCGCTCTCCAGTTCGATGTTTTTCACCGCATGACAGCGGAGTATTTTCTTCTGTAAAAACAGGGAGGGGAGCCCGTCCTTAAACAAAAGAATCTGGCCCAGAATCTGGATGGATGACACGCGGTCCGTCCGTCCCCCGCACAATTCGGCCCCAAATTTCTGCTGCGAAGGGAGACCGTTGCTAAACGGGTTTTGCCCCATTTTACGACCTTTCTTGCCGTGGTGGTGAAGGGACTCAACTGCAGTTGGTTAAATTGGTCACACGGTTGTTAAGGGAATCTTGCTTTCTTCCCCCCCCCACCCCCACCCCGTGGACTTTGCTTATTGGAAAGTGCAAAAGGGGATCTTGGAATGTGAGTCAGTTGCCAAGCGCCTGAATTTTGATCATCGTGACCGCTGCACCAGCCGTAACCGTGAAAAACGGTCGTAAGTCACTTTTTCAGTAATGTTTGGAACTTCGAAGGGTCGCTAAGCGAGCCTCGACGGTTGTGAGTTGTATTTGCTATTGTCAGCCCTGTGGGCTCTTTAGTGCTCTCTGAACTTGGTGGTTTTCCTGCAGTTGTTTCATATTACCCAACTAGGTAACGTCATCAGTGCTAAAAGGGTGGCGGGTTTGTTCTTTTTTTAAATATATTAACGGCCTGCATTGTGTTGATAAACCAAGGGTGATGCGGTAGCCTAGAGTGGCAGAGCTCTCACCTCACAATCAGGAGGCTGTGAGTTTGATCCTAGGTAGAAGCAGATATTTCTCTCTCTGGGCACACTGAGAATAGATCTGCTGTGGGGGAAAACTCTGCATTGGCAACAGGAAGGGCATCCGGCCAGTAAACCCTCGGGTCCATTCAGTTGCTCAGACTCTACACCGCAAGGGATTATTGGGGTCACAGGGCCCCCTCCCCAGGGTCACGTGATCAAAATTCATCTGCTTGGCAGCTGACTCCTCTTTATGACGGTTGCAGTGCCCCTTTTGCGACAAGCCAAGTCAGTGGGGAAGCCAGCTTCACATAACGGCCGTGTGGCTAACTTTCACAGCTGCAGTGATTCACTTAACAACTGTGGCAAGAAAATGGGACAAAACCCACTTAGCAGACGTCTCACTTAGCAACAGAAATGTTGGGCTCCGTTGTGGTTGTAAGTCGAGGATGAACCTGTACGTTCTGTATTTTATGCAAAAAAAAAAAAAAA
>NW_020769443.1:392308-415635 GCF_900518735.1 Pseudonaja textilis | reverse complement strand
AAAGAAGGGAAGGAAGGAAGGAAGGAAAGAAGGAAAAGGAAAGAAAGAAAGGAAGAGAAGAAAGGAAGGAAAGGAAGGAGGAAAGGAAGGAAAAGAAGGAAGGAAGGAAAGGAAGGAGGAAAGGAAGGAAGGGAAAAAGGGAAGGAAGGAAGGAAGGAAGGAAGGAAGGAAGGAAGGAAGGAAAGAGAGGAAGGAAGGAAGGAAGGTCAACTTACGATTGTAATTCCGGGTTCAATTATAGTCATAAGTGAAGGACAACCTGTCTTTCAGTTCTGACAGCTGGCATTCTGTTTGTCCTTAAGGTCAATTGCTTATTGTGGTGAGTCTAAACAGGACATAAAGTTATGGGGCTCTCCTAGATGTCCTCTCGGCCTCCTCCAATGCCACAGGCTTCATTGCATTGCGGATTCCTGACCCGTAAAGCAGAGAGGCTTCCATCATGTCCACGGGCTGCACCATCACAGCGGCAACAGCTGCCTCTCATCCATGGTGGAGATAATATATTGCAGGCCCTGCATCCAAGGCATGAATTAATCCTGGTGCGCAGAAGGCAACCAAGCAACCTTTGTAGGAAAAAAATAAACTCACATACACCGGCCCAAGGGCTGCACTGCGGCCAGTGAGAAGAACATCCCCTGTTTGTGTGCTTCTGGGTATGTATGTGTGTTTGTGTGTCTCTGTGTGTGAGAAAATGGAGAAGAGGAAAGGATTGATGGCTGAAAGAATGTTCTTCCTGCGCCGACTCAGGAAGCTCAAACTGCCCAAGGAGCTGCTGATCCAGTTCTACAGAGGAATTATGGAGTCTGTCATCTGCACCTCCATGACTGTCTGGTTTGGTTCTGCAACCCAACAGGACAGACAAAGACTCCAGATGGTAATTAGGACTGCAGGAAAAAAAATTACTACCAACCTGCCTTCCATGGAGGACCTGCATTCTGCACGAGTCAAAAAGAGGGCTGTGAAAATATCTACAGACCCCTCACGCACTGGACATAAACTGTTTCAACTCCTTCCCTCAAAACGACGCTATGGAGCACTGCACACCAGAACAACTAGGCACAAGGACAGTTTTTCGCCAACACCGTCACTCTGCTAAACAAATAATTCCCTCAACACTGTCCAACTACTTACAAAGTCTGCATTACTATCACTATTAATCTTCTCATCACTCCTTATCACCCGTCCCCTCTCACTTGTGATTGTATGACTGTAACTTTGTCGCTGGTATCCTTACGGTTTATATTGACTGTTTCCTAGTATGATTTGATTGCTTATTGTACCCTATGACTATTATTAAGTGTAATAGTACCCTAATAGTACCCTATGACTATTATTAAGTGTTGGACCTGATGATTCTTGATTCTTGATGAATGTATCTTTTCTTTTATGTACACTGAGAGCATTTGCACCAAGACCAATTCTTCATGTGTCTAATCACACTTGGCCAATAAAGAATTCTATTCTATTCTTCAAAATCTTAGAGGCTTCTTTACACACCTACTTGAACAGGGGGTTGGACTAGATGACCTGGAAGATCCCTTCCAACTCTGTGGATCTGTAAACGATTTTAAAAGGGGAGCTGCCAGTCTACTTTCTCTTTCAAATCTTGTACAAGGTAAGGCTAAGGCACGGGGGGGACTCTTTGAGGCCATGCAGTCCAAGCCTAATTTGGAGTCTCCCGCCAGGGAAAGGGCTGGTCTTGATGATCTCAGTGAACCGTTTCCACTCGAACAGCCTCAATTCCCCTCGAAGCCTGTTGATTTCTAAATGGGTTTCTCTCCGGTAGGAGGTCTGGATGTGATGACCCAGGGTGGGATACAAAACAAACTCAGTCACAGAAAACAGGTGAAGTCCCTTTTATTCCTTCACTTTGCTTCCAAACTCTGAATATTCTTGAGAGAATGCAAAAAACTCCCACACAAACAGTTACAAGAAGGAAAAAAGCAACACAAATCAGGCAAGAGAAGGGCTGGAGGACGTCCACAGATAACACACTCTGGGAAGGATGCCAAACTCAGAGAGGAACCATAAGCTAGAGATATTTCCACGCTTTGTTTCCAGCATTCGCCCGTACACATGTCCATCCTCTTATCCAATTGTCACAGCTGCAGCCCATGAAGAGGATCAAGGCCCTCTCCTCCTGAGTAGACCACCTCTCTCCCTTATCCTCTCCTCCCTGCGTGACCTAGGACGGAGAGGGGATGGGCCTGGGTCCTCCTCTCACAGCTTAGCCGGCCTCTGCCCTTCCCCAGCCTCCTCCACCACCTCCGGAGCCCCACTTCCACTCCCTGACGGCTGTTCCTCCTCTCCCTCCGAGTCAGTCTCCACCAGGGACATGACACTGGAGGAGATTCGGAGAGAACTCATGAGACGGTGAAGCCTCCATGGCCTGGGTTGTGGGAGAGAATGGAAGGGGCGTTTTGGGGTGGGCAGGGCTGCCTTGAGTATCCTGCACGTCTGAATGGGAGATGGGAGTGAGGAAAAGAGGAGAAAACACCCCTTTGACAGCGGGACTAGGATTAGGCTGGCCTGGCGATGGGACATAGGTGGCATTGGGAGGATAGGCGCAAAAGGGGGAAGGGGAGCCATCGGTGCGCCTGTAGAATTTTTCAGCTAAGTTCCTTCCCCACCGAATGAAAACCAGCTCGTCCTCGCTTAACGACCACCGTTGGAACCAGCCGTGTGGTCGCTAAGCAAAACCACAACTCTTTTTTAGGGGGTGACTTCAGCTTTCCTTTGCTTGAAGGTCCTCAGTGGAGGATGGACATAAAATTCCTTTTTTTTAAAACCATCTCTGGGAATGGTCACTAAATGAGACAGCCAGTAAACAAGAACTACCTGTGGCTGCCCTCTTGCCACCAGATGGCCGGGCCCCACTTGTCTAGGCTAGGAAAGTCCCAGTATGACCGCCATTTTGTCATTTGGGGAGCTACTACGAAGCGAATTGTCTCCCGGTGCTCTGCTAGCTCTAGTCTCACTGGTTCGGCTAAGTGAGTGGTGTAGGCTCCGCCTAGTAAGGGAGCCATCGACTTGCTCAAAGTGGATCAGGTGGGCTACCTTTTCCGCTCTGATCCCCAGTTTTAGGACTGTGGTCAGAGTGATCAGGCACTTGGTGCAGCCTTAATCTCTTACGGCTTGAAAAACTCCCTTATTCCTTGTCTTTGGGGCTTGAATGCAGCTTGAGAAAATGTAAAAAAATAAGGTGGTGGCAAAAACAGCACAAAGCTATAAAAACTGGGGGGGGGGGATGACGGATCCCCGTCTGTTTTTAGCAGCTTTGTCCTGCTTTATACAACCGTGCGACTGTGTGGGCAAGGTTTTGTCTGACCCAAGATGCCGACTGGGGAATTCTGGGAGTTGAAGTCCATCCACTGTCAGGATTCCAGCAATCGCCTTATTAAATCATGATTCTCGAGCCAAACTTCAAAGGATTCATTAGAGGCCCTGCCCTGTATGAAGCCAACTCTGGCATATGTAATTTACTGTCCCCTGTGACCCTGTTTACCCCCTGGGTGTGTCATCAATCAGAGTCTCCAATTGAGCCTATTCACAGACCGGGTGTCATCAATCCCATTCTCCAATTATATATATTCCAGGACAAAAGCTCTGGTAGTTTAGTTACAATCTTTTAAAGATAAAGAGTTGGAATGTACTTTCTCCTTCCAACTGCTGCACTCCTCTTCCAGATCCATCCATCATCTCTCTCGCTCTTACTCTCTGTCTCTCAAGAGCCCTGTTGGTGCAGTGGTTAGTATTGCAGACTGACTCTGCCCGCTTCCAGGAGTTCGATCCTGACCGGCTCAAGGTTGACTCAGCCTTCCATCCACTGCTCTCCCAAATTTCCTTCCTCCCTCCCCCGCCCCCCTTTTTAAATGGCAGCTACTAAAACAGGCCTAGGAAGGTTTTATGAGTTGACATCCGTCTTTTTTGTTGCAATGTTTGAGAAAACAACTTTGGTTGCTTCTCTTAGTGACATAAATCTGAAATGATTGCAAAAAGTCAAGTTGGGCTGTACTAAATGATAATAATGATATGTCGAATTGGTCCATGAGCGGGGGAGAAAAAGCATCATCCTCGACTTGTAACCAAAATGGAGCCTGTCCATCACGGTTGTAAATTGAATCACCCCACCCCCCCATCCCCGGCCAATTTTAAAACCTTTTATGCAGCTGTTGTTGAAGAAACACAATGGTTTTCAAGCAAATGCGGTAGTCCTTGAGCAAACCCAATACAGGCTGTCCTCGACGTACCACCACAACTGAGCCCAATATTTCTGTCGTTGAGTGAGATGTTTGTTAAGCGGGTTTTGCCTCATTTGACGACTTTCCTTGCCATGGTCGTTAAGGGAGTCAATGCAGTTGGTTAGTTAGTAACCTGGTTGTGAAGTGAATCTGGCTTTCCCATTGACTTTGCTTGCCAGAAGATCGCAAAAGGGGATCCCACGCCCTCGGGACACAGCGACGGTCGTAAGTACGAACCAGTTGCCAAACATGCCCATTTTGATCACGAAATCATGGGGAGGCTTCAAAGGTTGTAACTGTGAAAAATGGTCCTAAGTCAGGGCTGGGATTCTACAGGTTTGCACCTGTTCCCTAGAACCGGTTGTTAACATTCCGAGCAGTTCGGAGAACCGTTGTTAGAAGAAATTACTGGCCTAATCCTGTAAGGAAGGCAGGAAGGAAACATTCTGGTGTTGCTTACAGAAACTGCCTCTCTGTTAACCCTTATTAACATTCTTGGCAGGACTAGACTTCCTGTCTCAGGAACTTCTCTGGAGTTTTTTTCCCCTCCTTTGCTGGTACTTTCCTTGTGTGGAGTGACCATTCAAAGTTACAATGGCACTGAAAAAAGTGACTTATGACCCTTTTTCACACTTACGACTGTTGCAGCATCCCCACAGTCATGAGGCCAGGCGAGATGCGTGCCTCGATGTGAGTGATATTGAGTTGGCCACGCCCAGCCAGTCAAATGACCACCAAGCCACACCCACCACCTAAGCCACACTCAGGGAACCAGTTGTAAAAAAATTTGAATCCCACCCCTCTCCTAAGTCACTTTTTTTCTGTGCTGTTGTAACTTTAAATGGTCACTAAATGAGTCAGGGACTCTGTAGTTTGCTCTGGACAAGGCTTGCTGAAAACCAAAAGCAAGCAAGCAGTCATAAATTGAGGACTACTTATAGAGTAAGCCAATATTAGTTTCAGGAGCACAACAGATGCTGCGCTTCTATTTTGTTGCTGTTGTTTTTACCCAACAGGATTATTATTTTTGATGCATCTTGCAAAAATATTACATTTTACTATCCAGAATACAATTTACAATCTGAAGAATTGGATGCTTCCTCGCCGTGGTCCCGTCTCAATTTCTGGAAAATAATGTAGAGTTTGGGTAACTTGACATTTGTGTTAGCACATTTCCAGTTACAGCTGAAATAAAAGCTTGGGGAAGATGAGAACAGCTGAGTTTTCAACAGCCCGATCCCCTTTTGGGGGATTAAAATATATTTATTTTAACTGTTTGCAGGGCTCAAAAAGGCTGGCTGGTTCAGAAGGAACGCTTAAATTCAGGTTTTTGACATAGTTGTGTTCAGACGGAGTTCCAAACCTGGATAAAAATCAGATTTGTTAGATCTGTCAGATTGTAACTCTGCCCTTGGGAGAGGTGTTTTTTCAGAGTTTCTGCTTTTTAAAAAAGGAAGAAAGGAGGCAGATTTGGAGACGGTGGGTGTGAGGACTTTTGTTGCAGAGTTGAGAGTAAAAAAGACGCTAATTTCTAATCTTTGGTGTGCTATAACGCTTACTCAAGACTTTACTAAGAATGTGGTTTGATCCTTCACTTATTTTGCAGTGTAGAAAGTTAAGCCCACTTTAATCGTGAGTAATTCGAGGTTTGCTGGCAGAAAGTGGAAATTTGTGTTCTATTCAATACTAGCTCGATCCCCGTGCTTCTTCCCTACGGAACTATGTGGTTGGATTAGTTTTTGGGGAGGAAAATAAGGGGGAAAAAATTGTGCCTCTGCCTACCACCATCCATCGGTATTCATCTGGCTAGCGTCCTGTCAGCGTGTGAGAGTTGAGGGCTGTTTGGAAACTGAAACAATATTTGCCATGTGAGCAAGGAGACAGCAAGGAGCCTGGGCGTGGCTTAGCTCAACTGTTCTGTACTAAAGCTGCATGGTTGCTGTGAAACTGAAACTCCTCTGCTTGTGTTTTGCCTTTGGAAGAGATTTCTTTTCAGGTGGGGAGGGGGAGTAGAACTCCTTAGCATCAGAGCGTGTTAATAATAATAATATACGAAATACTAGTGCTCTGGACGGTCATTTTGAAAAATCTTTTCTGAGTGAGCACCTAGAAGCCAAGAGGAACAGACGTGCCAAATGTCAAGTTTGTAGGCTTTACGGTTCTGGAGATTTTGTGATGATGCGTGAGGGGCATTTCGCATATAAATATACATATACATATACATATACATACATACATATATATATATATATATATATATATATAGGCACTACAACGCTTGATCTGAGCTTGTGGCACAAACCTGGAATGCAATTTTTTTCAACCTGAGAAATTTTAAGATGCGTGGACTCCAATTCCCAGAATTCCCCCAGTCAGCATGCTGGGCTGGGAGAATTCTGGGAATTGAAGTCCACCTATTTTAAAGGTTTGTTATCTGGGGAATTCTGGGAGTTGGGAGAAGAGCAATTTTAAACCACGCTGGCTGGGGAATTCTGGGAATTGAAGTCCAACCATCTTGAAGTATGGTAAGTAAATATGGCCCTCAATGGATGGTTTCCTTTGATGGAAACCTTCACATACCCAGATCTGGTGAAGTTCGGGAAAAAATGGTGATAAAAACATTTTGGACACTGAAGGGAAATTAAAATCGAAGCGAGAGGTTGAAGACCAGGACATTATGCTATCAGGGTGGCCTCAATTGCAAATAAAATCTAGATAGGATACAGATATGAAAAAAGTATGGCTTTTATAATATATGGCTCCTTACTCTTAAAAGTGGATGAGGTTGACAAAAACACTAGTCCACAAAGGGCTGCCTGTGAGCTTCCCACCTGTCCAGGGCAGAGGAAAGCCCTAGCAGACGCATTAGAGAGAACCGGTAGTACCGGTGACTTGTTGGCCCCGCCCACCCGCCTGTGCCCTAGTCCCGGGATGGCAGGACAGTCATTTGTGCGGGCGCGCGAGCCCCAGGCAAACTTACTTCACTGTGCATGCGCGTGCCTCCTAGCTGATTTTCAGCCGGTTTGAGGCCTTTCTCAGCCTGCCAGAGGCTTGAGGGAAGCTCTTTGCAGGCCGAAAAATAGGCCCGTTTTATCTCTACCGGTATTTCCAGAAATACAGAAAGTGATGAAATGGGCCTATTTTTCGGCCTGCAAAGGCTTCCCTCAAGCCTCTGGCAGGCCGAAAAAGGCCTCAAACTGGCCGAAAATCAGCTGGGAGGCACAGTGCAGGTAAAGAGGCATGGGGGGGGGAGCGCATGCATTTCCTTCGGGGGGATGGCATGCAAGTGCGCATACACAATTTTTGGCACAGGAGCCCCAAAAGGTGAGCCACCGCTGCCCCAGCCTGTTCTTTTATTTTTGCGTTTCCAGCTCCGCTGATTCGCACGGCACGGCCGATTGCCCTGCCTCGGCTGTTTTTCTCACCGGGGCTGCAGTAGAAGGTAAATTTTAGCATAAATGGGCTCTTTGTTAATTGCCGCGTGCGCGCAAAAAGCGCACGCTCACCGAACCGGTCGTTACACCGGTTGAATTCCCACCACTGATCCACAGGCTGTAGGGAAGGATGGGGGGGAAAGGAAGCTTGTTCAGAGAAGCTCAAGAGGTTTCCTAGACCAGCCGTGGACCTCAACTTACGAAGAACGTCACATCGCGAGACGAAGGCCAGCAAAACCCCAAATTCGCTCGTGGGAGGGAAGTGGGCACAGCCAGAGAAGGGATCCTGGCTCGTTCCCTGCAGGGGGCTCCGACAATCCCACCAAGACCCCCCCCCCAAGAAAATCCCCCCGTTTTAGCTATGAAAGAAGAATTATCCAGAACGTTTCGGCCCAATTCTAGGATCTCTGGTCAGGGATGACCGCTTGGAATATTTTGGGGGGGGGGGGGGTCCATGGTTGCCATCCGGTACATCCACCCCGCCCTCCGTCCCAGCCCCCTTTTGCCCCACCCCCCCATCCAAAAAATAAACACCTTTTCCAACACCTTGTGGTTTTTTTTCTTTTTTTTTTCCAGACAATCTTCCTTTAATACAAAGTCAATATATATATCTACATACAGAGTGGCGTGGTGACCACTTCAGACTGGTTTGTCCACTTGGCATGGCAGGCTGCTGGCGCCAGGGCCTCGCTTTCGCAGAAAGGAGGGGAGGAGGGGCCACGGGAAGGAAGGAAGAAGAAAAAAAAAGGGGGGGCAGCTGGTCCCGTCCGGCCCCTCGACAGCCGACTCTCCCCCATCCGCTCTCCTCCCCTCACCTCTCTTTCCCTTCCCTGGCCCTGCCAAAATAAGCTTTTCTTTTTCAAATGTCCAAAACCTGTAAAGAAAGTTGAGAGAACGAGACGGGGACCTGGGGGGGGGGCAGGGGGGGGGGAAGAGCTCACAAATATAGATATAGAGATATATTCTTTTAAAAAATACCATTCTGATCAAGCCAGGAGAATCCATTTCCTTGCCTCCCCCCCTCCCCCCCCCTTAAAAAAAGAAAGAAAAGAAGAAATAGATCCAGGTTTTTCCAAGCCAGATATTTAGCCGTTCCCGGAAATGATCGCTCAGAAGCGACAGGACTTGAACCCAGGTCTGGACAGGGTGGATGGATGGAAGGGGGGGGGGGAAACCCCCGGGGTGGGCCCTTGGCTTGCTACCGTACCTTTGTCTATATTTATATATATATTTAGCGATATGCGTCTATTGCTGCTCGTATGGACCATCCCTTTCGGGAAAAAGATCTACAGGTCAGGCCTCAACTTACCAACCCAAAGGAGCCCCCAATTTTGGTTGTTAAATGAGACAGTTGTTAAGCGAGTTTTTGGCCCCATGTTATGACCTTTCATTCCCGCGCTTGGTTAAGTGAATCACTGCAGCTGGTAAGTGAGTCACACGGTCGTTAAGTGAATCTGGCTTCCCCGTGGCGGCTTCGCTGGTTGGAAGGTCACCAAAGGGGACCACATGCTGTGACCATCATAAATGTGAATCAACATGACGGTGGGGGATGCTGCAACGGTCGTTAAGTGTGAACCAACCGCCAAAAGAGTCTGAATCTTGTTCCCATGACCGTGGGGGCGGCCGCAGAGTGTGAAAAATGGTCACAGGTCTAACTTTTTTTCCCTGTGTCGGTGTAACTAAGAGCGGCCACTAAATGAACTGTGGTAAATCGAGGACTCCTTGTTCTTGAACTGCCTGAGGGATTTGGCAGCCTTCATCCAGAGAAGCGCCCTCCGTGCCCAGGAGAAAGAGGCCGGTTTTCGGAGGGCCCCTCGTCCTTCCTCCGAAGGATAACACCCCGAGCAGTTCTCTCCTCCCTACGGCCTTGCGAGGTAGGTTAGGCTAAGAGCAAGAGAGGGACCGGCCTGAGGCCACCCCGTATTTTAAGGCTGAACAGAGCTTTGGAGCTGCGTTTTTGTCCACCCGGACACGTTCCAGCTGGCATCCATCCCACCCCCCACAAAAAAAAAGCCCCTAAGAAGCAGGAAATGTGGACGTTTTGAGCCCCTCCTGGACTGGAAAAGGACATCATTGAGGATTTTAAATCGGAATTTTTTCTTGTGTGTGGGGGGGGGGTCCCGGGGATGCAATGGGAGATTCAGGGAGGGTTTTCTCTGGATGCAAAGGCAGCGTGGTTGGGCGGGGGGGGGCTTTCTCGGGGTTTGGGGTGTCCTCATTGGGCCTGGGGCAATTCAGGGGCCAAAGACCCCTTCCGGGATCCTTAGAAGTTACTCCCTCTGGCCAGGCTCCCCCAAAAAGGCCTCCGAAGAGAGATGAATAACGACCATCATCATTCTTGGGGGGGAAAAAGTAGAAGAAAAGCCGCAACGTTTTCGTCGAAACGTAAGCAGTGACCCCTTTCCTTCCTCTTCCTCCTCCTCTCGTCCCTTTTTTTTTTTTTAAATGGTAGAAAAGCAATATGTAAAAGTAGCAATTATTTTGCACAGCGTTTCTCTTATGTCACACAACCATTACACGTTAACATTTCTACAGTGAAAAAATAGACTTGTCTTTAAACATAATATGAACAAATAAGTAGTTTTTTTTTTTTTGTAAATTCGTTGACTGATAATTCTTTTGTATTTTTACATATTTTTTAAAAAAAGGAAAAAAAAATTACACTATTAAAAAAAGGAGACCCAGGAAATAAAAATAAGAAATAAATGTCACTTATAAGAGTTACATCGATACCTTTTTTTTTTTTTTTTAAAGAAAGCCACTCAGTGATGGTGCCTAATTCTTATAACCAAATCCTTGCAGTCTTGGTTTATTCTGCCTGGATTTTGAAATGGAAAGTACCTTTCTGTTAATTTGGACGTTAAGGAAGCCTGCGCGAGCTTTCTCTGTCCCCAAAATCCACAGGCTCGTCTTCAAATCTGCCATTTTTCTCTTTGGCATCAGGGGAGGGGAAGTTAAAACACCCACAGAAATAAATGAGAGCAACGACGGACAACAACAAAAAAAGAGAGACTAATTTGGATGGGCTAAAGGGAATCAGAAAAGCAGGGGGAAGAATTCCTTAAAAACAACAAAACAAAACAAAACAAAAAATTGGAACTCTTGTGAAATGTATTTCAAATCTCCATGGCTCCTATTTTTTTTTTTTTTTTTGAAATCTGGAGAACAGGAGATCGCCTGGAACTGGCATTTGCAGATTTCCCAAAATTCAGAGTTTAGATTAATGCGTGGTGGGGGGGCGAGCGGCAAAAACCCGTGGATTTTATTTTCATTTTTTTTTATTTTGCAAAATGTGAAATGCCTGGGTGGATTGGGAGGACGTGTTTATTGCCTGTTCTGGTTTTGCTTTTTTTTTTTTTTGGACATGGTGAAGAAGGTTGGTAAAAGAAGAGGAATGTTAAAAAGTGTTTGAAGAAGCTAAGCTGAGAAAGAAGCCGCAGGACAGCCAAACCCCCCCCCCCCCCCCCCCCCCCAGGTGTGGAGTCCTGCCACTCCAACCTGACGCAAAAAAATTGCTTTCTTTGCCTCTTTTTTAATTTTTCACACCTCAAGTGGCTTCCTTTAAGTCCGCCCACAAGGTTAGTAACGTCAACCGAAACCTAAAATGTTACTTTGTGGTGGCCAAATTCTTCTTTTGCTATTTCTCCCCATCAGTTGTTCTTGTTTCTCTCTCTCTCTGTCTGTGTGTAAACTCTCTGGTTCTTGGCCATGGTGTTTGTTTTTCTTTCTTTCTTTCTTTCTTTCCCAATCCGACCGCTGCTCTCCCAGGGTGTGCGTGGACGAGACCCGGCGCCTGCCGCAATAGGAAAAAGTTTCAATACGGTTTTCTGGTTCAGTTGCACGCGGTCCGTGGGCTCCCCGACACCGTCGACACCGGATGAGGTAAGAACATACAAGTTTGTCACTTAAAAAGAAGGAAAAGGAGAGGGGGAAAGGGGGGGGAAATTCCCGCCCTGCTTCGAAGCCACCCTGGGGGGAGGGGCTCCGGGGTTTTCGAAACACAGGCCAAGAGGGTGGCGGGGTGGGGGGTGGGGAAGTCCCTCTTCCGGAGATGCAGCGGCGCCTCGAGAGAAGGAGTGGGCGCTGCTGCCGGCCTCTCCCCTGCCGCCTCCTTTCCGGCGGAGCGCCTGAAATGGGCGGGTCGGGGAGGCAACGTTTTTTTCTGATTCAGTCTGTAGGTGGTTTAGAAAGGTCGAGGTGAGCTTCGCCTCGCTCAAAACGGGAGCCTTGCAGGCTGAAAAGTGTGAAGGAGTCTGCACAACGAATGGCTTTTGAAAAGTTTTCCTTTTCCTTATTATGTTGCATAGTGGTCAAAACTTCCCAGGTATTCCAGGGCAGCCTGATAGCAGAACTGGTATTCGTCCTGGGAGCGGGGAGGAAGGAGAGACGGGTTATTGATCGGCAGGCAGAGTTTGCTCGGCTTATTTGCTGATTTATTAAAAAAAATGCTTGGTTTTATTTCTTTGTATCCTGCTTTTATTATTTGTACAAATAACTCGAGCGGCGAAAACATCCAATGCAATTTCTACCTCCTGTTTCCCCCACGACAACAACCCTGTGAGGTGGGTTGGGCCGAGGGAGAGGGGCTGGCCCAGAGTCACCCAGTTGGCCTTCCTGCCTAAGGTGGGACTAGAACTCACCGCCTCCTGGTGACTGGCCCAAAGTCACCCAGCTGGCTTTCATAACTAAGGCAGGACTAGAACCAGGGGTGGGATTCAGCCGGTTCGGCCCAGTTCAGGTGAACTAGATGTTAAATTTACACCTGGTTCATGGAACCGGTAGTTGAACTCACCGGCTGGCCCTGCCCACCCCTCACCGCCCCTCCCAGGAGTCTCTACCTGGGCCATTTTGGATGCAGGTAAGTGCAGGGTCTGCGTGGAGGGGGGGGGAAAAACAGCCGAATCGGAAGTTCTGGGAGTCCAGAAATGGGCTTCCAGCGGCCCTTCGGACTCTAGGGAAGATGAAAAACGGCAGAACCGGAAGTTCCGGTAGGCCACGCCCACCGTGGCCACGCCCGCCCAGCAACCGGGCAGAGAACCGGTTGCTGGGATTTTCAAATCCCACCCCTGACTAGAACTCACAGGCTCCTGGTGACTGGCTGAAAATTACCCCGCTGGCTTTTATGAAGGCGGGACTAGAACTCACCATCTCCTGGTGATTGGCCCAAACTCACCTAGGCGGCTTTCAGGTCTAAGGGGGGACTAGAACTCACCGTCTCCCTTCACCTGATGGGCGTGCCACCAACATGCAACTATCTGGAGACCTGTTGTACCAAATTATTCTCGCCCCACCAGGGATTTCCCTTCCTGACTCTTTCGAAAAACACACCCCAGTATTGGTTTGAGGGCTAAGAGGGTTCCCCGGGGTCCCTACTGCCTGTCTGAGAAAGATCCTGGGTGCAAATATCAATGGGGCATGCTGGCTTTGTCTCGAGTGGGTCCTATGTGAAGCCCTCCCTTTCTCACCTCTGTCTGCACCATGGCCGGCCGTTGTGTCCTCAGCATCTTCACGGTCTGGAAAATGTCCACTACCCCTTCGTAGCGCATCCTCTCCAGGACGATGCTTAGCGTGATGAAGACGCCGGTCCTGCCTACTCCCGCACTGCCAGAAAGAAGAGAGGGGACATGGATGGGTGTGGAGGGCCCGCGAGGAAACCCACCTAATGCCTACTTTCGCAAGGCGAGGCACGAAGCAGACAGCCGCAAGCTGCCTTAGTCCAATCGCTACAGATTCTCTCATTCCTTGGAAGAAAACCTAAGACGGAGGTCCCCAAACGTGGCAACTTTCAGACTTGTGGACTTCAATTCCCAGAATTCTCGAGCCAGCATTGGGGACCCCCTGCCCGAAGGGCTGCCAAGACGGGAGAATTAGGGCTTTGGAACTGAAATCAAGAGGTGGACCTGTAAAGAAGCAGACCCTTTAAAGCAGCTACCTCCCACAGCTGCAGCATAATCCCGAGAAAAGACCCCGTGGTTTTCATGAACTGCCCGTGCCAAGCACAGCACGGTCTCAACAACTCTGTCTGCCGGCCCCTGCCTTAATCAGCCTGCCAATGAACTCAAAGCCCCCAGGCACAATGATGGCTAACACAAGGACTCCTACATTCAGTCCGGAAGATGGGACCGTCTTTTCTGGCAGGTCCTGGGGTCAATAGCATGGTGTGCCCAAATCCTTCATTTAAAGACAGAATCTCAAATATATCCATTTCTTGGGGGAGAAGCAAACGCTAAACTCTCACCAGCCCCTGGGCTCAGAAGGAACGGGTGATATTCCATTCCATTCCATTCTATCCCATCTTTCTATTCTATTCCTATTCCATCCCATTCCTATTGTATTCTTTTCTGTTCTATTCCTATTGCTATTTCTATTTCTATTCCTATTCTGCTCTATTCTATTCTATTCTATTCTATTCTATTCTATTCTATTCTATTCCATTCCATTCCATTCCATTCCATTCCATTCCATTCCATTCTATCCCATCCCATTCCATTCCTATTCTATTCTGCTCTGTTCTATTTTTATTCCTATTCTATTCTTTTCTGTTCTATTCCTATTCTATTCCTTGCATTTTATTATATTAAATTTATTTAAATATAATTTATATATTTATTATATTTATGGCAAGACCACACTTGGAATATTGCATCCAGTTTTGGTCACCACAATATAAAAAAGATTCGAGACCCTGGAAGGAGTGAAGAGAAGAGCAAAAAAGGTGATCAGGGGATCATAGGCTAAAACGTAGGGGAAATCGTTGCAGAAGTTAGGTACCTGCACTCTAGAGAGAAGAGGGACTAGGGGTGACATGATAACAGATAATCAGAGTTGGAAGGGACCTTATAGGTCATCTAGTCCTACCCCCCACTGACAAATGGCAGTCCAGTCTCTTCTTCAAAGCTTCCAATTGCGATGGCGCTCCCACAACTTCCGAGGGCAACTTCTGTTCCATGGGTTGATTCCTCTCACTGTCAGAAAGTTTCTCCTCATTTCCAGGTTGAATCTCTCTCCTGGATCAGTTCCCATCCATCGTTTCTTGTCTCGCCATGATATCAGTCTTCCAATATTTGAGGGGGGGGGGCTGCCCCAAAGAAGAGGGAGTCAACCTATTCTCCAAAGTACCAGAAAGGCAAGACAAGAAGCAACGGATGGAAACTAACCAAGGAGAGAAGCAACCTGGAATTAGGGAGAAACTTTCTAACGGGGAGGACAATTAACCAGGGGAACTCCTTCCCTCCAGAAGTACTAGATGCTCCAACACTGAACGTTTTAAGAGGTTGGACGGCCACTTGCCTGAAATGGTTTAGCTCGTCTCCAGCTCGAGCAGGCGGGCTGGAGTAGAAGACCTATTATTCTATTATTTCAAAGGATTTAAAAAAAAAAAACACCCAGCATTTTAACTGTTAAAGCTGCCCAGAGTAGCTTTTCAGAATGAGACGGTTGGGATCTAAATTGAATAAATCGACACATGCAAAGGGTCTCTCGCCTTTTGGCCAGGACAGCTTCTGGGAAGCCGTTACGTATGCTTGCTGCCCACACAACCGGAGTCCTCTGCCACCCCACCCCCCCAATTTGAGGCAGGAGATGCCAAGGGAAACAGCTGGCCTACAAAGAAGAACGGAGAGCGAATCGGAAGTGGCGGACCTGCAAACCTCTATGGAGGAGCTACAGCAGCGTATCAATTTACCCCGCCACCCCGGTGCCGCCGGTTCCTTGGCTGGATTTGCAAGGTTTCTCCAGCTGTAGCCAGGCAGGAGGGCAGAGGTAGAGAAACAGATGCCGTCCTCCACCCACAAGACAGGTCCCTCGGGGCTGAGGGGGAATCCCACCAGCCTAAGCAGAGAATCCTTCACCTGCCTGCCTGCCGAGGCGTCATGACCGAAAGCTTTAATCATAGATTAGCAAGCAATATCCGGGGGATTTTATCTTCCGGAAGCTATGAGGGAGCCCCAACTTTTGGGGTCTCTTCGGAAAAAGGTGGATGGGTTCTGTGTTCTCAAGAGGCTTTTGTGAATACTTTTGGACTGGAAAGGTAAACAGAGACCAATGGGAGCTGGTCACTCCCATCTAGCACTCTGGTGATGTTACCTAGCTGGGTCATGAAACGTCTGCAAGAGAACTACCCAGCTCAGAGAGCAACAGAGACCCCGCACAGTCTTCCTTCTCCTCCTTGCCACAAACTCCACTCCCTTCTAGCGCAGAGGATGTTACCTAGCTGGGTGAGGAAATATCTAGAAGAACATTCCCACTGACACTGACAGGACAAGCTATCTAAAAAGAGAACAAATGCCACCACCCCTTCCAGCACTGATGATGCTCCCTAATGGGGTAATGAAACGTCTGCAAGAATACAAGCAACCTCAGAGCAACCTCAAGGACCCCTTCCCGGTCTCCTCCTCCTCCTCCTCCATTCCACAAACCCTACTCCCATCTAGGACTGATGATGTTACCTACTTGGATAATGAAATATCTACAAACACACACACACACACACACACACACACAACCAACCAAGCTCAGAGGGCCCCAAGGGCCCCACATTCCTCCTCCTCCTCCTCTCCACAAACCACACTCCTTTTTAGCACAGGTGATGCTACCTAGTTGGGTCATGAAACATCTGCAAGAAACCAGCCAAGCTCATAGAGCACCAAGGACATCATAGTCCTCCTTCTTCTTCCCACAAACCCCTCTCTCCCTTCTAGTACTGATGATGTTACCTAGTTGGGTCATGAAACATGCAAAAAAAAACCCCCACCAAGCTCAGAGAGCACCGAGAGCCTCACGGTCCTCTTCCTCCTCCTCTTCTTTTTTCTCCTTGTCCTCTTTCTGCTCCTCTGTACAATCCCCCCACATCCCCTTGTAGCACTGATGATGCTACCTATTTGGGTCATGAAACATCTACCGGAAAACAACCAAGTTCAGAGAGCACCAAAGACCCCACAGTTCAAACCCTGAGCTACCAATTCTCCTCGATCGGTAAACAGCAATTTGCTCTAATCTCTCTATTCCCCAGAGTTGTAGAAAGACAGAATTTAAAGCTTTGCAATTTACCAGGAGGTCAACATCTCACCATCGAATGGGCTATTTAGCCAGTTAGTTCCTCTCCATTCTACAAAGAAAATCCTTTATCAATTAACGAGCCTCGCGAAGAAAGGCAACGGGTGGAGGAAGGGCTTTTCTCTGCTCATCTGCAGGTGAGCTTGGAAATCAGGACTGAAAGCTGCTCACTGTTTGTATTTTAGGGGAAGTGGGCAGAGGGGAAGCGAAGGAGCAGAACAGAACAGCCCAATAATATGATTTGAGCTCCCAGAATGGAAATACTGAAACTCGCGGGGACTAACGGTCTGCGCGTACAGAGAGTGGTAAGGAGGTCAGCGATGCCTGTTGTGCAAAAATGAAATCCGCCGCTGTGGAGAGATGCTCCATTTGGAAGAAAGCTGGGCCTTCCTGCCATGGGAATGTCCCAGTTTTTCAGCTCGAGTCCGGGGCGAAGAATGGAGAGAGAAAATCCTGCCAGGGATCGGGCCTGTCCGGAGCCATCTGCGGGGTCCAGATGGCGAGAGGGGAGCTGGGACCACACGAACCAAAACCTTGCTTTGCTCGCACAATTACAGCCAACCTCGTTTATGACCTTCTCCCCCTGTTATGGACACCTTAGCTTTTGATCTAAACCAGGGGTGTCAAACTCAAGGCCCCCAGGCTGGATCCGCCCCACAGGGTGCTTAGATTTGGCCCTGGAAACAGTGAAGAACCGGCCTGCGGTGCCTCTGCCAGCGAAAATGGGAGTACGGGAGCGAGTGTGGTCTCTCCGGGCTCCCCATTTTCGCTGGCAGAGGGCTAGCAAAGCAAAGTGGACTGGCAGCTCCACTTTTAAAATAGTTTACAGATCCACAGAGTTGAAAGGGGCCTTGTAGGTCAGCGGTCCCCAACCTTTTTTGTGCCGCGGCCCGGTACCGGCATCACAAAATCACCGGCGGCCCGGTACCGGCATCAGCACGCATGGCAAGGCGAGCTGAGCGACCGGCCAGCCAGCCGTCCCCCGCTTCTCCCCGCCACCTTCAACTCCTCCTTTGTACCCTTGTCGATGGGCTTTGCGACGGCTTTGGGACGGTTTTGTTTTGTTCGAAGCCGCCCCCCCCCTCGATGAAACTAAGGCGCGAGGATTCTTTCAGCACCCAAACGCCGCTTTCTACCCAGAAAAGCTCACCGGAAGCACTTTTTCATCAAAACAAGATGGCGGCGCCCAGCAAACCGGCGGCCCGGTAGAAATTGTTCCACAGACAGGTACCGGTCCGGGGACCGGTGGTTGGGGACCCCTGTTGTAGGTAATCTAGTCCAACCCCACACCTTTTTTGACAGGGGGCAGTCCAGCCTCTTTTTGGCTGCATGTACCTGCAGTGGACGGAAATTGGCCCGTCTTGTCCAAACTGCTCCTTAGTTTTGTGCACCTGCCCGATGAAATCGATGAAGCCTTCGCCGGATTTTGGCACACCTTGTTCTGGCCAGTCCGTGAACTGGAACTGACGCACGGTTCTAGACTGGCCGTCCTGGAAGTAAAAGAAAAAAAAAAGGGCAAAAATGGAAGGTGTAAAAACAGAACTGGCAGAGCAGAGCAAGTTCTCAAAACTTGCAGGTAGTCCTTGATTGACGATCATTCGTTTAGCAACCATTCAAAGTTACAACAGCACTGAAAAAAAGTGACTTACGCCTGGTCCTCACACTTACGATCTTCGCAGCCTCCCCGCAGACACGTCATGAAAATTTGGGCGCTTGGTAACCTGTATTGATGACAGCTGCAGCATCCCAAAGTTCATGGGTTCATCACTTGCGACCTTTCCCAGTCAGCTTTCGACAGAAAACCTCAGCGGAGGAGGTTAGATTCGCTCAACGACTATCTGTTTCACTTAACAACTGAAGCCATTTGCTTAACAACAGGGGCAAAAGAGGTCGCGACATCGAGCACGGCTCACTTAGCAATTGCCTTGCATAGCAATGGAGATACGAACCCCAATTGTGGCCGTAAATCAAGGACTACCTGTACCGGAGACTTCTGTGTGGTTTTGGCTTGTCTAGCGCAAAGAAAGTTTATTGTTTGAGCGGTGTCTATGTGTGTGTGCGTGTTTATCTCAATCCTCATCCAAGAACGTTCATTGGCTCCATCCACAAATCAGGCCCTGAGTTTTGCTGGCCTTTAGAAAAGTTTTAAAAACTTGGGTTATTCCCCGGGGATTGGAATCAGGCTGAGCCAAGCGCTCATCATCAGACAATGGTGAGCCAGCTGGCCCATTATTGGGGTTATCGATCGCTGCTTTAAACTTGGGTTTCTTTTCCCTTGTAAGCTGCCCAGAGTCACTTTATTTAGGTTAGCTGGTCACATCAATACTCTACATAAACTTGTAGGAAAATCAGGGCTGGGCTGCTGGGGGTTCGCAGGGGGTTGTGAGAGCCCCTAGCTAAGATTCTGTGCAGTTTGGAGACCCCCCCACCAAATCCCACTCCTGGCTGGCCCTACCCACCCCTCCCCTCCCAGGAGTCCCCACACGGCCTGTTTTGGATGCAAGTCAATGCAGGGCGTGCGGGGAGGCTGAAAAACGGGCCTCACGGAAGTTCGGGAAGGCTGGAAACGGGCCTGTTTCTGGCTTCCAGAGAGCCTCTGGAGCCCGGGGAGCCCATTTTCACCCTCCCGGAGACCTGAGGAAAGCCTCCGGAGCCCGGGGAGGGCAAAAACGCCCCCCACTACCGGGGTTCAGGAGGCTGAGTAGGCCACGCCCACTCAGCAACCGGGCAGAGAACCCATTGCTAAAATTTTTGAAACCCAGGTTAGGAATTTGAGGGGTAGCCACGGGGGTGTGTGTGGGTGTGTTGTGTGGGTGTGTGTCAGAAAACTCAACATACTCTTATCAACAAACCAGTGCTGAACCCCTTTTTAAGAAAGGGATGCCATTGAAGAAGGAGAGGCAAATCCAGGGGATAAAAATATAAAAATAGCTGAGGATTTGTGAACTAAGGAACTAAAGTCTCAATCTGAGGCTCTGGCAAACCAACCCCAAGGTCCAGTTTCTATCCTTCCTTAGCTGCAAACTCAACGGTGACCTAGCTAAGACATTCTCGCTCAAATTTAGGCTACCTCTCAAGTCCGGCGCGAGGCTGACACTCAGGGTGGGAGAAGGCGGTAC
The DNA here is from genome assembly GCF_900518735.1 of Pseudonaja textilis. The sequence goes on along the minus strand of NW_020769443.1, from coordinate 395,787 downwards.
CCTTAAATCTGGTGCCTCAGCAGAAATTCTGCAACGGCTGAATTTTGGGGCTGAGTCACGCCGATGGCTCAGGCGGGGCTCCCTGCGTTTCTTTAAGGAGCAGGAGACAAATGTAATGAATTTTTTTAAAATGGTGCAGCGGTCAGGGTGACACAGCATGGAGGGAGCGGGACAAAAGAGAGAAAGAGAGAGAAAGGCACAGGTGGCTTTTCACGTCCTCCAGAAGCAGGAAAAACCTTGGAAACACGTTTGAAAGAATTAAACCACTGAGAGAGAGAAAGCACAGGGGGTGGTTGATGATTTCATAGCAGAATTCATGCAGATGGAATAAAAGGGAGTTTAGGAAGAGGGATGTGGGGAGGATTATGCACTGGCAGTGGTGTAATTTTGAAGAAAAACCAAGGAAACCCACGGGAACAGGTGAACTAGAAAATATCTTTAATCTTTTCGTCCATTCTGAATGATCTCCCTGTAGAATTGACGAGCTGGAACAAAAGTGACGATCAGTTATAAAGTGAGATCAGGGAGGGTGGGATAATCATGCTATAATAAAAGAAAAAAAAAGAAACTTATTCTTTATTTTAGATGGTCACACAGAGAGACCTGCATATCAAAAAAGCATAACGAAGAATGTTCTTCCTGCGCCAACTCAGGAAGCTCAAACTGCCCAGGGAGCTGCTGATCCAGTTCTACGGAGGAAGGATGGAGCCTGTCATCTGCACCTCTATAACCGTCTGGTTTGGTTCTGCAACCCAACAGGACAGACACAGACTCCAGAGGGGAATTAGGACTGCAGAAAAAACAATGGCTACTAACCTGCCTTCCATCGAGGACCTGTATACTGCACGAGTCAAAAAGAAGCCTGTGAAAATATCTACAGACCCCTCACATCCCGGACATAAACTGTTTCAACTCCTACCCTCAAAACGAGGCTATAGAGCCCTGCACACCAGAACAACTAGACACAAGGACAGTTTTTTCCCCAAACGCCATCACTCTGCTAAACAAATAATTCCCTCAACACTGTCCAACTATTTACAAAGCCTGCACTGCTATTACTATTAACCTTCTCATCACTCCTCATCGCCCACCCCTCCCACTTGTGACTGTATGACTGTAACTTTTGTTGCTTGTATCCTTACGATTTATATGGACTGTTTCCTAGTATGATTTGATGGCTTATTGTACCCGATGACTAATTATTAAGTGTTGTACTTTATGATTCTTGACAAATGTATCTTTTCTTTTATGTACACTGGGAGCATTTGCACCGAAGACAAATTCCTTGTGTGTCCGATCACACTCGGACAATAAAAAAGAATTCTAATTCTAATATGAAAGCAGAAGGCCTAAACTTAAATGTGTGGCGAGGGTGCAGATAATGCGTGAGCTATTTTCAGAACTTCGCTGCGCCGCCTAGGCAGATGGTACTTTTAGTATTTGTAAACTGCTTTGACCATCATCCACCGTGGGATACATTACTTGAGCTGTGCAGCATTTCAGGCCAGTTTCTGCTTGGAAAACTGCTTCTAGCCTTTGTGTTCGAGACGGGGAAAAAATATATGAAACCTTGACTTTAGGATGGGCTGATTAGATTACAGGTAGTCCTTGATTTAACAACCACATTTGAGGTTGGAACTTCGGCTGCTAAGCACGACAGTTGTTAAGTGAATTTTGCCCCATTTTACAACCTTTCTTGACACCGTTGTTAAGTGAATCGCTGCAGTTGTTAAGTTGGCAACACCGTTGTTAAAAGTGAATCCGGCTTCAGCATCGACTTTGCTGGTCAAGAGGTTGTAAAAGGGGATCACATGACCCCGGGGACACTGCGACGACCATCGTAAATGGGAACCAGTCGCCAAGTGTTCCAATTTGGTTCATGCCACCATGTGGGGATGGCTGCAACAGTCGTAAGTGTGGAAAAACGGTCACGAGTCACTTTTTTCAGGGCCGTTGTGACTTCAGAGGGTCACTGAATGAATGGTTTTTAAGTTGAACACTCCCTGTGGTCTGCGGTTGGAGGAACGGCTAGTATTTACTAAGTGTGTAAAAATAAAAAAAGGTCAGGCTGTAACCAGAGTTGGTATTCAGCCAGTTCTGATCGGTTCTAGAGAACCAGTGGCGAAAATTTTGAGGGGTTCGGAGAACTGCAAATCCCGCTTCTGACTGGCCCCGCCCCCACCTATTCTCGGCCTCCCATTGAGTCCCAGCTGATTGGCTGGGTTTTCTTTGGTTGCCCTGCGCAGGAGAACGGAGCTGGAAAGCAGGTTAATGGGGTTGGAAGGGAAGAGGGCAGTATCCTTCCCCTGCCACGGCCATCAAGCCACATCCACAGAACTGGTAGTTAAAAAATTTGAATCCCACTTATCTGTCTTGTGGGGGGCCAGATAGAGGATGCCCAAATCCCTAAGAGATCTATCTTCCCCCTCGGGGAATCTCACTGATGACAGTCACAAAGCCCAACTGATCCACAACACAGGTGGACTCAGCCTGATCCTATGGCTCAACCCGATCATCTGCATTCATCACCAATTCCTTTCCCAACATTGGAGCACCGTCTGATGCTGGAAAGCTGGTACGGGGGATGTGAACCGGGCATTTGACTTACCCTGGCGTCGGTGACCTTGAATTCTCGGAGGATGTATTGAGGCATGTTATATTCAGCCATGGGGTCCACCACAAAGTACTGGTATCGTGCAGACCTCTCAGCCGGCCAGTACTGATGGCACTTTTCCTGTGGACCAACAGAGGAGGAAGAAGCTCACTTGCTACTGGCAAAAAACAACCCAGGCCCTACCTGCACGAGCCTTGCACTGAGATATTTCATGCAATAAAATTCCCTCAGGGGACTTGCCTACTTCAAAGCCAACTGCCTGAATGTGCATTCCCTTTGAGCGCTAAAATTAGAATTTTAAGAAAATCTTCTTCTTCTTCTCCTCCTCCTCCTCCTCCTCCTCCTCCTCCTCCTCCTCTTTAGCCCCTCAGCCACAGGGACAGAGGCCACCAATGAGCCCTGATGGCACAGTGGTTAAAATGCAGCACTTGCAGGCTGCCCACAGCCTGGAGTTTGATCCTGACTGGCTCGAGGTTGACTCAGCCTTCCCTCTTTCCGAGGTCAATACAATGAGGACCCAGATTGTTGTGGGCCAGAGGCTGACTCTGCAAACCACTCTGAAGGGGGTGGAAAGCACTTTGAAGTGGTGTGTAAGTCTAATTGCTATTGCTAACCCCAAACACACAGCTATTTCTTAGTAGGGCTGCCAACGTGCCACGACACCTGAGATACACCATTGATTTTCCTGCTCTCTTCCTAACAGTCCAAACTTGGTTATCATCTAATCCGAGATTTAAGTTGAGGGGTTCCTCACGTGCATTTCTAGCTGTGTATGGATGGGGCTATATCCAAACAGCTGTTGGCAGCCAGGAGTTTCGGCAAGAAAAGCCCCCCCCCCCCCCCCCCCCCCCCCCCCCCCCCCCCC
>NW_020769443.1:375807-392208 GCF_900518735.1 Pseudonaja textilis | reverse complement strand
CCCCGGGGGCGTTTTCTGTGGGCGGGGGCGGGGGGGGTAGCCCGCAGCGCCCGGGGGGCCGGGCGGGGTCCACGACAAAACCCCCCCCCCCCCCCCCCCCCCGCTCAAAAGCAAGAAGAGCGCCACAAGGCTCTTTTTCAGACACGTAACGATGAGAAATGGAGCCTCTCCGTCTACACTACTAATCCGTCGCCTGGGAGAAAAACACCCTGGAGGTCAAAGCCTGCCATTCCAAGGACATTCACCCAGCATTCTGGGGGTCAAAACGAAGCACCAACAAGCCAGGGATGTCCCACTTACCCGGCCCATCTCTCGCAGCTTGGTTAACATCACCACGATGGTTGAGTTGTTCTCCCACAGCATGCGCCAGAAGTCCTCGGTGGTCTCGGCCAAAGGCCCCTGGGTGGCGATGTACGCCTTCTGTTGCCTGTAGGGAAGGAGCAAAGGGAACCAACCCTATTGGAGAAGGCGAGCTAAGGAGGCAAGGTGGCCTTTAAGGGCGAATCAAGGTGGGTCCCGTGACAGTCCAGAACAGGGGAAGGCAACCCCGAGACCCGGGCCAAGCTTGGATAGCAGAGGTGGGCTCGTCCTCTTAAACCCACCAGCCCCAGAGAACAAAGCAGTAAGGGGTGGCTTCTGCTAACCCTTCCAATCCCTTCCAGGTTGAAGAATGGATGCTAAACGCTTCTCAGACTTCAGCCTTGCAAGACCTAACTTTGGCGCGTTAACTAGAAAGCCAACCTCCATCAAATGTCAGAAGAAACTCAATACGCAGAAATAAGGAGCTTCTCTGCGGGCTCCTTGTTGCTCTCTGAGGTTGCTTTCCTATGCAGATGTTTCAGGACCCAAGTATGTGACAACATCAGTGCACTGCCCACCGTCCTCCTTCTCCTCCTCTACTCCACAAACCCCCCACTCTCCTTCTAGCATTGATGATCTTATCTAGCTGGGTAATGAGACATCTGGAAAACAACAACAACCAAGCTTAGAGAGCACCATGGTTCCCGTAGTTCAGCCTTGAGCTACAGATATTCTCTCGTGTTGGCAAGGAACTATTTATTTTCCAAATTCAAAGACGTTGTTTTTCTCAGCTCTAATTTAAGACACACAATGTTGGGCTGCAGAGAACCAGGTGAGCACTAGATGGAGGCCAAGAGCCATTTATTTTTTGGGTTTCTCTCTACTGTCACTCATGGTCCCCCAGATTTCTGCAGTTCAGTGATCACGGGCCTTGATGCCAACAGGAGATTGAAGATGTATTCCGGTGGCAACTCCTTCAACGGAATAGGAGCCGGAAATTCTTGTGGGCCACTTGGAATGTGCAAACAATTTTCCTGCCTATTGAGGCTTAATATTCAGAAGGAATAGAGGCAAAGAATAAGAACTGGGCCAGTGCATTCTGTAGAAAAGTTCTACAGAAGTCACACACGCGCACACCTCTAACGTACAATATCATAGCATGTAATCTATTCTGATTGGCAGCCAGAATAGAGGACAGGAAGAGACCGAGGAATCGGGTATCCGCCCTGCCTCTTCCTGGGGTCTTTACCTGTATCCATCAATGAAGCTGGCATTGATGTAGTCGGAGCCCTCGACTCCGCGGATAGGCTGGAGGCAAACCCGTGTGGTCTCGTATGGCATGATGTTGACAAGGCGATTTTTGAATTTGTTACAGGGCAGGTTGGCACTGATGAATCTGGAGGTGTGGGCTTTGGAGTTGGCGAGTCTCTGGCAGAGGAAAAGGAGCACAGGTGGGTGAGAAGGAAGCAGGTCACCTGAGTGGGCCTCCTCTCCTAGAATGCCCCATTTAGTGTGGCCATTGTTGAAGAGTCCAGGAATTAATGCTCACTCGCTAGATGTATGGACTTCAGCTCCCAGAATTCCCCAGCCGGCATGGCTACTGCTGAGAATTCTGGGAGTTGGAAGTTTTCCCTAAAGACACACAGATTTCCATTCCCAGAATTCAACACGGCCTCCGCTTAGAATTCTCCAAGTGGAATACTGCTCTAAAGATGTGTCCTCGGACCTTTATATGTGGGACACTGTTATATAGGTCATGCTTAAAATTTGCCAGCCAGATTCTGGGCATTGATGGTCAGTCTTAAACCTGTGAATTTCTACTCCCAGAGTTCCCCAACCAGCTTGGCTACTGCTGACATATTTTTGAAGTTCAAATTACGTGTCTGAAAATCACCCAGGCTGGGAAATGCTACATTAATTGAATATAGTCTATATATATATATTCAATTCTCCACCCCAATGGAGAATTCTGCAATTCGCACTCCCACCTGGATGTCTTTCTATTTTCCTGGTATACAGCAAGACATAAGACTTTCTGAATCCAAAGCAAATGCTTTCCCCTCTAAGTACAGATAGTCCTCGACTTATGACCACAAGGGAGACCAGAGTTTCCGTTGCTAAACAAGACATATGTTAAGTGACTTTTGCCCCATTCTGCAACTTTTCTTGCCTTAGTTGTTAAGTGAATCGCTGCTGCTGTTAATAACCCAGCTGTTAAGAGAGAATCTGGCTCCACACTTTGCAAAAGGGCCACCGCAGAAAACTGCAACCGTCATAAATATGAGCCAGTGGCCCAAGTTTGATCACAATGACAGTGGGGATGCTACAACGGTCGTAAGTGTGAAAGTGGTCATCAATCCCCTTTTTCAATCCCATTTTAACTTCAGATGGGCATGAAACAAATGGTTAGAATAGAATAGAACAGAATGACAGAGTTGGAAGGGACCTTGGAGGTCTTCTAGTCCAACCCCTGCTTAGGCCAGGATCATTTCAGACAAGTGGCTGTCCAATCTTTTCTTAAACACCTCCTTGAAGCATTTAAAACTTCTGGAGGCAGGTAGTTCCACTGGTTAATTGTTCTCTCAGTCAGGAAATTCCTCCTCAGTTCTAAGTTGCTTCTCTCCTTGATCAGTTTCCATCCTTATTGCTTCTTATCCTGCCCTCAGGGGCTTTGGAGACTAGCTTGTCTGCCTCTTCTAGGGGGCAATCCCTGAGATATTGGAACACGTCGTAAGCCAAGGATTATCTGCACAGATTGCAGCTTTGTGCTGGCTCACCTGGGCCGCCCTCTGCTCCCAGAGAAGACGCAACAGGGCAACCACCTGCCTGGGCGCCGCAACCCCCGGACCCCTGGCTCACCTTGAATTCCAATTCCATGCCTGTGACGTGCTCCCCCACTTCTATCTGTGCCAACCTCTGGATGTAGGTGTACAGGTTCCGAGCGGGGACCTCCGTGTTCCCACAGGCGACGGCTTCTAGCAAGGAGTCGTGTATGAAACTGTATTGGTCTTCCGTCTGCACCATGTAATTTCGCTGGGACCGCATGAGGGTGACGTGCCCGTAAATGTCCACCGTCTTCTCGTGTTTTATTCTCTCCAGCATGGCATCGATGACGATGAAGCAGCCGGTCCTACCCACCCCAGCACTGGAAGAATTAAAAACAGGAGTGGGGTGGAGGGAAAAATAATAATAATAATCGGGGATTAAAGAAACCCTTCATCGAAATTAGACTTGGAATAACTGTATTGTCACTTGGAACGTACAACTAATCGGCTGTCAGCCTTCAAGATTTTCTTCCTTTGCTTTGTATCTTTCGGCTGTCATAAGTAACGGGGGGAGGAGAGGGGACATGGTTATGGAAAGCGAGCTGGAGGTGTTACAAAACAGAACTGTATTAAGTTGTACGTGGGGGAAGATTCTTGCTTAGGCTTCTATCCTATGCTACGCGCAGACGCAACTCTTTATCAAAATATGTCAAGGTCAACGGACAGAGGCCTCATCACCACCCTGGAGGTGCCCGCATGATGCTATACACAACTTTTAATGGGATGACCCAATTGAACTATGGGGGGTGGGAGCGTCGCCATCACTTAACTGATTTACGCGCCCATTTTCTCAGATTCAGAATTCTTTTGTTGCTACCACCTGACTTCCAGTAAAAGATACCTTTTCTCTGATTAAGGGAGTCTAAGTATTTCTTTATTGGATTTTGAACGGAGCACCAGCTGACATCAGCATACCTTAAAATGAAATTTCATTGCATACATGTCTATGGAGATTCTCAGGCATCCAGGTGTGTCCTAAAGGTGCTTTTTCAAGAAGCAAATGAACTTTCTGGTTTTTCTTTGAAGACGTTTCGCTTCTCATCCAAGAAGCTTCTTCAGTTCTGGCTGGATGATGGGCAAGGGAAGAATTTATGCTCCTTGCAGACAGCTGGTCATTAATGCATTCTTTTAAGAGCCGTTGAGGCCGCCTGTCAAAATTGAACAGCCCCCTCTCAAAAGAGGGATACACCATCTATCTCCAGTCTACAACACGGTCCTTTCAGCAGTTCCAAGAAGGCTGCACGCCCATTTTCACCACACTCAGGTGACCCTGAGGACACAGATAAAACCTCCAAGTGGCCTCAGTGACTCTTTCAAAGAACACAAAGGACCAGCTGTCTGCAAGGAGTATAAATCCTTCCATTCCCCACCATCCAGCCAGAGCTGAAGAAGCTTCTTGGATGAGAAGCGAAACGTCTTCAAAGAAAAACCAGAAAGTTTGTGGCCTCCAGCTCTCAAAGGGTCACCACCTCCAATATACACTATATAACCCACGACAGAATAAAGAAATATAAAATTAGGCACATACCCAAATTATGCACATATGTTATGTGGCACAAAGAAACAACACGGTCTAGTTCAGAGGGATACCTGTACATGGCGAGAAGCACGAATCTCGCGAGTTTACCAGACGGATGGCATAGGGCAATGGCCCCCAACCTTTTTTGTGCCGCGGCCCGGTACTGGCATCACAAAATCATCCACGGCCTGGTACCGGCATCAGCACGCATGGCAAGGCAAACCGAGCGACCGGCCAGCCAGCCGTCCCCCGCTTCTCCCCGCCACCTTCAACTCCTCCTTTGTACCTGTGTCGATGGGCTTTGCGACGGCTTCGGGACGGTCGCTCGGCTCGCCTTGCCATGCGTGCTGAAAGAATCCTCGCGCCTTAGTTTTCTTCGAAGCCGCCCCACCCTCGATGAAACTAAGGCGTGAGGATAGTTTCAGCACCCAAACGCCGCTTTCTACCCGGAAAAGCTCACCAGAAGCACTTTTTCATCAAAACAAGATGGCGGCGCCCAGCAAACCGGTGGCCCAGTAGAAATTGTTCCACGGACCGGTACCGGTCCGTGGACCGGTGGTTGGGGACCCCTGGCATAGGGAACAAAGCTCTTACAGAATCTGGTAATCCTGCTACAGATACTTCGAAACCTCCTCCCAGAGTGGAGCAACAGAAACAGACCGTGGAGGGGGTGTGTGGGGTCTCTAACAAGGCTTTGAGCTCTAAGCAGATAGCACTTATAAGCAGCATCCTGAAATACGGGAAGTGAGCTTCCTATAATCCTCTTGGCTAAATGGTGGCTATGTAATTTCTACCCTTCTTCCTTGGAATTCCTGACGGTTTCTGTTTATTCATTTATTAAATTTATATGCCTTGCCTCTTGCGGTTAACTCCACCCCAGGGAAACCAAGTCATAAGATACTTAAGCAGATTGGCCAACCTGGAATCGTCAGTGTGTTTATTCCAAATTAAATTCATTCAATGGCTAAGAATAGAAGTGGAAATGCAGTGCATGCTAAACCTCTGGTAGAACAGGCATCATATTTATGATCTTAAGGGGTGTTATAGGGTCCTTCCGTTATGCCTGCCTCCTAAGGTGGTAGCAGATGGATCAAGGTCATCTGTCGAAATACAGGGAATCCTTGACTTACGACCACAATTCAGCCCAAAATTTCCACTGCCATGCCAGACAGTTGAGTTTTGTCCCACTTTTACGACCTTTTTTTGCCACGGTTGTTAAATGAATCACTGCAGTTATTAAGTGAGTAACCTGGCTGAGTAAGTGAATCTGGCTTCCCTACTGACTTTGATTGCCAGAAGGTTGCCAAAGGGGATCGTATGATACTGTAAATGTCATAAATGCGGGTCAGTCGCCAAGCGTCCAAATTTTGATCCCATGACCACAGGGAACACTGCAAGGGGCATTCAAGTCTGAAAAATGTCTGTCGGTCACTTTTTTTTGGCGCTGTCGTAACTTCGAACAGTGTTGTGGTTCGCCAGTGGGGAAGAATGGGGACCAGTCCAGGAGTCTGGGGAGGACTCGGATGAGGGTCCTGCATCTGATGCAGAGATGGGGCCAGGACCATCTGGGAGTGGAGTGCTGACTCCAGAGTACAGCAGCAGCGAGGCAGAGGAACAAGGGGAGCCTGTTCCCAGTGCGAGTGTGCACAGAGCTGCCAGAAGGCAAGAGCGGCTGAGACAAAAGGGATGACTCGGGAGTAAGGCTGGGAGGTGATTGCCCCTCTCCTAAGGTATAAAGGACAGGCAAAGGTAGAGAAACTTTTGCAGGAAGCAATATCGTCCGTTCTGTTCAGATTAAACCTTGAAGCTCTGTGTAGATTTTGTACTTCGGTTGGGTTTTTATAGTTACTTGGGGACTTTAGTTGTTGGCAGCAATTCAAAGGAGAGAAAGGTGGGTGCTTATCTCGAGGGACTGTTTGGGACTCATTACGGGCTGGGAATGAAAATAATTCCCAGCGTTGAAATAGAACAAGAGTTATTTTGATTAAGCGTGTGCTTAATTACAGTCTCAGGAGGCCTTGGTCAGAAAAAAAACAGCCACTAAATGGATCCTTGTACGTCAAGGGTTACCTATATGGGGATAAATCAGGCCTTTTCAGAACTCAGCCTGGCCCCGTAACCGGGGATGTTTATGTGTGGTACTTCAGGGAAAAATCATTTTTTAGGTTGACATCTCTATGTCTGTATCCAGTGACCTCCTGCTGTCTGATCTGAAAACCAGAAGTGACTTGGGGGCAGAGCAGGCGATCTGTTTGACTTATATCAATCAGGAGAGTGTAACACTGGGCGAAATCAACAAACCGGTAGCTCCGGGGTTTATGTTTCACAAGAAATCGGTTGGATTGTCATTCTCGGAGATGCAAGCGTGTGTGCCAGGGAGGGAGCGCAAGGCAGGGAGGCACACCGACTGACTTATCAGTGCCACAGGGTGCTTTCCGGTGCATTTCACCTGTAGAACAGCTTCCCGAACAGGATAAGGTGCAGAGGGGGACGGAGGCTGGAGTGGGGACGTTCCCGCTCCATTCTAGTTGTTATTACGGGTAGTCCACGACTTATGCGACCAAAATTGATCATCAAATCTCTGTGTCAACTCATAAAATATTTGTATGGTCTTTTTAGAGTTGCCAACAGGAAGGGTGGGGGGAGCGGTGCGGCAGCTTGCAAAATGAAAGTGCATTCCATAAATAGTTTTTCAAAGACAGTAACTGGGTGACTGAAGTTTCTGCTGGCAAAATTCTAACTGGAGAGCATGATTGAATGATTCTTGGCTATGGAGGTGTCCCATTGGAGGATATGAATTACGATACACCCAGTGGGTGGGGGAAAACCAGGGTCAAGGGTGACAATGAATTATGTGTCTCCGCAATGGTAAAGGAATAAGTAAGTACATATACTGAAAAATGTGCGGAAATGCAAAAGATGTCTTGATGTTGATAGCAATGTATAAAGTTTTGTTTTATGTTTTTTAAAATTTGGAAACTTTTTTTATTAAAAAAAAAAAAGAATTATCTGTCTCAGAGTTGGCTGTACCCAGGTGGTGCTGGACAGTTTAACTCCCAATAAATCCTTTTTAAGTTTTGGAAGTTTGGCTCGAGACTCATCATTTTAAATGGGGGTAGCTGGTGGAATCCTGACAGTAGGCACTCAGCAACTCAACCATATTTACAGCGATTTGCAGCATCCCACAATCACATGAATATACGGCGAGAGTTAAACCCAAAGAAGACTCAATACACGTGTTTTTTTCAAATCCTCATAACTCCTGGTAAAGAATTGATACGGTCTGGATGAACCCGGAATTGAGAAGGGACATAGAAGAAATGGATATAATGACAAATGTTTGGGCAGACCACAGCCTCAGATACAGATAATCAGAGTTGGAAGGGACCTTGTAGGTCATCTAGTCCAACCCCTTTCCCAAGCGAGAGACCCTACACCATTTCTGACAAATGGCAGTCCAATCTCTTCTTGAAGGTCTCAACTGATGGCGCTCCCACAACTTCCGAGGGCAACTTCTGTTCCATGGGTTGATTGTTCTCCCTGTCAGAAAGTTTCTCCTTGTTTCCAGGTTAAATCTCTCCTTGTTCAGTTTCCATCCATTGTTCCTTGTCTGGCCTTCATGTGCCTTGGAAAATAGCTTGACCCCCTCCTCCTCTCTGGGGCAGCCCCTCAAATATTGGAAGACCACTATCATGTCTCCCCTGGTCCTTCTCTTCACTAGACTAGCCAATCCCAGTTCCTGCAATGTATGTTTTAGCCTCCAGTCCCCTAATCATCCTGGTTGTTCTTCTCTGTACTTTTTCTAGAGTCTCAACCTCTTTTTTATAATGTGGTGACCAAAACTGGATGCAGGACTCTAGGTGTGGTCTTACTAAGGCTTTATAGAGCGGTATTAGTACTTCCCTTGATCTTGACTGTATCCCTCTTAAAAGTGAGATGGAAGGGACAAGGAAAGAGAAGAAGATGGACCCTAAATCAAAGAGTATTAAAAGGAAAGAACTACGTGCAAATGATGGAAAAAGAACTGGAACTATATCTTGAAGTAAACACTTTTTACAGTGATGTTGTAACTTTGAACTAAAGGAACTGTTGTAAGCCAAGTACTACCTTGTACTCCTTAGGTTTGTGCGCTGCCAAAGCATTCGGACTCCTGAGTAATCCATTTGAAGGAGAGGGCGAAAAGGCGAGGCAATTTTTTAAAAACCAAAAAGAAATCACATTTGGGGGGGGTTGGATGCTCCACTGCAGATCACTGAACATCCAATTTCTCTGTGCCGGTGGGCGAGAGAGGCAGAGGGGGAAAAGGAGCATTTAACAATTTATTGAAATTTCCCAGTCTGCAACTCAATTACAACCGTTGGTTTAACAGCTGTTTGAAGTTACAAGAGCACTGAGAAAAGGTCCTCGCCCTCATGACTGTCGTAGCATCCCCACAGTCACCTAATTAAAATCCAGATGCCTGGCAACTGGGATGTATTTACAAAGATTGAAATCTTCCTGGGAGTCATTGGTGACTTTCCCAGCCTGCTTCCGACAAACCAAGCCAATGGGGGGGAAGCTGGATTTGCTTAATGACCACACGATTGACTTAACAACTGCAGTAATTCGCTCAACGACTCGGGGCAAAAAGATCATAAAATCAGGCTCCGCTCACTTAACAACTGCCTTGCTTAACAACGGAAAGGTGAGAGCTACCAGTGCATTGTTCATTTGAAGATTTGAAAATTTCTTTGTGTTTGAGAAGCTGTTTCTTTTCTTTTTATATTTAAAAATCCCTCCATCATCTAATTCTAATTTCATCATCCCCTGCCTGTAATTCCTCTTTTTTTTTTTCTCCTGGTGGCAGTTTGGTCTGATTCGTCGAAATTTAGATTCTGACAGTTAGATCTGTGTATTTCCAAAAACAAGAGACTTTGCCTCTCCTTGAAACAGAGGGGTGTGTCCAGTCTGTCCCTCAATTCAAGTAAGAGGAAAACGAACTTTGATATAAACAGGGCTCTGGTTTGCTACCCAGCAATTCCTGGGGGGGTTTTTTGATTATAGCTTTTCTGTGATAAATAAATTCCTTCTCGGAAGTTCCCGGATTTGTCTGTGCTCGTTTAATTGGTTTCAGCCTAGCTTTGCGGGGAGAAGTATAATAGACTGATCCACAACAACAACCCAGATGTCAGACGTAGAGAAGAACGCTATTAAGAAGCTCAGAGAACAGTCCTGAATGACTACATTTGGAAAGGTTAATATTCACACAGACAATTTCCTCCAAATCTCACTTCTATGAGAATGTCCTCCTTAAATTATAAATAAATACCTCTGGATCCCGTTTGATTGTCAAGGTTTGACAAATGGACCCTAGTTGTTAGATTTCATCCACACCCTGTAAAGACTATTGTTCCTCGTGCAAATTAGAATTAAATTCAACTGCATACTCAGGCCCCCATTTTGAGCAAGGAAATTCAGCTGATGCCATGGAATAAAATATTGCCCTATATATTGCCTTCAGGACCACTAAAGTTTGGATCTTATTACAGGGAGGGTGGGGGGTGTTGTGGTTCGCTGTCAGCCTGTGCAGTCGGCAGGGGAAGAACCGGGACCAGTCCAGGAGCCTGTGGAGGACTCGGATGAGGGTCCTGCATCCGATGCAGAGATGGGGCCAGGACCATCTGGGAGTGGGGGTGCTGACTCCGGAGCCTCCAGAGTCTGGCAGCAGCGAGGCAGAGGAACAAGGGGAGCCTGTTCCCAGTGCGCGCATGTGCAGAGCTGCTAAAAGGTGAGAGCAGCTGAGACAAAGGAGGCGACTCAGGAGTAAGGCTGGGAGGTGATTGCCCCTCCCGTAAGGGACAAAGGACAGGCAAAGATGATGAAACCTTTGCAGGAAGCAAAGTTGTTCATTGTGGTCAGATTAATCCTTGAAGCTCTGTGTGGATTTTGTACTTCGTTTGGCTTTTTACAGTTCATTTGGCACTTTAGCTGTTGGCAGCAATTTGAAGGAAAGAAATGTGGGTGCTTATCTCGAGGGACTGTTTGGGACTCATTACGGGCATTACGTATTTCCCAGTGCTGAAATAAACAACGGTTTTTTGGACTAAGCGTGTGCTTAATTACAGTCTCGGAAGCCTTGGTCAGAACAGCGGGGTAGACTGGCACAATTGAGAAAGAGGCCATCATCATACCCTATACCTACGGCCCTCCGTCTGCTCCCACCAGTCCCCGTAGCAAAGAGAGCGAGGGGCAAGAGATTTTCCCTTCCCGTCCTTACTGGTAAAAGTGATTCAAAAAGATCCACCCCTGTTAGGGATACACCCTAGCAGTAGGGAAACACGCGGTTAGCAAACCATCAATCCATCAAACCAGCAATCGTCAGGAATCATCAGGTTCTCTTGCTCCCTCTTATGGTGGTTTCACACCGCACCCAAAATACATGCTTTGCGGTTTAAAGTGACATACGCTTAAACTTACAATCATAGTTTATATATATTATTTTTACCCAAACCACGTTAGGTAACCTATGTTATTCCTAACAACCTCCTTCCTTCCTTTCCAAGACAAACCTTGTTCTGGATCGCTTCGAAATGAGGTGGGCAGCAAACACATTTAATAACTAAAAATAAATCCTTGTCTTGTACCGTCACCACCAAATTGGGATCCCCAAAGGGTTGGCAGTGCTGTGTGTGCGTGTGTGTGTGTGTGTGTGTACCTGCAGTGCACCACGATGGGGCCAGCATCGGGCGGGTTGCAAGTTTTCACTCTCCTGAGAAAAGCCAGAAACGGAGTGGGGTACTCGGGAACGCCGTGATCTGGCCATGCGGTGAACTGGAACTGGCGAACTTCACGCTTCTCACTGGAACCGTTCTGTGGAGGCAAAGCAGAAGGGAAGACGGCATGACGTACTCGCCTCGCGCAACTTCTTCCAAGCAAATGAAAGCGCAGGCTGAACTGGCGGCTGTTCCTATCACATACAGGCAACTCCTCGACTTATGACCCCCTAATGTCAGCATTCCAGCAACCCTCCGTTCCAATCAATAACTCCGTGACAGACATCTCTCAAAGGTGCCTGTGATGACCCAATGGGGTGCAGCACAAAAGCAACAAAGTCACAAAAGGAGGTAAAGTTCCTTTAATACCTCCAACTTGGCCCCCAATGTCCAGTTATCCTTGAATAGAGAAAAAACTCTTCCAAGAACAGTCTTTAAAGGGAAGAAATTCAGTCCGAACCCAAAGTACATATAAATTATAAATAAAAACCAACACAAACCACTCGCTGCAGCAATTAACGAGACAGGGCAGGATAAGGAATTGCAGACTTCAAAAGATAATGAAACACATACAGTTGGGAGGACGCCAGAACCCAGATAAGACTTGACAAACAAAGATAATTCACGCTTTGCTTCCACAGCAAGGTGCTGTGCGCAAACACCCTTTTTAAATCCTGTTTTCCCAGCTGCAGCTAATGAAGGGAATCAGGGCCCTTTTCTCCCCCATAACTCACATTGCTCCCTTCTCGGTTCCTCCCTGTGTGCCCTAGAATGAAGAGTGGGTGGGCCTGGGTCTTCCTTTGAATGCCCAGCCGGACTGTGCCCTTCCCCAGTTTCTTCCACAGCTACCAGAGCCACATTCCCACTCCCTGTCAGTTGCTCAACCTCCCCCTCGGAATCAGATCCCAAGAGGGGCATGACAGTACCTTTATTTGGATAGTAACTGGCACATCTGTGGAATCCCGATTCTGAAAGTTTCGGGCTTCCTTGCAAAAGTCAAAACTACAAATCCATTCCCCCTTAGCCATCATCGCATCAGATGATCCAATCACCGTCCGTTCTAAAGTAAGATTCCCATTTCATTATGAACCCAGGCGAACCTGTAGCAGCACACCCTGCTCTCTGCACAACCCACCTCAGAGAGTGGTTGTTGTAGGGAAAATCGAGCGAGGAAGGTACGTGTTGGGTACGTTCGCCACCTTGAGTTATTTGTAAAATAATAAAGGTGGGGAATAAATAGATAGATAGACAGACAGACAGACGGACAGAAGTAGATAGATAAGATTGATAGAAAGGGAAAGTAGATAGACAGCCAGATAAGAGATGATAGATAATAGATAGATGATATAGACGGAGATGATAAAACAGACACAGATAGAGTAGATAGATAATAGATGATATAGACAGACAGACAGACAAACAGAGATGATAGCTAGACAGAGATGATAGATAATAGATAGATGATATAGACAGAGATGAAAAACAGACAGACAGACAGAGTAGATAGATAATAGATGATATAGACAGACAGAGTAGATAGATAATAGATGATATAGACAGACAGATAGACAAACAGAGATGATAGATAATAGATAGATGATATAGACAGACAGACAGACAGATAAATGTTCCCTCAACCATAACAACTGGAAGAAATGGCTTGGGAGGTGGTATTCCCTCTCCTTTTCTGGAAATGTTTCAGCAAATGATCATCTGGATACTATAGCAGTATACAGGTAAGCTGTATACTGGCTCCAGCTGTCTGGAGAATTCTGGGAGTTGAAGTCCACAAGTCTTAAAGTTGCCAAGTTTGGAGACCTCTGCTTTCAATGGTGAGTCAACGAACGGCTGTAAATCAAGGACCCGCAGTTTGCCTCTTGGTGGGCAGCGTTTACTATCAGAACGCTCTCCCGAAGTCTGCCTTTTGAATTACTTGCTTCCTGGTCTCTCTGCTGAGCCCAACTCTGAAGAATTCTGATCCTTCTGGTCCTTAAAGAACAGCCATCCTCTCTTCTCTGTTAAACCTACCACAAGAAAAGAAGCCTTTGATCTCTCACCTTGTGCAGAGAGAAGGTGCGGACACAGAATGTGGCCAACTCAATGGTATCTAACAAGGTCACTTGGATCATCCCGTAAGTCTCTGTGCCCCGCCCTGGCCAGTACTGGTCACACTTGATCTGAAAAATAAAAATCAATATATGGGTTGTATTATATTTGTATTAGCCCCACACGACAACCAAAACACTGGAACAACCTGAAGAAACAACAACAACACAAAACATAACAATACGCTGAGTTTGCTCATGTTTGATCAACAAAAATTCAGAGATCACCAGCTAGCTGTCTTTCCTATGTAGGCATGCCAAAGGTTACAAGAAATTAAAATCTGGCACGGTGAAATCCTGAAGTCTACACTGAAATGAATTTGAACTCAGGTCATCTTCCCTCCTGAGATTTCAGGGTGAAGGTGGCTTTGTGGTTTCCGAGTCTCATTTCCAGGGAATTGAAATTTGAATCCCACATCAATTCTGGAAGATTTTCCTTTGTAATTTATGTAATTACGGAACTATTCAGTCCCACTGGAGATACGATCTAATCAATTTGTCTCATTTATACCTTGTTTCCCCCAAAATACCACCTACCCTGAAAGTAAATCTTAGCTTGATTTTTACACGTGCGCCCAATATAAGCCCTACCCCCAAAATAAGCCCTAATTAAGATCCTACCCGCTCCAGAGTGGACGGGTAAAAATTAAGCTAGGGTGGGGATGGGGATGTATGGAGCTGCCCTACTACTTACCTTTGGACAGGTGTAGCCAGGCCTGGCACACCCTGACCCCCCCTCCTTACGGCCCGTTTCTTCTGCAGCCAGCAAGGCTGGCGAGGCTTTCCTGAAGGCCTCTGGAGCTGATAACAAAGCTCTGGATTGATCCGAAACTCTGTTATCGGCTGCAGAAGAAGAAGTTCCTAAAGGCCTCTGACACAAAGATGGAGGCCAGGGGTGACGCGTGCAAGTGAGGTTAGTCAGTGGATGACATCCCCCCAAAATAAGACCTGATGCCTTTTTTGGGTGGCAAAAAAATTATAAGATAGGGTCTTATTTTTGGGAAACACGGCAAAATGTCAATAAATCACAAGATTCTTAGATCTGTAAGGACAGACCAAAACATTAAAATTCGGCAACAAAGTAGAGAAAAACACAAAGAAGTTGGGAGGAATTTTTTAAGTACTTGCATAGGAAAAACCCCCCATAAATTTCCCTCATGTTCATTCATTTTATCAGCTTATTTACTTTAATTATTTTACAAGGCCTCAAGGCAGCTCTAATGACAAACAGTTCTTGGCAGTGTACGCCTCACCTCTACAAGGTGATAATGCAATAAATGTATTACAATGTCGTAAATATGAATATATTTATAACGTATAAATATAAACATATCAATATCACGATTGACACATACTCCATATGAGGCACAATGAGTAATCAATGAATCGATTCCACCTCAAACCAGAAAAAGCTTTCCACTTGCAGAAGGAATAAGGCAAGTGAAAGCATTCCAGACCCCAAGTTAGGAGCAGAATTTTTTTAAAAAAGAAGTAAAGATGGTAACACAACTGCAGGATCAAAGCTGTGCCCTTTTACATGCATTACACATATGACAATACGTAAAAAAAATCACAGGCCCTTGGTTAGTATTTAACGGTTTTCCCCAAAACTGGAAGGGAACATCTAGCTACCTAGAGAGGAAAATATTTGTAGGGCTGAACTGTGAGATCTTGGGTGCTCTCTAAGCTTGGTTGTTTCCTGGGAAATGTTTCACTACCCAACTAGGTAACACCATCAGTCTGAGGGAGTGAAGGGTTTGATGTCTGTTTATATACAATGCCAGTGCAGGAGGGGCTGTGGGTTTTCTCCTTGGTAGTTCCTTGACTAGTGTATTTCTGCTTTATTGTTTGTCTGGTGTTAATTTCTGTTTATCTGGACGTAGCACCCCGGGGAGAATATCTGTTTTGTTCTTTTTGGTTCCTTCTTAGCCTTTTTTCCTCTCTCCTTTGAACGGTGTGTAAATGTGGTTTATCCATGAACGTCTACCGATGACTAATTTGTCTCGGTGCCAAGCTTTCAGGAATTCCCTGGCATTTTTGGATCTAACCTGCAGCTTAGTGCTCAGCACTGATGATGTTACCTAGTTGGGTGATGAAACGCCCGCAAGAAAACAGAGAGCGGTTCAGAGCTCACCAAAGATCCCACAGACCTCCCCCCCTCTCCAAACTTGCCCTCTCCTTCCTCCTCTCTTGAAACCCCTCTCCCTTTTCTGACCGTGATGTTACCTAGCTGGGTGATGAAACGTCTGCAAGAAAACAACCAAGCCCAGAGAGCACCAAGGAGCCCATATCTGGCTCTCTTATTCTTAACTTTTCACTATAAGTTAGGCAGGAGCACCAATCCAACTGACTGCATTCCCCCCCACCCCCCAGTGCTCCTCACCCTGGATTTCTCCTCCAGCTTTGTCATCATCACCACCGTGGCGGAACGCTGCTCCCAAACCATCCGCCAGAAGTCACCAAAGGTCTCCGGCAAAGGGCCCTGAGTGGCGATGTAGGCGTTCTGCTTGCGGTACCCGTCGATGTAGTTGGCGTTAATGTAGTCGCTTCCAAGGATGCCTGTATGTGGACCGGCCCCCCAAAAAAAGAAGAAGAAGAAGAGCAGCGTTGGAATCAAAGTCTTCGGTCAATTCCTGGGCTTTTCGAGAGCCGCACAATTAATCCCACCCACTGCAAACCAGCAGCTGCAGAGAGACAGGGAGACAGTCTGGAAGCAAGTATGGCCAGGTTTTAAAAATCCAAGTGAGCTCCAGCCACACCTTTAGCTGTCAACCAAGGAGGCACAAGGCTGCACAAGCCCTTCGTTGATGAAGGGAAACTTCCCTTCCCTTTCCTTCCCTTCCCTTCTCCTTCCCTTTCTTTTCCTTTCATTCCCCTTTCCTTTCCTTTCCTTTTCCTTC
>NW_020769443.1:349820-375797 GCF_900518735.1 Pseudonaja textilis | reverse complement strand
CCTTTCCCTTCTCCTTTCCTTACCTTCCCCTTTCCTTTCTTTTCCTTCCCCTTTCCTTCCCTTCCCCTTCCCCTTCCCTTTCTTTTCCTTTCCTTTCCTTTTCCTTCCCCTTTCCTTTCTTTTCCTTTCATTCCCCTTCTCCTTACCTTCCCCTTCCCCTTTCCTTCCTTCCCCTTCCCCTTCCCCTTCCACTTCCCCTTTCCTTTCCTTTCCTTTCCAGTGGTCCAATATCTGAGGGGCTGCCCCAAAGAAGAGGGAGTCAATCAATTCTCCAAGGCGCTTGAAGGCAGAACAAGAAACAACGGATGGAAACTAATCAAGGAGAGAAGCAACCTGGAACTAAGGAGAAATTTCCTAACAGTGAGAACAATTAATCAGTGGAACTGCTTGCCACCAGAAGTTGTGTGTGTTCCACCACTTGGAGGCTTTTACGAAGAGACTGGACAGCCATCTGTCTGAAATGGTATAGGGTCTCCTGCTTGAGCAGGGGGTTGGACTAGATGACCTCTAAGATCCCTTCCAGCTTTGTTATTCTGTTTCCTTTCCTTTCCTCCCCTTCCTTTCCTTTCTTCTCTTCTCCTTTCCTCTTCACTTCTGCTTTCCTTTCTCTCCATTTTCACACCACTATGCAACACCGCTCACCCAGCTCTCTAAACCCTCCTCCTCCCTCCCTCCCTGAAATTCAGTCAAACGTTTACAAGCGCCCCTCCCCGCTCCCGTTTCCCCTCCTTGCCCCACCCCGGTCCACGAAATTACCTCGCACCGGGAGAGCAGCAAAGCAATCGAAAGAGGTTAAGCTGCCAAAGAGTCTGTTCCTGACCCTAGCTGGCCTTTGGAAGGAGCCGGGGAGGCAGATTAAAAAAATCCATTTTGTCCAAGGCCCTCTTTCGACTTCGCCCTTGGAAAGTTTAATGGCGCTTATTGGCTTTATGGAGTTCAGCGCCACCATCAGAAAGGACAGCTGCTCTGAGCTGCCGGTTTGCGGAAAGCAACGCCGAGCAAAATCCCCCTAGAGCAACGTTTTTCCTCTGGACACGGCCGTGCTGGTAATTTCTTTGAACTCCACACCTATCCGTTTGACCTCTGCAGCACAAACGAGAGCAACCTGACATATATGAAAGTCTGTTTTCGGCCCCTTCCAGGAAGGATTTCTATACTCCGCTAACATGGGAGACAGAGCAGCCCAGCGCAAGCAGCACCGATCTGATATATCTTTAAATTAAAGAACCAGCTTTGCTCAGAAAAAGAGGAAGGGAGGCTGAATGTCTGAATGCACTGCGTTACTAGAAGAAAAATCCTTTTCTTTTCCCTGATGCTCCTGGGGGAAAAATGCACCGCTTTCCCCCGCAAGGCAGGGCCGGATCCGTTTAGGGCAGTGGCCCCCCAAATCTTTTTTGAACCGGGGACCAGTTTCACGATTATTTATTCTTCCACGGACCGGTACCTGAGTAACTCTTCGTTCGAAGCCGCCCCACCCCTCTTCGACGAAACTAAGGCGCGAGCACCCAAATGCCGCTTTCCAACCGAAAACCCGGAAGCAACTGAAAACCCGGAAGCGCCGTCGAAACAAAATGGCGGTGCCCAAGCTTTGCGGCCTGGTAAAAAATGATCCACAGACTGGTACCGGTCCGGGAACCGGTGGTTGGGGACCCCTGGTTTAGGGTTTAGATGAGCAGTCAAAAGACAATCCCAACATTGGAACCTCTTTTCACACTGTGGCCGAAAGAATCACATGGCAGGGCCCAGAAACTTGCCAAAAATAGAATTACAGGCAGTCCTCAACGAACGACCACATTCAAGCCCCACATTTCTGTTACTAAGCAAGACAGTTGTTAAGTGACTGTCCTTTTAAGACCCATTTAAGACCTTTTAAAAAAGTGAATCACCACTGTTGTAAAGTTAGTCACACAGTTGTTAAGTGAATCTGGCTTCCCCATTGACTTTGCATGTCAGAAGGTCACCAAAGGGGATCGCGTGACCCCGAAGGGACACTGCGACCATCATAAGTACGAGCCAGTTTGCCAAGGGTCTGGATTTCTGATCATGCGACCACGGGGATGCTACAACGGTCGTAAGAAAACTGTCAAAAGTCACTTTAAAAAAAAAAACTTCAAATAGTCACTAAACTAATGGTAATAAGTCAAATGTCAACTCCTAAAATATTTCTATGGTCTTTTCAGAGTTGCCAACAGAAAGGGAGGGGGAAGCAGTGCGGCAGCTTGGAAATCAAAAGTGCATTCCATAAATAGTTTTCAAAGATTGTAACTAGGTGACTGAAGTTTCTGCTGGGCAAAATTCTAACTGGAGAGCACGATTGATGACTCTGGGCAATGGAGGTGTCCCATTGGAGGATATATGAATTAGGATACACCCAAGGGGTGAGTGGGAAAACCAGGGTCAAGGGTGACAATGAATGATGTGTCTCAGAATTGGCTACACCCAGGCAGTGCCGGACATGTTAACTCCCAAAACCTTTGAAGTTTTGGAAGGTTGGCTCTGAGACTCATGATTTAAATGGGGGCAACTGCCGGAATCCTGACATCGAGGACTATCTCTACTTGAACTGAAAGGAAAGATAAATGTGATCTTTGTCCCGCCCTCATTCTCGGTAAGATCAGGGAAAGCAATTGGATTTTGGAAAAACTTCCAACCTCCCTCGTCCTCCAGTGAATCCACCTTAGGGAAACCCCCCCAATGGTCCCCCTTTAACTCAAACTGACCGATCAGATCAATTTGTTATTTCTTTTCAGAGTGGAGTGGGAGAATAGCCATTAAAGCCGTTTACAGTACTTCCCCTCGGCTCCAGCTGCAGTCTGAAAAAGACATCACTCCACAGTTGTTGCCGCTTAATCCAGAGGACGAGAAAATGGTCAAGAGACAGAAAGGGGCACACCTAAGCATTAGGAGAATCTTCGGAACAGGAAGAGCCGATCTGGTTGTTGTTGAGGCTATTTAGGTGCAAGAACAGGGTTGGGGTGATTTCAGATGGCAAGTTATGGTCTTATTCCTCAAGGGGGTGAAGTAGGAAAGATTTCGGGTCTCCATCCAGTCCTAGAAAATTTGGCAGCTGGGTAGCCTTAAACATACCCTCTCCCTCTCATTGCTGGAAGAAGCTATTTGCAGCAAACCACTTCTAAAATTGTTGCCAAGGAAACCATATGGATCCTATCTATGTTTGTCCCCAGGAGTTAAGGAGGACCTGAAGGACCACAAAACAATCACCCATGAACAAAGCGAACAAAATGGCTCACCCAGCCCTTTTCCCCCAACCTGTAGGACTTCAGTTTCTAAGATGCTCAGCCTGTGTAGCCGGAGACATTACGGAAGGATACTGAGATACATTTCTAATTATCCTGCAGTCGGTTCGAGAGATTTATCGTTGCAGAACCGTGCTGACTCCCTGCTAAAAAGAAAGCCCTCGATCTTGACTCCATCCAATGACTCAAAACTTGGCTCCTAAATTTGGTTCATCCGGTGGCATCAGAAAGGCCCCCACGGTAATGGTTAAACTATGAAGGATGGATGAGCTTGGAAAGAAACTAATCAAAGAGAGAGACAACCTAGAACTAAGGAGAAATTTACTGGCAGTGAAAACTATTAATCAGTGGAACTACCTGCCTCCAGAAGTTGCGGGTGCTCCATAACTGCAGGTTTTTAAGAAGAGATTGGACAGCCATTTGTCTGAAATGGCATAGGGCCTCCTGCTTGAGCAGGGGGGGGGCTGGACTAGAAGACCTCCAAGGTCCCTTCCAACTCTGATACTCTGTTAAGAAGCTAAGAGGTCAGCAAACTTGGAAATGTTTGGTCTATAATGGGGAAGTGGAACGTTAATTTGCAACCAGGTCAAGGGTCAGTCAGACATAATATTGTTATTCCTGGGATGAAATCTTAGTGGAGGAAATATACCCCAGTTATGAAACCCCCAGAACAGAGGTGGTATTCAGCCGGTTCTGACCGGTTCTGGAGAACCGGTAGGGGAAATTTTGAGCCTTTCAGAGAACCGGCCAATCCCACCTCTGACTGGCCTCTCTTCTCCGCCTCCCATTGAGTCCCAGTTGATCGGCTGGGTCTCCTTTGGTTGCCCTGCACGGGAGAACGGAGCTGGAAAGCAGGTTAGAGGGGTGAGGAGGGAATGGGGATTTTGCAGTAACCTTCCCCTGCCACGCCCATCAAGCCACACCCACAGAACCGGTAGTAAAAAAATTTGAATCCCACCACTGCCCCAGAACCAGGATGATATCAATGGATATTCTCAGCCATCCAGATCATGGTTGACCCGAAGGTGCTTTTTTCAAGAGGCAACTGGACTTTCTGGTTTTTCTTTGAAGGCGTTTCGCTTCTCATCCAAGGAGCTTCCTCAGTTCTGTTCTCAGAACTTCAGTACTCCAGAACTGAAGAAGCTTGTCGGATGAGAAGTAAAATGCCTTCGAGGAAAGACAGAGAAGCTCCAGTTGAAAACGCACCTACTAGGAAGATACAGCTGCAAAGGACGCAAGAGCACAACCATCTAAGCCCCAAAGCTTTTCCCGTCCCCAAGAAGCTCCGATCCTCTACGCTCTCCTACTCAAAAGGATCAACGTGGATCAAACATGGCAGATGAAAAGAACAGGAAGCCAGGGGTTGTCTTCAAAAGTCTGAGCAATGGGTTCTCTGCCCAGTTGCTGGATGGGGGTGGCTAATGGGGGTGTGTGGCCTAGTCGGCCTCCTGCATCATGGCGGGGGGTCCCCAGGCTCCGGAGGCTGTCCCCGAGCCTCCGAGAGGGTGAAAACGGCCACCCCGGGCTCCGGAGGCGCTCTCTCCGGAAGCTGGAAACAGGCCCATTTCTGGCCTTCCCTCCACACGGGCCCTGCTCTTACCTGCATCCAAAACAGGCCGGCTGGGGACTCCTGGGAGGGGAGGGCGGGTGGGGCCAGCCAGGAGTGGGATTTTTTTTGGGGGGGGCCCCTCCAAACTGCACAGAATCTTAGCTAGGGGCTCTCCCGTACCCCAGCGAGCCCCCAGCAGCCCTCCCCTGCAAGAGCTGACCTAAGGTTTGTACAGGAAGAGCAAATTCTTGACAGCAAACAAAAACCAACAACCCCATGATGGGACTCCCTGCCTTTGGGGAGGCCAACCCACAACCCATTTCTCCTCCCCGGCCCCCAGTTTCATCTGTACCTTCGATCGGGAGGAGGATGACCCGAGAATGGTCGTAGGCAATGACGTTGGCGTAGCGGTTCTTGGGCTTATTCACCTCGAGGTTGGAGTGTTCCCAAGTGAACTGTTGCCCGGGATCGATGGACTAGAAGAGATGGAAGGAGGAAAATGCATTAAGACCAAACGACTTTCCTTTTCTGTTCCAAATTCATGGTTAAGTCTTCTTATTTTTTTTCAATCCAGCGCCTCCTAAAAATGCTAGAAAATCACCAGTCAAGGGTGGCTTTTGTGGGATTGTGGAAGTTATGTTTGCAAAATACTGGATCAAGGAAGCAAGAAGAGAAGAGAAAGTACCTCTTCTGTCTTCCTCCAACTACAGGTGGTCCTCGACTTACAACCGTTTGTTTAGTGACTGTTCAAAGTCACAACGGCACTGAAAAAAAGTGACTTTAGGACCGTTTTTTTTCCACTCTTGCAACCATTACATCATCCCATTGGATCATGTGGTCAGAATTTGGATGCTCGTCAACTCGTAACACATTTCTATGGCCATTTTAGAGTTGCCAACAAAAAGGGAGGGGGGGGGGCAAAGGGGTTCGAAAGAGCAGTGTGGCAGCTTGCAAACAGAAACTGCATTCCATAACTGTTTTCAAAGATAGTAGCTAGGTGACTGCAGTTTGTGCCGAGTAAAATTCTAACTGGAGAGCATGATTGATGACTCTGGGCTATGGAGGTGTCCCATTGGAGGATATGAATTACGATACACCCAGAGGGGTGGGAGGGAAAACCAGGGTTAAGGGTGACAATGAATGATGTGCCTCAGAGTCGGCTACACCCAGGCAGCGCCGGACATGTGAACTCCCAAGAAATCCTTTTGAAGTTTTGGAAGTTCGGCTTGAGACTCATGATTTAAATGGGAGTAACTGCCACAGCCCTGACAGGGCTCATGTTTATGACGGTTGCAGTGTCCTAGAGTTACGCCCTCCCGTTTTGCCACCTCCTTAGAGGGAAATTCAATGGGAAAGCCAGGTTCACTTAACAACCTTGTTGCTAGCTTAGCAACTGCAGTTATCCGCTTAACAACGGTGGCAAGAAAAGTCATTAAAATGGGGCAAAACTCACTTAACAACTGTCTTGCCTAGCAACAGAAATGTTGGGCTCAATTGTGGGCGTTAAGTGGAGGAGTCCCTGTAATCACTATGACAATAGAACAGTGAAAAAGGCTGCAAGTGATTTATGAGGGCAATCAAGGTAAATGAACATGTTCTCATCATTTGGGAGACTCTGTACAGGTAGCCCAAAGGTGCTTTTTCTTTTTTTATAAGAAGTTTTTTTATTTTTATAACAAAAACAAAAAATAAAACCATCTTTCAGTTATACAGGGTGTCGACTGGGTACATGTATCTTGTGCACATATTAATATTTGTATACATTTCTTTACATTCATATTATAGCCTATTCAGCATTATATATCGTTATAACAATATCATTTAATCTCTTACTTTATTTTCCAACCATTTATAAAATAAATTAATTTATATAAAATAAGAGCAACCAGGATGATGAGGGGACTGGAGGCTAAAACATACAATGAACGGTTGCAGGAACTGGGCCTGGCTAGTCTAGGGAAGAGAAGGACCAGGGGAGACAGGATAGCGGTCTTCCAATATTTGAGGGGCTGCCACAGAGAGGAGGAAGGGGTCAACCTGTTTTCCAAAGCTCCTGTAGGCCAGACAAGGAATAATGGATGGAAACTGATCAAGGAGAGATTCAACCTGGAAATAAGGAGAAACTTTCTGACAATGAGAACAATCAACCAGTGGAACAGAAGTTGCCCTCAGAAGTTGTGGGAGCGCCACCGCTTGAGACTTTCAAGAAGAGGCTGGACTGCCATCTGTCAGAAATGGTGTAGGGCAGGGGTGGGCAACTATGGCCCTTTTATGAATTATGGACTTCAACTCCCAGAATTCCTGAGCAAGCCTAGCTCAGGAATTTGGGGAGTTGAAGTCCACAAGTCATAAAGGGGCCATAGTTGCCCACCTCTGGTGTACGGTCTCCTGCTTGGAGGGGGAGGTTGGACTAGATGACCTACAAGGTCCCTTCAAACTCTGATTATCTGTTAAATCTGTTAAATTCCAAATCATATAACACTCCATTTCTTCTTGTTCTCTAATTGCCAATGTTAATCTACTCATTTCTGCACATTCCAATATTTTCTTAATCACAAGGGTGGCTTTTTCAAGAGTAAATTGGACTTTCTTTGGGTTTTTTTCCTCGGAGATGTTTTGCTTCGATTCTAGGAAGTTTCTTCGGTTGAAGAAGAAGCTTCTTGGAGGAGAAGCAAAATGCCTTCCAGAAAAGAAAAAAAACCCCAAAGAAAGTCCAATTTCCTCTTCAAAAAGCACCTTTGGGACAACAACCCTGAGCTGGATGACTGCGAATCTCCATGGACATTGAATGATGTGGCCAGGATGGTGGCCAGTTCAGTTCAAAATAGACAACTGATTGGTCCATTCAGATTTCTTCTGCGATCGCTCATTATCATCAGTGAAACTAGCTATCGGCTCAGTGGGCTGCTAAGAAAAAGAACGAGGTTTAAGAGGAGCTCAGACAAAGACCCAGTCAGAGGCAATATGTTTTCGGCCGATAAGATCCCCCCCCGGAGGAAACAATTGAGCCCTCTGGGGGTCACGAGGCCACCTCAATCGGAAACACAATACCGAAATTAAGGAAACAACCTCAGCTCAGAAGAAAGTGGGCGTTTTCCTGTCTTTTTTTTTTTTTTTAAAAAAGAGATTTATTTTCGCAAAAGCCGAACGGAGCCATCATCCGTGGTCAGGATGCTCGAATTGAGAGTTTCCTGAAGTCACAGGAGATTAAACGGGATGACCTTTCAGAGTCTGGAATTCAAAGTATGGCCGTGCCAGTTGTGGGCTTCCAGCAAATCGTCAAAATTCTGCACTGAGAAAAACACACACACACACATACACACACACACACACACACACACACACATATTTCAACTTTATTCCCTTCGCTTTGCATAAGCATGATCCACGTGCTTTGAAGCTTTGTCTATAACTCAGGAGAGTTAGAAGCTATTAAAGGAAGAAGAAGAAGAAGAAGGGGAAAAAAAGGGGGGGGAGGGAGAAATAACCCTGTCTGAAATTTCCAGGCTTTAACTGCATCATCCTAAAGCACACAAAGCTGGATACACAAATATTGTCATCTTTTTTCACCTCCAATTGTGCCTCAAGACTGCAATTTTGCATTCCCACTCTCTCCTCCAAAAAGGGGCTGAATTAAAGGTGGACAGCAGCCAATTGGAAAATTTCCCTGTTTGATCAGAAAGAAGCCAAGCCATTTGGTGGGTAAACAAAGGCAGGGAAGAAGGAAGGAAGGAAGGAAGGAAGGAAGGAAGGAAGGAAGGAAGGAAGGAAGGAAGGAAGGAAGGAAGGAAAGAGAAGGAAGGAAAGAGAAGGAAGGAAGGGAAGGGAAGGGAAGGGAAGGGAAGGGAAGGGAAGGGAGGGAAGGAAGGAAGGAAGGGAAGGGAGGGAGGGAAGGAAGAAAGGAAGGAAGGAAGGAAGGAAGGAAGGAAGGAAGGAGAGGGAGTCACAGGGATGCGGTAAGGGGACCTTGACAAGCCACAGCTCCCTTATTAGGTTCTGGAAACCGTCCAAGTCTTTATTATGCCAGCAGCAGCACGTCCTTCTCTCCTTAAGACTAAAAATGCATCCCACCAGCTACACTCAGGAGCATCTGAGAAGCTGCACCATGGAGCCTTCTGGGGTGTTAAAACAAGCCCCTTGTGCAAAGTCTTTGCGAATGGATTGTTGCTTGCCTGGAGTTCTGCATCTTGTTAATTTCATTAAGTTTCTCCCTCCCTCCCTTCCCTCCTCTCTCCTTCCTTTTCCTTCCTCCCTCCCTCCCTCTTTTTCTTTCCTCATTCTCCTTCTTTCTTTTCCTCCCTCCCTCCTTCTCTCCATTTCCTTCTTTTCTCCTTCCTTCCTTCCTGTCTCACTCCTTTTCCTTCCTTGTTCTCTTTCCTCCCTTCCCTCCTCTCCCTCCTTTTCCTTCCTTCCTTCCTTTCCATCTCTCATATTCCTTCCTCATTCTCCTTCCTTCCTTCCCTCCCTCACTCCTCCCTCTTTTCCCTCCTCTCTCTTCCTCCCTCCCCCTCCCTTCGTTTCTTTCCCGTTCTCCTTCTTTCCTTTCCTCCCTCCTCCCTTCCCTCCTTTCTCCCCCTTTTTCCTTCCTCATTCTCCTTCCTCCCTTCCCTCCTCTCTCTGTTTCCTTCCTCATTCTCCTTCCTTTCTTTCTTCCCTCCTTCCTCCCTTCCCTCCTCTCTCTTCCATCCCTTCCCCATTCTCCTTCTTTCCTTTCCTCCCTTTCTCCCTCTTTTTCTTTCCTCATTCTCCTTCCTTCCTTCCTTCCCTCCTCCCCTCCCCTCTTTCTTTTCTTTTCTTTTCTTTTTTTTAAAAAAAACAAACAAAACAATCTCAATCTGCAGTTTAGGAGGAGGTGGCTGTCCTGGAAGGAAGCCAAAAAGTACTTTTGGATATTACATTATGCAGATTAGGCACCAGGGGGAAACGGCAATAAGCCTTGGCAGAGAGAGAATACATTAGCTTTCTCCTTGCCTGCCAGCCAGCCAGCCCGCCCTGCCCGAACGCTGAGATGGGTTAGAAAAGGCCCCTGCAGAGATGAGAATCTTTTCCGATCATCTACTTGGGCAATTAGCAATTCATACACTGTAAAAACTGCTCGGAGCTGGCTGGAAACAGATTTGGGGAGTTATTTCTATACTGTGCTGGAATTTATCCACCGTCGGGCCTCCTTCTCTGCCAAGTTGACCCAGGGGCAGTGTTTTATTTTATTTTTTTAATCTCTCTCTCCTGCCTCATCGCCCTTCCTATTATTAGGCCCTGTTTAGCTTTACTTCTCCGATTCTCCAGGTCTTTTCGGCTGCGTTGCTCCCTCCATCCTTCCTCCAGCCACCCCCACATAAAGAGCTGCCTTTTCTTTCTTAAAATAAGGATGTTTATAACTCCTTCAAGAAAGCAAGAACTGGGAATTGGAAGTTCATCTATCTTCAAGAGGTTAAAGTTGCGAAACAGGGTCTATATTATTCCTAGGTAAACAGAGGATTCTCTCTCTCTCTCTCTCTCATCTATATATCTATCTGTCTTTCGTGGCTTCTACAAATAGCTCAAGGCAGCCAACGTACCTAACGCTCCTTCCTCCACCTATTTCCCCCACAACAAGGTGGGATGGGCTCAAAGTTACCCAGCTGGCTCTCATGCCTAGGGTGGGATTGGAACTCATGGCTCCCTGGTTTCTAGCCCGGTGCCTTTAGCGACTGGACTAAACCGACTCTGTTTTAGAATTGTTTTACCAAAAACTGGTAATTACCTTTGGTCCCAAAGGTGCTTTTTTTTTTTTTTTCAAGAGGCCACTGGACTTTCTGTTTTTTTCTTTGAAGACGTTTTGCTTCTCATCCAAGAAGCTTCTTCAGCTCTGAATTACTTTTGTTTTGGGACAAAACCGCATCCATAGCAAGCCACTGTTTCGCTTAACAATCATGATGTTTGCTTAATGGACGTGGCATTCGATTAACAACCGACCCAAAAAAAGGTCCCCAGATTTACGACTCTTGCAACTTATGACTGTGATGGGCAGAGTCCACTAGTCGAAGATGACTATATTTCCTTTTGTTTTTTTCATCTCCTACTTCAAACTTGGCAAAGTTTAAGACTTGTGGACTTCGACTCCCAGAATTCCTCCTCCAGTCAGGTTAGCTTGGGAATTCTGGGAGGTGAAGTCCACAAGTCTTAAACTTTGCCAAGTTTGAAGGCCCCTGTCCTACTTTCATTTTGGGATCTTGGTATTTCTTATTCCTTTTTTTTCTTTTTTTGCATAATGTCACTGGTACCACATCCTGACCTTCTTCATAACCCAAACCAGCAGGTCAAATCGCGGTCAGCAGCTGCTTTCCACAAATTAAAGATGATTAGTCTTAATGATGGCTTGATTTTTTTTTCCTATCCAAAATGGTTTAAGATGATTGAATATACTGCGTACCCAACAAACTCAGAAAACCGGGCTAATCCAGGGGTATGTGGCGTGGGCGTAACCCCTTTAGAGCTGATGATTTTTTTCCCTCTTTAAAACAAAAATTAGAAAGGATTCATCACGCCAATCAAGTTCAGAAATGGCAAACTCAGTACAGCAGCTCTACAGAGGGAACACAACCGCACCCCTTAGCAAGAACTTTCAAATCGAAACACACACTTCCAAAGGTTAAACAGTGAGAAACTCCCGTCTCTAACCACAGTGCTTGTTATTCTCATTTTTATGAAATTAATGAGGTGGGCTGGGGACCTTCGGGGAGCAGCGGGTTATCTCTTGGATGCATCTATTACATCATCACAGCCGCGCTGTCTAGGTGCCAAGACCTTGCTATAAGAATAGATTCTTGCGGTTGCAACTGTGGCGTTGGCAATTTAGCAAGAGAAAGATACACTACGGGGATGCGTGCACACAAAGTCATTGCAAGGTTTAGGTTTTTTTTTTTTTGGATCGAATTCTGCACACGTGGGTATTTGCATGGTGGTGGTGGGTGTTTGGGTCAAAATGTTGATCAAGTGAATATCTTGTCTGTACTGACTTTGGGATAGAACAATGCCGTGGCATCCTCAGGGACAAACAAAACTTGCTCTAGAGCAAGGGTGTCAAAACTCAATTTCATTGAGGGCCACATCAGGATGGTATTTGACCCCAGGGGGCCAGGGTGGGCATGGCCAGCTCGATGTCCCTCGTGTCGGGGGCACCTGTGGTGGCCCAAGAGCTTTGCCAGCGAAAATGGGCTCCTGAGCATAGCTTTCAGCTGTGATGGCACCCTGCGGCCCTCTGTCAGGAGAGTTGGCTCTCCTGAGCTCCGTTTTCACTGACAGAAGTTTGCAGGAGGCCACCGCAGCCGAAAACAGAGCGCGGGAGCGCATTTTCGCTGGCACCACAGGCACCCCTGACAAGAATGATGTCAAACTGGCCACACCCACCCTGGTCCCCCAAAATCAAACACAACCCTGAATTAAATCGAATTAGACACCCCTGTTTCAGAGTAAACTAGAGACGCGTTTGAATCTGAACCAACCGAGGATTGCTGCAGGAATCAAGACAACCAAGGATTGTTTAGCCGCCCTGGTGCAGACTCAGGTAGCTTAATAAGATGCTTTAAGGCAGTGGCCCCCAACCCTTTTTGTGCCGCGGCCCAGTACCGTCATCACAAAATGATCCATGGCCCGGTACCGGCATCAGCACGCATGACAAGGCAAGGCGAGCCGAGCGACCGGCCAGCCAGCTGTCCCCCGCTTCTCCCCGCCACCTTCAACTCCTCCTTTGTACCTTTGTCGACGGGCTTCGGGACGGTCGCTCGGCTCGCCTTGCCTTGGGTGCTGAAAGAATCCTCGCGCCTTAGTTTCGTTCGAAGCCGTCCCCCCCTTCGATGAGACTAAGGTGCGAGGATTCATTCAGGACCCAAACGCCGCTTTCCAACCGGAAAAGCTCACCCGGAAGCACTTTCTCGTCAAACAAGATGGCGACGCCCAGCAAACCGGCGGCCCGGTAGGAAATGTTCCACGGCCCGGTACCGGTCCGCGGCCCAGTGGTTGGGGACCCCTGCTTTAAGGCACTGTTTCTGAACCTGGGCAATTTCCAGATGTGTAAACTTCAAACCCCAGAATTCCAGAGCCATCCATCGCTGTTGCTGAGAATTCTGGGGACTGTGGTCCACACCCCCAGAGGTTGGAATATGCTGCTTTAAGAGGATAGAGAAACCGATCTTTCCATTCTGATAAAATATTATTCCCATCTTATCATTTATTTCATTGTCAGTACTGGCATATCAAGATTAAACCTGAAGGGAAGGTTTAAAGAGAAGCAGGCATTTATTTCCCTGAAGGAGAATAGCAGCAATGACAACATTTTAAATTTTCGATAGTATTTTTTTTTTTTTAATAATGACTTTCTAAATAATGTTTGTAAAGATTTTTTAAAAATAAGATTTGCTGTCTTGGTGATTATGGAACATTGCCCAAATGTGCTTCTTGCAGGCAGCCGTAGAGATGGGAAATAACTATAGAAAACAGCAATATCTAGAAACAAGAAGAATGGAGAGAACCTCCACGACAAAAGCTGCATTCCTAAGAGCAATACTTTGGAATTCTAGTGATGGAGAAGACTGAGATTACAGCTAATCCTCGCCTTACAACCGTTTGCTTAGTGACCATTTGAAGTTTCAACAAACGAGACTTATGACCATTTTTCACACTTACGACTGTGGCAGTGTCCCCGGGGGGGGGGTCATGTGATCACCCTTTGTGTCTTCTGATAAGCCAAGTCCAAAACCTCCACTGCTAAGCGAGGCAGCTGTTAAGTAGATTTTGCCCTGTGTTACAATCTTTCTTGCCACAACTGTCAAGTGAATCCACCGCCATTGTTAAGTCAGCGCCCTGGTTGTTAAGAGAATCTGGCTTCCCCGTTGACTCTGCTTGTCTGAAGGTCTCAAAAGGGGATCACATGACCCCGGGGACGCTGCGACCGTCATAAATGTGAATCAGTTGCCAAGCAGCCAAAGTTTGATCACG
Source organism: Pseudonaja textilis (assembly GCF_900518735.1). The sequence goes on along the minus strand of NW_020769443.1, from coordinate 362,015 downwards.
TGACTACGGGGATATTGCAATGGGTGTGATGACTCGGGGTGGGGCACAAAGGAAACACAGTCAAATAAGCCAGAAGAGTCCGTTGAATACCTCCAACTTTGCCCCCAATGTCCAGGTTACCTTTGGCTGGAGAAAAAAACTCTCCCAAGAACAGTCTTTCATGGAGGAAATTCAGTCCGAAAACAAAGTACATAAAACTATAACTAAAAATCCACACAAACCACGCTGCGGCAATTAACCGGACAGGGAAGGATTGGGAATTGCAGACTTCGAAGGTCAACAAAACACACACAGTTGGGAAGACATCAGAAACACAGATAAGCCTCGACAATAACAGATAATTCACAACTTGCTCCTTTGCTGTGCGCAGCTTCCCTTTTTAAACACGGTGTTCCCATCTGCAGCTAACAAAGGGAATCAGGGCCCTTTCCTTCCTCGTAAGTCACGCAACTCACATTGCTCCCTTCTCCGTTCCTCCCTGTGTGCCCTAGGATGAAGAGGGGGCGGGCCTGGGTCTTCCTCTGAACTCCCTCTCCCTTGTTCTACCTCTACCCTGCTCTGCCCAGCCGGACTTTGCCCTTCCCCAGTTTCCTCCACAGCCAATGGAGCCACACTCCCACTCCCTGTCAGCTGTTCCTCCTCCCCCTCCAAATCAGATTCTGGCAGGGGCATGACAAAGGGTATCAGTGTAAGTGTAACGGTCGTAAGTCCTTTTTTTCAGGTCCGTTGTAGCGTCCAACAGCTGCTATGCAAATGGTTGTAAGTCAAGGACTTTCTGTAAAGCAATTTCTCAGTTGTCCATGTGCGATTGCACGGCTAAAGCACAGCAGGCTGCTTTAATCAATGGAAGAAACGGATTTGAAAGTTAGTGCATAATCCGAATTATTTTCAAGGCATGTGCAGTCTACCTGCTTGGCAAGTGGTTGGCAACCACACTGATTAGCTCTTATGACTCTAAGCAGAAAGGAAGATTTTCACTATGGGGTTTTCAGCCCGCCACCCATCACTTCGGTGACGCTTCCCACCTCCTTCGACGGAGACCCCCACTCGTACCTCATATTCCTGAGACAGCTTCAGATTATCGTTGGCTTTCAGGTGCTCCGTGTGATCTGCCAGCTCCGAAATGGGGATCGGTGGATGGTTCAGCATACCTGGGAAGGTGAAAGAGAAGATATATGTGGGGAGTGGGAGGGAGAAATTCTCCTTCAATTGAAGCTATTAGTTTGGAATAAAATGAGAGATGTGTCACTAAGTCGAATGACCAAAAAAAAAAAAAAAAAGGAAATAACTGCAATGGAACAACGGTTAGAAAAGGTGGGATAGAGTGGGAAGGAGAAACTGAGGGCTCGAAATTGTGTCCTTTGGAACAACAACAACAAAAAGAAGAAAATTCCCCGTTATGGCCCCAATCTCAACACAGAACAGCAGAAAAATGTGAATTTTATCGAGAAGCAGGAAAAACGGGTAAGGGAAGGAACGAACTAGACACAGAGATTCTGACCACAACCCCTTGCTAGCCATTTTGAAAGGGGAGGGGGCTTTTGCAGGTCAGGTCCAGGAAGGGAAAAGCAGAATCTTCAAATAAAATGGAAACACAACACATTGGGAGTGCCAGGATGCCAAGGTGCCAGGAATAAAATGTGTTGGCTATAAAAAATGATCCTCATGGAATTTCACAGCCACTTACTCTCATCCACATCAAAGGGGAGGGAGAGGTTGGAGCTGGGTTGCCTGGAGGAATGAGAACCTAACAGGTGTGTGTAGGGGTGCAGCCCAAATCTGTGGAGGCTTTTCCAAAAAGTTGCCATCGTCTATGATAAGAGCAAGGGCAGGCAACGACGACAACTTTACGACCTGCGGACTTCAACTCCCAGAACTCCCAGTTGTAAAGTTGTCATAGGTGCCCATCCCTGGATCAGAGATTGACAGGTCTGCCTTTGCGCTGGGAAGATAAATTACTACAAGCAATTGGGCAGGAAAAGAAATCTGATTTAAGTGATGCCATCCAGTAGGTTGTTGTTGTTGTTGTTGTTGGCAATATCCCCCTTTGAGGAAGCATCTGAGTATCTGGCCCACCAAAGCAGAAACTTTTCCTTTCAGGAGAAATAAATTCCCTTTCGGGATAAAGAGGTTCCCCTGGCTGTCATGCTTTACCTGGGGTTAACATGTCTCTGAAAGCAAAGGGGAGAAGAGGGAGGTCATTTATTTAAGATTATTCAATCTTATCCTGGAGAAAGTAGGGAAAAACTAGCCCCTTGGCACCCGGAGAAGGGGACAAAAAAAAAATCTCCCCCCAGGGTGAGGGGTGGGAGAGAATTCACAATTTTTTGTACTTAAGAAATTCTTGTAAAGTTTAGGAAACGCGTGCTGTTTCCTCCTGAAATCATCCATCTAATTTGAGGCCTCTATTTTTCTGTTAGATCAGTGGGATTTACAGGCCGTGGGACTTGTTTATAAAAAAAATAAAATAAAACTGCAATTGAAATCAAGAGGGATGGGGCTTTGGAAATAAGCATCCCTTCCCTCTCCAAAGTTTCTGCTATATTGTAGGGTCTGAGAGGAGGGGGGGGGAGAAACAAAATTAAAAAAAAATGCCAAAATTATAACCAAAATTATTTCCCTTGGTCTCTGCAAGGGACCAAGGGAAAAAATCCTCTTTGCTCCTTGAGTATAGTTTTGTCTCGTTTTTTGGTGGGTAACGTTTTACCCTCCATTCCAAGGAAGCCATCCAAGCCCTGCTGTTACTAATAATCCAGAGGCCTCAGATAATTTTTCTTCTTCTTGGATTTAAGCATATTCATATCTTTTGAGAGCTTCCCCTTTCAAATGTGCAACTTGAACAATGTAGGTGGAAGTGTGGCCACACATATACATACACACACATATATGTGGCCACACTTCCACTATATATACTGGATCTCAAGACTAATGGCTGGTATTGTCAGGGCAGATCGAGGGAAGGAAGAAATAGTGAAAGGAGAATGCAGCTGTATTAAAATATGAATAAAACCATTTTCCACACAACGTTTGCTTTCACAGCAGGAAGGTACGGACCGGGAAATAGCAACAGTTTGGAGAAATGTTTGTGTTGCCACGTTAAAGTGATTTACTTCGGTACCTTGTTATGTTTAGGCATCTAATGAAGGTTATTGTCCAGAAACCTGTGTAATATATGTCTGTTATATAAGCTGATTTCACAGCACTGACTTCAGGGGGGAATTTGCTTCCATGTTAAGAAAGCATGAAGTCACTGCGTTAAATTCAGTCTTCGCTTTACCCAAAGGAATATAATCAAATTTAGGGTCTGCAGTTCATCAGGCTGCTGTGGAAAAGGTGAATGTTCCTTCTACCAAAACCTGTTGCATATTTAATAAGGACAATGAAGCACTAATTTCTCGAAAGGGAGCGTTTAGAAAAACACTCAGAAATATCACCACTTTTGTTTGCAGTTGAGGGGGAGTTTTCTCTTATATTGTCAAGGCTTCTTGCTATTTTTTGGAACTGATGCGTACTTGGTAGACTCTAAATTCGTTGTTTTCTTGCAGACGTTTTGTTGCCCATCTAGGTAACATCATCAGTGCTAGTGACTGGTGCTATGGTGGGACTAGTACCGATGATGTTACCGACAGTGAATTTAGAGGACTGGTGGCTAAAACGTATGAAGAACGCTTTCAGGAACTGGGTATGTCTAGTTTAATGCAAAGAAGGATTAAGGGTGACATGGTAGCAGCCTTCCAATATTTGAGGGTCTGCCTCAAAGAAGAGGGAGTCAAGTTATTCTCCAAAGCACCAGAAGGCGAGGCAAAGAAGCAACGGATGGGAACTAATCCAGGAGAGAAGCAACCTAGAACTAAGGAGGAATTTCCTGACAGTGAGAACAATTGATCAGTGGAACAACTTGCCTCAAGAAGTTGTGGGTGCTCCAACATTGGAGGATTTTAAAAGAGAGATTGGACAATCATTTGGCTGAAACGATATAGAGTCTCATGCTTCAGCAGGGGGTTGGATTGGAAGATTAAAAATGGAGAATTTGAATCTTCCCATTTTGTTGTTCTGAAACATCTGCAAGAAAACAACCAAGCTCAGAGGAGACCTTATTTCAATCCTGAGCTATAAATATTCTCCCTTATTGGTGACTTTTGGAACTATCAAGCAGATAAGGAACCACCCATTTGCCACCCTTCGCCGTTTCTTCAATTTTCAGGAAGAAGGGGGAATAAAATGTGCAGCGTCGAGGCAATTCAGGTGAGCCTTAAGAGTTGTCTTACAGGGGGACAATGTTATTTTCCAAGTTTTATATAGCTATAATCAAGAACCTCGACAGATTCTGCCCGAGACAAAATTCCTTGGGAGAGAGCGCTGGAAGCAACGGAACATAATTCAGGAGTCACAGAATATGGTTTTTCTCTAGTTAGCCTTCTGATAAACCACCACAGTGCCTTGCAAACGGGGGGGGGGGGGGGGAGGGAGGGAGGGAGGGAAAGGCGGGGAGATGACGGGGAGCCATGGAGAATTTCGAGCCCTATGGGGGTGTTGCGTGATTAAAAGCATCAGCAAGCAGTGGTGGCTGCACAGAGTAAAATAAACCTGGAGGGGAAATTAAAACCAAAAAACAAACAAACCTGAAACAGACATAGCAAAAGCGTGTGCTGCATTTGCCAGTTTTACAGGATGCTTTTGCAAAAGGCTTAGCAGTCTGGGCTGACTGTGCAACCCACCACAAACCACGTGGGGAGGGGAATAGAGCCCGAGACAGGAGCATCGCGCACCCCTCGCCCCTTTGGAGGAGTTATTTGGTATTCAGTCAACGATTGAAAATTGAGAATGGGAAAAGCCAGTATTAAGATGTAAGTATCTCCTCCTTCGGTTTATTTTCCAGCGGATGAGGGTTCCTACCCGTGTTTTTTTTTAATACCCTAAAGCGGAGACAAACTTGATCCAGATTTGAAAAAAGAAAAGAAAAACCCAAACCAAACTGATTTTCATTCCTGCAGAAAACGAAGCAGGCTGTGCCATACAGTTCCTGCCCAGTGGCCACGCACCCCCCCCCCCCAAAAAAAAAGATTCAATGGGGATAATAACTCCCAGGTGACTCACTTCTACAACCCGCCCTCTTTCCGCCTTCTTTAACAGCCAAGAAAATTTATCATAGATTAGCCCTGCCCGTATTTATTTCACAAAATCCTAGCGTTGGAAAGAAGCAGCAAAGGCGACCCTCTGCTTCTTTGGCAGATGGTACGCAGCCCACCGGGAAGTCCAAGGAGGAGAACCAGAGGCGACGTGGTAGCAGCCTTCCAATATCTGAGGGGCTGTCACAGAGAGGAAGGGGGACAACCTATTTTCCAAAGCACCTGAAGGCCAGACAAGGAACTGTTGGAGCATTCGTGACTTCTGGTGGCAAGCTGTCCCACTGGTTAATTGTTCTCACCGATGGGAATTTCTCCTTAATTCCAGGTTGCTTCTCTCCTTGATTGGTTTCCATCGGTTGCTTCTTGTACTTGCCTTCTGGTGCTTTGGAAAATAAATTGACCCCCTTTTCTTTAACAGATTAACAGAGTTGGAAGGGACCTCATAGGTCATCTAGTCCAACCCCCCACCCAAGCAGGAGAACCTCAAATAGTGGAATACTTTGTGGCAGCCCCTCAAATACTGTAATATTGCCATCATGCCCCCGCCCGTCCTTCTTTTACCCAAATCCTGCAACCATCCTTCATATATTTTAGTCTCCAGACCTTTTATTATCTTAGTTGCTCTTCTCTGCGCTTTTTCCCAAAATCTCAACATCTTTTTTATAATGTAATGTGACCAAAACTGGATGCAGTTATTCCAGGTGTGCTTTTACTGAGGCTTTATAAAGCGGCACTAATGCTTTGCAGGATCTTGATTCTATGCCTGGTTTATACAACCCAGAATTGTCTTAGCATTTTTGGCTGCTGGCTCAGGTTTAAGGGATCGTCTGTGAAGATCTGGTTTTTAGCAAAACCGTCATAAGGTACACGTTTGTGTGATTGTGGGATACTGCAAATGGCTGTAAATATGGTTGAGTTGCTGGGTGCCCAAAACTGAGGGAAGGCACGACCATAACCCTGTTTTTTTTCAGGTAGGCTGTATCTTTCGCTAAGCAACCAGTCATACGGTGAAGATCACTTGTATGAGTATTCCTTGACTTACAACTGTTCAATGAGTGACCATTCAAAGTTACAATGGCATTGAAAAAAAAAAGACTTATGAACGTTTTTCACCACTTACAGCCATTGCGGTATCCCCATAATCTGAATCTGAGACACTTGGCAACTGACTCATATTTAGGACGGTCGCAGTGTCAAGCGATCCCCTTTTGTGACCTTATGAATAACAAAGTCAATGGCGAAGCCGGTTTCATTTAAGAACCGTGTTACTCACTTAATGACTGCAGTGAGTCGCTTAAGGACTTTGGCAAGAAAGGTCGTAAAATGGGGCAAAACTGACTTAACCAACATTTTCTGTCAGCAACATAAATTTTGGCCTCAATTGCCATCGTAAGTCGAGGACTACCTGCATTTTGATGGGAAATCACCAGGGAAACTCTCAACTGAAGGCTGCTCTAGTCAAAAACATCCCTGAAGAAGCTAAGGCATTTCTGTCCAGATGCCAAAAACACTCAGCGGAGCTAAACAAAACTAGAGGGTAGGTTTTACTTTTGTACTTCTCCAAAGCCCCTGAAGGTAGGGCAAGAAGCAAACTCATCCAGGAGTGAAACAACCTACAACTAAGGAGGAATTTCCAGACAGCCAGAACAATTGATCAGTGGAACAACCTGACTCCAGAAGTTGTGAATGCTCCAACACTGGAGGTTTTAAAGAAGAGATTGGATAACCATTTGTCCGAAATGGTAGAGGGTCTCTTGTCTGAGCAGGGGGTTGGACTAGAAGACCTCCAAGGTCCCTTCCAACTCTGTTATTCTATTCTATTCTATTCTATTCTATTCTATTCTATTCTATTCTAATTCCTTCTATTTTATTGTTCTGTTCTGTTCTATCCTTATTCCATATATTATATTCTGTTCTATTCTATTCTTATTCCTTCTATTATGTTCTGTTCTACTCTACTCTATTCTTATTCCTTATATTCCATTGTATTCTATTCTATTTGTTCTTAATCCTTCTATTCTATTCTATTCTATTCTATTCTATTCTATTCTATTCTATTCTATTCTATTCTATTCTATTCTATTCTATTCCGTTCTATCTTTATTCTATTCTATTCTATTCTATTCTATTCTATTCTATTCTATTCTCATTCTCATTCTCATTCTATTCTGTTCTGTCCTTATTCCGTATATTCTATTCTGTTCTATTTATTCTTCTCTTCTCTTCTTTTCTATTCTATTCTAAGTTGGGGCACACTCCTATCTTTCTCACTGGGAGCAGCTGTTTCTGGAACAGACAGAACCTATCTGAGAAGAAGCAGATCTGATAGGTTCCGCCTCATCCACCCCAAGGCAGAACCACAGGCTCAAAACTCAAATGACTTTAATCCTCGCTCTTCTGGCAGGAGGACTGCCAGTGATTGTGCGGGAAATAAATTAAACGCCCATGCAGTTTACGGGCTATTGTCCCGCTGAATGCAGAAACACAGAACCCATATTTATCTACCCATCCACACCTCTGGGGTTTTACCCCACCTCCAAAGTCAAAGCCGCTTTAAGAAAAATCTAGTTATTGACCGAAGGCATTTTTTCTGGCTTTGAAAAGAAAGATCTTAATGGGATAGAGAAGTTCTCTTCTCATCTAGCCTCTCAAATCCCTGAAAAAAAAAAAAAATCCTTAATCTTGTTACTGCAGAGAATTGAAATACACTCTCGCTCTCCACCGCCAGGAGTTGGATCGTTTGCAGGACCAAAATTGGCCAAACATCTCTTCCCCAGACTGAAGGCTTTCTTTGCCAATGGAACAAGAGTCCAAAAAATACCCCTGATGTGGTTTCAGATGGTTTTGCCCCAAACTTAAGTTTTTGGGGCAAAACTATCCGAAACAATGTCAGGGTATTTCAGCCTGAGTTTTCTGCATTAGAATAGAATAGAATAGAATAGAATAGAATAGAATAGAATCGAATCGATAAAGATTAGAATAGAATAGATGCTGAAATACAGGCTGGCTTTGAAATACAGGTAGTCCTCGACTTACAACGGTTCATTTAGTGACCGTTTCGAAGTTACAATAGAACTGAAAAAAATGACTTAGAGGACTTTCCCCCCCTCCCAACGCATACGACCGTTGTAGCATCCTCATGGTCACTTGATCAAAATTGGGATGCTTAGCAACTGGTTCATATTTGTGACGGTCCCCTTTTGCGACCTTCTGACAAAGGGGAAGCCGGATTCATTTAAGAACCGTGTGACTAGTTGAACAACTACAGTGATACACTTAACAACTGTGGCAAGGAAGGTCGTAAAACGGGGAGAAACTCACTTAGCGTTTCTCTGTGACATATAATATGCATGGGTATATGCACAATTTTGTATTGATTTATTTATTCTGTCATGGTTTTGTAGTGCATACTGGAGGTGGTGACCCTTTGAGAGCTGTAGGCTACAAAATTCCATTTTAATATATGCCAATTAGTGTACGTTCAAAGTGACAATAAACTTATTATTCTATTCTAGTCTTATTCCATATATTCTATTCCATATGTGTTCTGTTCTATTCCTGTTCTGTTCTTCTATCCTTGTTCATTCTATTGTATTCTATTCTAATCTTTATCCCATCTATTCTATTCTATTCTATTCTATTCTATTCTATTCTATTCTATTCCATTCTATATTCTATTCCATTCTAATCTTTATCCCATCTATTCTGTTCTGCTCTATATTCTGTTCTATTCTATTCCATTCTAATCTTTATCCCATCTATTCTATTCTATTCTATTCTATTCTATTCTATTCTATTCTATTCTATTCTATTCTATTCTATTCTATTCTATTCTTTATCGATTCTATTCTATTCTATTTTATTCTATATTCTATTCTATTCTATATTCTGTTCTGTTCTGTTCTATTCTATTCCATTCTAATCTTTATCCCATCTATTCTGTTCTGTTCTATATTCTGTTCTATGTTCTGTTTTGTTCTGTTCTATTCTATTCTATTTCTAGTCTACAAATGTCTCACTTAGCACCAGAAATTTTGGGCTCAACTGCAGTTGTAAGTCAACAACTACCTCTACCATCCCATGTCTAGACCTCTGTTAAGGTGGCTCGAATTGAGGGGGAGGCCTTTCTCTCATTAAAGAAACGGGAAAATGTGAGCAACCCAAGGGCGGTACGAAACGTTCTTGAATTCAAACACCTTGAATTCTCTGACCCGAGTGGAAAGGCAACTCCCTGAGCCTGAAATAGCTTTGTTTGAAGTCAACTCGGAAACGCCTCAGGAATCATCAAACTGCTTGTTTGAATTTGGTCCCTTGAGGCACAAATGACCCGGGCTCTAGCTATCCTACTTTAAACACGTTATATATGTGAAGACACATGAGAAGGCAGTAACGCTGGGAAAGGTGGAAGGGAAGAGAAGGACACCCATTATCCAGGCGCATAAACTCCATCCATGACAGTGGCGATGGGGGAACCGTTAGAAGGCCTGATGAATCAAGGTAGGGCGACAGACCTTCATGGGGGGAAAAAACCTGTCAACCCATAAAATATTTCTATAGTCTTTTTAGAGTTGGCAACAGAAAGGGAGGGGGCAGCAGTGCAGCAGTTTGCAAAACCGAAACTGCATTCCATAAATGTTTTCAAAGATAGTAACTAGGTGACTGAAGTTTCTGCTGCACAATATTCTAACTGGAGAGGATGATTGATGACTCTGGGCTATGGAGGTGTCCCATTGGAGGGTATGAATTAGGATACACCCAGGGGGCGGGGGGAAACCAGGGTCAAGAGTGACAATGAATTATATGTGTCTCAGAGTCGGCTGCACCCAGGCAGTGCCGGACATGTTAACTCCCAATAAATCCTTTTTTTAAGTTTTGGAAGTTTGGCTCGAGACTCATGATTTAATTGGGGTAACTATCGGAATCCTGACAAAAATCTCTCTCTCTCTCTCTCTATCTATCTATCTATCTATCTATCTATCTATCTATCTATCTATCTATCTATCTATCTATCGTCCTTTGTCCTCTCTGAGCTTGGTGGTATTCTTGCAGACATTTCCTTACTCAGCTAGCTAACATCGTCTCTGATGTTACTTAGTTGGGTAATGAAATGTCTCCTAAAAAACAAATCACGTTCAGTGAGCCCCCAAATCCCCCACAGTTCAACCCTGAGCTACAAATATCTCCATCTATTGATCTGCGGACTCCTTGGTGCTCTCTGAGTTTGGCTGTTTGCTTGCAGATGTTGCTCAGGAGCAAATCCCACCCTCCTTCGCACTGGTGACATTAGTTAGTTTGGTAATGAAACGTCGGTAAGAAAATCACCAAGCTCAGAAAAGCACCAAGGAAACCTATTTATAAGAGGCAACCTTGACGTGATGGTACATAATCCATCAATGTGAACTCGACACAGGGTGTTTCGAACGGTTCAGAACGGAAAGGTTTTGCAGGCGGGACAACTGGCATTTCCAGCCAAATCATGTTTTTTGAACATCTCACTCTGTTCTCTTTCTCCTTCGGTGTATCTCTCTTCTATTCCTGACCTCGTTTATCCCATCCATCTTGTCACAATGATTCCTCCCTCTGCATCAAAACGGCTTATAGTATTTTCTGAAACCGCCTCGGCCGACTTCTGAGCCTCCTTGTATTTTCTTGTTCCTTTTCTTCCCACAACATATAGTTCCACCGAAGCCCTATCTGCTCTTTGCAACTCCCAGACGAATTTCCAGCAACAAGCACGATTAGGTAATTTCAATGGGTACTTTACAGATTGGCCCCCCCACTGGCACCTTCTCCAACAGTGCTTCAATGCCAGGAAAAGAAAAACATCCAATTCCACTATCCTGCAAATCCAGGATGCTTCAACTTCGGGTTTGGAAATCCTAGAGTCCTAGACTTCACACTTTTTCACACTTACGACCGTTGTAGGATTCCCATGATCGCACGATCAAAATTCAGACACTTGGCAATTGACTCATACTTACGACAGTCACAGTGTCCCGGGGGTGACGTGATCCCCTTTTGCGACCTTCTGACAAGCAAAGTCACGGTTAACAACCGTGCTCCTAACTTAGAAACGGCAGTGATTCACTTAACAACGGTTTCAACTGAACAGACGGTCATAAGTTGAGGAGTTTCTGTATGCATTAAGATTATTACATAAGAAGAGCTACAGAATGAGAAGGGAACTCATCTATTCATCTAGAAATAAGGAGAAATTTCCTGACAGGGAGAACAATCCACCAATGGTACAGAAGTTGCCTTCAGAAGTTGTGGGAGCTTCATCCCTGGAGGCTTTCAAGAAGAGGCTGGACTACCATTGGTCAGAAATGTGTAGGGTTAGGGAGTTGGACTAGATGACCTACAAGGTCCCTTCCAACTCTGTTAATCTGAAATATGAAAATCTACTTCCCTTTCCTGCTCAGTGCAGGAATTGTGCAAAGGAGGTATCCCTTACAGATTTCCAATTGAAAAGATTTCTTTTCTGCAAGGGGTTTTCTCCAGTTCTCTGGGATTTAATGGATTTTACAGTCTGGTGGAAAGAAGGGCAGCCTTCAACTATACCCCGAGGCAGACTCCCACACTCTAAAGCAAGCCCCTACATTTGACTTACAAATGCCACACAGTGCAATGCAACCTCTCAGAATCAACTACGAGAAATGACTAGTAGCTTGCCTGCATTTTATTAACTCCCGAGAGAGGTTGAGATCTTGTTTCAGGAGCTGAGCCTTTCCTCCTCCCGGGGAAGAAGAGGGCAGAGGTCTAACGTAGAGATGCACACAGAGACACACATATAAAAACACCACACCGTTCCTTTGGCTCCATGATTTTTGGGTTGCTTGGGCCTATCCCAGCAAGTGGTTTGATATAACACTTCAATTACAGCTTCAATAACCCCTTGCTTTTTATAATTCTGTAATCCCTTAATTTGGTCAATGCAAGGTGTACATTAAATCTATATCAGGGGCCTCCAAATCTGGCAATTTTAAGACTTATGGACTTCAACTCCCAGAATTCCTCAGCTAGCCAACCTAAGACTTATGGACTTCAACTCCCAGAATTCCTCAGC
>NW_020769443.1:326048-343256 GCF_900518735.1 Pseudonaja textilis | reverse complement strand
AGGGAGGGAATAAAAGAAAGATACAAGGAAGGAAGGAACAAAGGAAGCTATCCGCAGATAGAAGAAAGAGGGAAGAAGGAATAGCATCCAGGGGAGCCTATGCCACCAATCCAGGCACCTGTCTCTTGGCGTGTTGGGAATTCCCCCCCCACCCCAGCCCCTGCCCTAAGCTATTTGTTCCTGGAACTGCACTGCCCATCTACTTCTCCTTCTTCTTCCAAGGGACCTGTCCACACACACACGCACCCTACTATTGTTGGGTGGAAATATCCTGGACATCACTTTTATTTTGGCAGGGATATGTGCAAAGAAGCAATCCATCTTCCGTTAATGCAAAAGTGGAAGTGCTGCTTCTCCCGTGGTGTCCGCAGGCTGTTTGGTGACATGTTATACAGATCGTCCTCGACTTACGAACGGCCATTCGAAGTTACGCTGGCACAGAAAAAAAAGTGACTTTTGACTGTTTTTCACGCAGTGGCAGCGCCCTCGGGGTCACACGATCAAGATTCTGGCACTCGGCCACAGCATGCATGTCGGATCAGCTTTCGTGGCCTTCCTAGCTGGCTTCCGACAAGCAAAGTCCATGGGGGATCCCGGATTCGCTTAATGACCACATGGCTCACTTAAGAACTATAGCAAAAAATTAGAAAAGGTCGTAAAACGGGAGCAAAACTCGCTTAACTATTGCCTTGCTTAGCAATGGAAATTTGGGGTTCAATTGTGGTCGTAAATCGAGGACTACCTGTAGTGGAAAAAATATTATAAGGAAGCATTCTCCCCTTTTTCCTCGTTCGCATAACCGTGTGCAAGTAAGAAAGCTTCTTATAAAATCCTTTCCAGCTGCAATTTAAAAAGAAAAAGAAAAAAAGAGCACTTGTGTTAAAAATGAGTCAAAGGCTTTTTAAGAGGGCCACCGTTTTAAATCGATTGAAACAGGCATTGTTTTAAATCAATGTATTATTTAATCACCTAAGCGCCTTCTCTGTTAAGCAAAGCTAAATTCCCTCTATTCCACCAAGCAAATCCTTTCTATTCTACTGAACAAAATCACAAAAAAATGTGCAGATTTCACCACCTAGACCAGTGGTGGCTAACCCCTTTTGGGGCTCCTGTGCCAAAAACTGTGCGTGCGCTTGCACGCTCGTGTTCGCATGCCAGGACCCAGAAGGCAATGCGCACCCCCGCCACGTCCCTTATGCATGCACGCGAAATCCTCACCCACCCCCGTTGTCCCCTTACCCGCACTGAACCTCACAGCTGATTTTCGGCAGGTTTGAGGCCTTTTTCGGCCTCCCAAAGGCTTGAGGGAAGGCTTCTGCAGGCCGAAAACTTGCCCCGTTTCATAACTTCTGGTATTTTCGGAAAAACAGGAAGTGATGAAACGGGGCTACTTTTCGGCCTGCAAAGCCTGCAGAAGCCTTTCTCAAGCCTTTGGGAGGCCGAAAATCAGCTGTGAGGCGCGCGCATGCCCAGTGAGGTAAGTTTGCCTGCAGCTCGCGTGCCGGCACAAATGGCTCTGCTTGCCACCTGTGGCACGCGTGCCATAGGTTCGCCATCACGGACCTAGTCTAATTTATTCAGCACAAAGGGAATAACGATGAATTATTGTGGTCCATATGCCCACCGGAAACCTCATCCAGCTATTTCAGATTTTTTTTCCCCCCAAGTCCGTCTCGAATAAAACGGACTCAGGTTTTTTTGCCTGTTAAGTCAGTGGGTTTACGTAAAGCGCACGCTATCTTGAAACTGGACTATACCAACGACATCTCACCAGATGGACAATGACACATGCATGTGTCTTTGCGAGCAGAACTTTGCAAGGGCATGAAGTGGTGTCAGAAGCATGCAGCCGTCTAGGAAAAGAGGGAGCGTTGGCATGAAGCTGGTTACCTGGCGTCTGGAAGTTGATGCGCCTCATTTCCACAGGGTCTTTGGGGTGGTGAGGTGTGATCTCGGCGTTATTCAGTAAGCACTTGATCCGGGGCTCGGAGTCTTTGCGTTTGCTAGAGGGAGAAAAACAGGAGGACGGAGGGAGGGAGGCAGGAAAGAAGCCAATGGGTGAAGAGAAAGAGGAATCAAGTCCCAACAACTATCACACACAGCTGGAACCTGCAGTGTTTAATCGGGGCAAACGATGCTCAACTTTATAGACAAAATAAATATGTGACCTTTTTCAAATTAATAATCATTGGGCACCCGGTAGCAGGGGGAGATGATATATTAAAAGTAGAAACTGTGCTGAGGACCAGAAAATTAAGTCTTTTCAGTAAAGGTAGTCCTCAATTTAACGCAATAATAGAGGTGTAAAACGGGTCACCCAAATAAATTTGGAAGCCACGAGGTTAAGCTCTATACTATGGTAGAGATGTAAAGGGGTGCTATCAGCTACCTCAAGCCTCCTTTGGCAATTATCTTTCTTTATCTTTAATTGTCGTCTCGTTCAGAGTTAAAATTGGTTTGTAGTTGTACCACCGGCAATAGGCCAGTAAACTAAAAGGGCCTGTCTCTTCCACTTTTATTTTCTCCAGTTTTCAGAGGTATTCCTGATTTTCAACTGCATCAAATGAGACAGTAAGCATTAAAAAAAAAAAACACCTCTTACCTGTCTGGTTTGCTGTCCAGGGAAGCACAGAAAGGAAGTGAGGGGAAAAAAAAAAGATATAATATGAGACAGTAGCTGGGAGATTTTCGGTTATCCTTAAACCTATTAATGGCTCAGGAACCTTCCCAATTCAAAGCTGATGGTCACTTTTGGAAGTTCAGCCTTCTAGGTATATTTCTGGCCGACATCACTTATCCTCCACTAGATGTCTTCCAGATATTTGGGGTTAGAGCTCTCTCCTGCTCCCCCCACCTTAGCTATCAGATTCTTAACAGATAATCAGAGTTGGAAAGGACCTTGTAGGTCATCTAGTCCAACCCCCCTGCCCAAGTGGGAGACCATACACCATTTCTGACAGATGGGAGTCCAATCTCTTCTTGAAAGTCTCATGTGATGAAGCTCCCACAACTTCCGAAAGCAACTTCTGTTCCATGGATTGATGGTTCTCCCTGACAGTTTCTCCTTATTTCCAGGTTGAATCTCTCCTTGTTCAGTTTCCATCCATTATTCCTTGTCTGGCCTTCAGGTGCTTTAGAAAATAGCTATCATGTCTGGAGTACACCAGGTTGGAAAAGTCTGAGTTTAGAGTAAGAGCTTTCATATATCTCTATCTCTCTCTATGTGCGTGTGTATACATATATATCTCCTTTTATTATTTGTATAAATAACTTAAGGTGACAGGCAAAGCAAATACGCCTTCCTCCTCCTATTCCCCCCAACAACAACCCTGTGAGGTGGGCTAGACTGAGAGAGGGACCTGGCCAAAGACGGTTTTGATGTCTAAGGCGGAAGTAGAACTCAACGTCTCCTGGTCATTGGCTCAAAGTCACCAACTGGCTTTCATTCCTAAGGCTGAACTAGAACTCGCTGTCTCCTGATGATTGGCCACTCCTGTAACCCCTTAACCAAATGGGGTCTTGGGGTTAGATTATTTTTCCAGAGGAGACTCAGTTCTTCAAGGGGAAAAAAAAATCTGCTTTAAAAAGAAAAATGGAATAGCCCAGCCCGTGGAAGAGGATCCTTACAAACCCAAAAAATGGACACCCCCACTTACTTCTTGTACAGGAGGATTGCAATAACAATGCAGATAATAAAGACTACAGCTAAAACCGGTCCAATCACCCAGATCAGCCCCTCCTCTCCTTCAATTTTGGGCTGGGGATCAGAGCTGTCCATCTGGATGGGGTCAGAGAAGGGACTGGCAGCGTACACCTGGAAAAGAAATCAGGGACAACAAGGGTGTAAAGCAGAGGTGGGAAATTAGGGGCCCTTTATGACTTGTGGACTGTAACTCCCAGAATTCTTGAGCCAGCTGGCTTAGGAATTCTGGGAGCTGAAGTCCACGAATCATAAAAGGGCGGTAGTTTCCTCTTCCTGATATAAAGCAGGTGTCCCCAAACTTGGTGGACTTCAACTCCCAGAATTCTCCAGCCGACATAGCTGGAGAGAATTCTGGGAGTTGAAGTCCACAAGTCTTAAAGTGGCCAAGTTTGGAGACCCCTGACATAAAGGAACACACCTATAGCAGGATTTCGTCTTCTCAATGGGGAAAAGTAGATAAGGGGTAGAAAGCAAAGACTTGATTTCACATCAGCAAACGTGAGTGAAAATCCACGTCAAAAACTGTAATCTGGCATTGTGGCTGAGGTATAGAAGGCAGGTAGTGCTCGACTTACAACAGTTCATTTAGTGACTGTTCAAAGTTACAAGGGCACTGAAAAAAAAGAGACTTGGGGCCAGTTTTCACTGATGACCACTGCAGCATTCCCTCTGTAGAAATTCAGGCGCTTGGCAATCGACTCACATTTATGACGGTTGCAGTGTCCCAGGGTCACATGATCCCCTTTTGCGACCTCCTAACAAGGGGGAACCCAGATTCACTTAACAATAGTTTG
Organism: Pseudonaja textilis; assembly: GCF_900518735.1. The sequence goes on along the minus strand of NW_020769443.1, from coordinate 338,759 downwards.
ACTAATGGAACCACTAAAGCGATTCGCTTAACAACTGTGGCAAGAAAGGTCGTAAAGTGGGGCAAACTCATTTAACTCATTTAAGTTTCATTTAGCAACATACATTTTGGGCTCGATTGCGGTCGTACATTGAGGACTACCTGTCACTGATTTAAATTACGTCACTTGAGATGTGCAAAATTCACCGATTGGGGAAGAAAAGGTTCCAAAATTCTCCAGAATGAATTCTCTCAGTGCAACTTATGAGTTTCCCCAAGTCAATCAGGACTTTTTCAAGAGGTTCTGGGAATAACATTCCAGATACAACAAGCATTTCCTGAGGCCAGTTTTCCTCTGAACTGGTGAGTTTTGCAAACTCTTGTTGGGTTATTAAACTAACCCGTTTCTGAGTTTGCATTATAATTAGACGAAGCAGCTAGGCCTGTGCAAAGCGCTAAGGAAAAAAGGAAAAAAACCCCAGCAAACCACAAGATTAATGTTAAATAAATTTAGCCTGCTGAGTAAATACAGCTTCTACATTTTAATTGACCTGCCAAAATGGGGCGGTATAATCTCAGTAGGTAGGACAGCCGTGTTCAAATTTAATTTAGCCTTTTATGTTCTTGCACTATTATTGCAGCGCTGGAGAAATTTCAATGCACGTCATTTTTTTTTTATTTTTGTACTTTATGCTGCATATTACATTTCTACGTTTGGGCTTTATGGATATTGACTCTGAATGCTTTGTAAGATATTCATTGCAAGAAATCATACCATCTTATCGCTTTCCGCTGCCCCACAAAATATTTCGGTGGTTTTTATTTGCAGCGCAGTAGATTAATACCATTCAGGCAAACGCGATAAAAACACAGAAGAGGACCCGCCCCAACAAGAAGCTTGTTTGTTTCTGATCTCCGTTAAAAGGAGATCGATGTTAACCCATTCAGGCTCTTAAAAGGGTCCTAAGAATTAGCGGGGAGACGCAAAGGAGGAACTCACGGCTTCATTGGCGTGCAGAACGGCCAAAACGAAAATGACGTATTTCTGTCCGGCCTCCAGGGCTTTATTTTCAAAGTTGTCGTAGCGTTTCATATCCCCCAGGATGAAGAAAGGGGGCAGGATGTGGAAACGGGCTGCGATGTATGCTTTATGGGGATCCAGTTGACGGGAATGGCGGAGGCTTCGCCGTTGCAGCCTTGAGATCTGCTGAATTAGCTGGAAAAGGGGAAAAGAGGGTACCTAGGTGAGCCGAGATGAATAAGGATTATGTGATGACCCAAAGGGGTGTGGCACAAAGGCAACACAGTCAGATAATAAGTGAGAGTCCCTTTATTAGCTCCAACTTTGCCCCCAGTGTCCTGGTTATCTTCTGGACTGGAGAAAAACTCTCCCAGGAACAGCCTTGGGCTGCAGAGAATCAAGTTCAAAACGTGGTTAAAAAAAAAAACCTGTAATTATAAGTCCAATCAAGGCAAGATGAGGTAATTAGTCCGGCAAGGCAGGAGCAATAATTCCAGATGTGAAAGTATGGCAGTAATTCAACTCAGTTGGGAGGATGCTAGGAACACAGATAACCAAACTCAACACAAGATAAACTCACGTTTGTTCCAAGCAACCGCAGCTCTCAGCTGCCTCTTCTTTAAACTCTCTTCCCAGGTGTGCCTAATGAAGGGAATCAGGGCCCTTTCCTCCCCCGTAAGCCACGCAACCCACGTTCCTCCCTTCTCCGTTCTTCCCTGTGTGCCCCAAGATGAAGAGGGGGTGGGCCTGGGTCTTCCTCTGAACTCCCTTGTTCTATCTCTGCCTTGCTCTGCCCAGCCTGACTTTTCCCTTTCCCAGTTTCCTCCACAGCCAACGGAGTCACACTCTCCTCCCTGTCAGCTGTTCAACTTCCTTCTCAGATTCAGACTCCGACAGGGGCATGACAGATTAATATAAATAAATAAAAGCAGCCCTTTAGTTACAACCATTCATTTAGTAACCATTCAAACTTTACAAGCACTGAAAAAAAAACCCCAACTTACAACCAAAACTTGTGCTTACAACCACTGCACCATCGCCAAAGTCACCGGATCAAAATTCGGATGCTTGGCAACCAGCATGTATTTATAATGGTTGCAGCATCCTGGGGGGTGATCATCATTTGCGACCTTCCCAGCCGGCTTCTGACAAGCAAAGTCAATGAGGAAAACTGGATTCACTTAACGGCAGCATGATCCATTGAACCGTGGTGATTTGTTTTGTTTTAGATCGGGGGTCTCCAACCTTGGCAACTTTTAAGACTTGCGGACTTCAACTCCCAGAATTCCTCAGCCAGCAAAGCTTAGAAGGCTCTCTGTAGGGTTCATTGTCAAATGTTCCCCCGCATCCCCAGTAAAGATATATAACTACAGCATTCCCAGGATCTACTAAGGTAATTAATGACAAGTTCAAAATATGACATATCTTAAGACTTTTTCATGGAAAATCCCCACTTACCTCTTCTAAATCCATTTCTTCTGGACTATTGTATGAATTTTGGAACTGGCCACTTTTAGTTTTCTTCAAGGGTAGCACCACAATGTAATATGCTCTGATAATCAAAAAAAAAAAGGAAAGAAAAACAGGCCAAAGAATAGATTAAAAGAAAAGAGACAATGAAGGAGAAGAGCTAATCTAGATGGGAAATGTGATTAACGGAGGTAAGACTCAAAGCAGGAAATATATATTGAGCTGTCTCATTAAGGGAGAAAAATAATTGTCTCCAAACTCACAGGGTTTCTAGTTAATCCTAGATTAACTATTATCCTCTCTATTTATTTCAATAAATAACACGTTTTAGGTTGTTCAGGCAGCAAAACCAGAATGGCACAACTTGCCACGGCCAATTCACCATGTCCAATTCACCACAGCCAACTCACCATGGCCAACTTGCCATAGAACAACTCACCGTGGGACAGTTCAACAATTCAATTATTTCAGATAATTAAAACATTATGTTATTTTTGTCATTTACATTTCATTTGGTCCCTTCTTTTGCAGCCTTTCTTTAATGATTCTATTCCACCATTTTTTCGATATTAGTGTAACTCTTGTCCCGTGGCGAGTTGTTTTGTGGCAAGCTGGCCATGGCAACTTGTCCAGTGGTGAGTTGGCTGCAGCAAGTTCTCCTAGACCCCGACAAAACTGGCCCATGTTGTAAAGATGTTTAGGTGCAGGCAGTGAAAATGTCTGGGTCTAGCTTGAAATGATTTTTTTCTATGTTTTACAACTGAATAATAGTCCATGGTTTGTACACTGTGATAGCTTCCTGCCCGCTTCATATAAAAAGGCCAAATGCAAATACAAAGGGAGAACTATCGACTGGGTGGCTGGCCTCAACAGGGTGTATACATACTGAACTGGGGAGTCTGATGTCCTGACATCTGGCAGATTCACCATCACGTTGCCATCTATTTCGTGTCGGTAAGACACCTCTGGCTTCCTGCTCAGCATATTGGCTGCGGTGGACACCATCACTTTCTGCTGAAGATCTCCTTTCTCGCTTCTCTGGCCCACGAGGGAGAATCGGTAAGATGTTTGCGGCTTCAGGTTGGTGATGAGCTTCTTGGTGGCACTCCCACCCACCTCAATCTCTTGGCCAGTGTTCTCGTGCCGGATCTGTGAGAAATGGAGGAAGAGGGCATGGAAGAAACACAATACCAGTCGATGACTACTTCAGCTTCAACCGCAACAACACAAGAGCACAGAACAGATGCAAACTCAATGGAAGCCGCTCCAAACTCTATTGCAGAACGTACGACTTCAGCAACAGAGTGGTCAATGCCTGGAACGCACTACCTGACTCTGTTGTTACATCCTCTAACCCCCCACTCCTTTAACCTTAAACTATCCACTATTGACCTCACCCCATTCCTAAGAGGTCTGTAAGGGGGCGTGCATAAGCGCACCATCGTGCCTCCCATCCCTGACCTATTGTCCCTATTTATTCGTACCTATTTCCTTTATTCTTACTCATGTTTATTCTTATGCCTATTAACTTGTAAGCGATTGACAAATCAAATAAATACATAAAATAAATAAATAATTGGGCCCATGTAAGAAACCCAGGAGAATCTTGGTATATCAGACCAACTTTAACCTTCAACTTACAGGTAGTCCTGCTAGGCAGGACAAGAAGCAATAAGGATGGAAACTAATCAAGGAGAGAAGCAACCTGGAATTAAAGAGAAACTTCCTAGCAGTGAGAACAATTAGCCAGAGGAACAACTTCCCTTCAAAAATTATGGGTGTTCAATCACTGGAGACTTTTTTAAGAAGAGGCTGGACAGCCATTTGTCTGAAATAGTATAGGGTTTCCTCCTCGAGCAGGGGGTTAGACTAGAAGACCTCCAAGGACCCTTCCAACTTTGTTATATTCCATTCTGTTGCTTACAACAGGTTGCTTAGTGGTGGTTCAAAATTACTGTCATTGAAAAAGGTGACTGATGACTATTTTTCTCGTGACTGTGTCAGCATCCCCATTGTCAGGATTCCAGCAATTGCCCTAACTAAATCATGAGCTTCGAGCTAAGCTTCAAAAAGTTCAAAGGATTTATGAGGAGCAAACATGTCGGTATGACCTGTATGCAGCCTATTCTGAGACGTGAAAATTTGCTGGTTTCCCCTTGGAGAATAATTCATATTCTCCAACGAAAACACGTTCATAGCTGAGAGTCATAAATCATGTTCTCCAATTAGGGATTCCCCCCCCCCCCCGGCAGAAATTCCGGTAGCTTAGTTACAATCTTTGCAAGATAAGAATGGAATGCACTTTCGGTTCCAAACTGCTGCACTGCTCTTTTAAATTTCTCTCCCCGCCCCCCCCCCCACTACTTTTCTGTTCATGGCAACTCTAAAACATGCATAGAAATGTTTTATGAGTTGACACCCATGGTCACGTGATCAAAATTATTGACACTTGGCAACTGGTTCGTATTTATGACGGTTGCAATGTCCCGGGGTCATGTCATCCCCTTTTGGGAATTTCTGACAAGCAAAGTCAACGGGGAAGCCAGATTCACTTAAACGACCGTGTTAACAACTTAACAACTGCAGTGATTCACTTAACAGTTGTGACAAGAAAGGTCGTAAAACGAGACAAAGTTCACTTAACAACTGTCTCGCTTGGCAGCAGAAATCTGGGGCTCAATTGTGATCATAAGTTGAGGACTACCGTATTTCCCACAGTAATCAACCAGGTGCATCTACAAACCCCACAAATAGGATCTGGACATGCTGCGTCTTTCTATTTATGTTCCACAGCAGCGTTTCATTGTTTTCACTGACGTGGTTGGGAAATCCTACAAATCTTTTATGCCTCTTATGCCTAGTAGCCATTGTGAGTGTCAGCCTCTGTGGATTTTTGCCAGCTGTCCAAATCTTTTTGTCATTACAATGTTGCATAGCACCAAATTCCCTAATTTAGCTAAACAGATTTCAATTAAGCAGCAAGAAAGAAGTAATTTCTGAGGGATAATTTGTTTGAAAATGATCTAGGTTGCTTTGGAAGAGGGCGCAGATCTTCTCTTGCGACAGATTTTTGAGCAAAATACTGCATATCCAAAAATTTATTAGGTCAACATTATTCAGTCAACGATATGTTCAAAAATTGGTTCCAAACTAATAATTTTGATTGAATAACCTTTCAAAACAAGGGTGATGACACGATTGTCATGGATGCATGATTCCTGCAACCTTCGCGCAGCAGATGCAATTTGGCTGGTGATCAACCAACCAAACTGTCTCTGTTGCACCAGGGGTGGGATTCTACCAGTTCAGACTGGTTCAGGTGTACCGGATGTTAAATTTGCATCTGGTTCGCCAAACCGGTAGTTGAACCGACCGGCTGGCCCTGTTCACCCCTCCCCTCCCCAGAGTCTCCACATGGCCTGTTTTTGATACAGGTAAATGCAGGGTCCGCGTGGAGGCTCTGGGAGGGGGGAAAAAACAGCCCTCCTGGAAGTCCAGAAACGGGCCTGCTTCCGTCTTCCGGGGGGGTCTCCAGAGCTCAGGGAGGCCGTTTTTGTCCTCCCAGAGGCCTGAGGAAAGCTTTTGGACCCTTGGGAAGGCGAAAAATGGCCCTCTCTGAAGTTCTGGCGGGCCACGCCCACCATGGCCATGACCCCCCCCAGCAACTGGGCAGCGAACCGGTTGCTGGGATTTTTTAATCCCACCCCTGTGTTGCACAAAGGATGCAGGATTCCCCCCTTTCAAACGATTTCTTGCAGACACTGATGTTAAACATGTACCTTGTATGAAATAGGGGAGTTGTAATTTTCAGGAAACTCCCAGCCTAGAAGGACCGACGTCTTGGTGACCATTTTCACTCTGAAGTTTTTGGGAAAAACTGTGGGGAAGAAAAACAATCAGCGAAAGGCGGAGCAGGTGACTCGAAGTGAAAATGGCAGAATTTGGATTTCATCAACGGAGACACGTTTTCTACACAATTAGGTGCTACTCCAGTCCCCCCAAAGTGACTCCTGCGCCATTTGTGCCTCGCGAAAACTCTTATCCACACCTGCAACACCCTGTTTTGGCTACAAATAAATAAATAAATAAACCTCTTAGGATCCCAGGGCCCTTTACAGCATTCCCACTGCAACGAAAATCAACTACAAATTCTCCTGTTTGGCTGCTGAGGACAGAAGGTGTGCATGGAATCGTGCAACTTTGCTGTTTTAAATACTGGTTTGCATAGGTGTATTTTTTTTCCTTTCACCGGCTTGCAAAAATAATAATAATAATAATAATCATAATAAGAAAAGAAAAAAAAAAGAGTTCAAAGAGAGGGAAAAGGGCAAAAGCTGAAGAAAAAACTCCGCCCACCTGTGATGGCAACTGCTCCGCCCAGCTGTCAATCAAGAGGCTGCCTGGACTGGACTTTTAGCAGAAAAAGGTAAAAAAGACTTACCTGCCGAAGGCAAAGGGAAACCACCTGCCTTGTTATAGGATTAATGGTTTTTAAAAGCCTGCTTGTTTTTTTTTGTTTTTTGTTTTGGCTTTGCTCTGCTTTTTTTTAACGGTACTCACACGCCATCTTCAAGCCGGCGAGGAGTTTAGGACTACAGTTGTTTTTTGGTTTAGTGTTTGGCTTCTCTGCCTCCCAGGATTCAGACCCTTGGGGCAGAAACTGGCAAGTCCTACCTTGATCCAGAAGGACCGTCCGATATTGAACAGTGGGGCTGAACGGCCCGGGACCTTTACTGGTATGAGCCCGGATTTTAACATCGTAAGCGGTGTTGGGCTTGAGACCGTTCAGGATGTATGAGTTTTCTGGAGAGGGAGGGAGATCTGTCTCCTGGGGGTTTCCCGAAGAGGTGGTCTCTCGGTAGGCCACGGTGTACTTGACGATGACACCGTTCCTCTCGGCTAAGACGGGGGGCAACCACTTGACCTGGACCGATCTGGAGGTGATGTTGCTCGCCTCGAGAATCTGAGGGTAACCCTTTGGCACATCTTCTGGGATGGTGATTTCTTGTAACGCTTCCTCCCCAAAGCCGGCCCGGCTCTTCACGGCCAGCTTGAAGACGTACGTGGCACCTTTGTGGACATGGGTGGCGGTATATTTGTCCTCCTGGGTGGCGAATTCCAGGGTGGCCAGCGGGTCAACGTCTTTGCGGCCGAACTGGAGGCGGTAACCCAGCACCTGGCTTTCGGATTCCAGAGGGGGTTCCCATTTGACCAGGAGAGAGTTTTCATGGGTGGGATACACAGACAGGATCGGTTTCCCTGGGACTGGAAAACAAAGAGAAAATGGGTTGGTGATGGGAAGCAGCCTGCCAGTATGGAATAAATAGTAGTAGTAGTAGTAGTAGTAATAATAATAACAATAACAATAATAATAGACTATACTGAGATATATTGCAAATTTCATTTTCATCTGCTGCAAGGATATACAATATTTAGGTTTTAGGAGAGTTGTGTTAGTCAATGTGGGCCCAAAATCAGTAGTAGTGTAGGAGCACCTTTTCTGGGACATAGAATTTATTCAAATAAAAGATAGAAAGCTTCTGCCTTCAAATAAAACATGTGAGTTGCAAAAGATGCTTCCAGATTCCTTCTGATCTTTCTTTCTTTCTTTCTTTCTTTCTTTCTTTCTTTCTTTCTTTCTTTCTTTCTTTCTTTCTTTCTTTCCTTTTTCTTTCTTTCGTTTTCTTTCTTTTCTTTCTCCCTCCCCCTCTTTCTTTTACTTCTTCCTTTCCTTTCCCTCCCTTTTTGCATTTAAACTTTTGAACTTTTAATTAAAACAAATGAGATTAATTGCTTTGTACTTAATAGTCCCCTGATTTCAAGGCTGAGTAACCTGCTTAGATTGTGACTTAGACTCAATAGATACAAACCACTGGAAACTTGGACTATTGATTGGTTTTATTTTTTAAATCTCTCCCCTGGTAACTAGGGAAAGTCTTTTTATTTTACACAAATGAATAAAAGAAATGCACAATTAGAAGAAATCAAGTTGAAGACCAGTGTAGAAATGACTCTTAATAATAAAACATGTTTTCTATTTTAACTCCAGCCCAAATTATCCTACTTTGGAGATATGGCTCTCTCGAGAAGGCTGTAATACTGGGAAAGGTGGAAGGAAATAAAAGAAGAGAAGGACCAGCATCAAGGGAGATGAATTCAGTTTACATCAGTGATGGGTTCTTCGTTGAAAGACCTGAAGGGCCAAGTTGGCGACAGATCATCCTGGAGCAAACCTTGTTTGGTCACTCAAAGTAAATCCTGATTTGATGGCACACAACCAACCGAACAACTTAAAGATCTTGTTCTGATGCTGGGAAAGGAGGATGGAAAGAGAAGAGGACGACCAGCAACAAAGTGGATGGACTCATCCGGTTTTGGTCACCACAATATAAAAAAGATGTCGCAACTCTAGATAAAGTACAGAGTTGATTAGGAAGCCAGAGGCTAAAACATACGAAGAATGGATTTGGGTTTGTCTAATATAATGTCAGGGGTGACATGAGAGCCGTCTTCCAATATCTGAAAGACTGTCACAGAGAAATAAGGAGGATCGACATATCCCCCAAAGCACCTGAAGGCAGGACAAGAAGCAACAGATGGAAACTAATCAAGGAGAGAAGCAACCTGGAATTAAGGAGGAATTTTTGACAGTGAGAACAATTAATCAGTGGAATAACTTGCTTCCAGATATTATGAATGCTCCAGTACTGGATGTTTTTAAGAAGAGACTGGATAGCTATTGGTCTAGAATTGTTATAGAGGTTGTCAACATTTCAACTAACCAATTCCAAACCAATAAACTCCATGACAAGCATTTCTTCAAAGTTCCATTTTATTACAGTTGTCCTATTGACACATCTGGGAAAACCCGAATCTGAGAGTTCCGAGTTTTCCTTTCCCAAAAGAAAAATCAAAGATCCCTCCCCTGCATGCGCCAGTCCATCACATGGCCCTATCAAATCTTCACCCCAATTGGAGACCTTCCTCCAGACACTCCCTTCCAGGTGCAGGGAAACATGTCCTTGACTTTCCGAGAAAGAATGTTGTTGTGTCTAATCTTCTATCTCACTATGAAATCCCCTCTGCCAAATTTCCAGGCACTGAATGCGGCAGCCTCGAAACTTCCGAGTAAAATATGGCTTCCAAGGCTGACAAGGGTTCCTGCTTGAGCAGGGGGTTGGACTAGAAGACCTCCAAGGTCCCTTCCAACTGTTATTCTTTATAGAAGCAATGTTGGGAGGTCGGAGAAAATCTATCTACGTGGCCTATCCAAGAGTTGACGGTATATAATCGATCAATTTTAACCATTTTCTTTAAGCTCTTTATCTACACTATATTCTTTAAAGCCTAATTTCACGATAATCTCTCATCTCTTTCTATGTTGCATCGCTAATATGTTGCTTTATGGCTGATTTATCTCTATCTGTAGTACTAATCTTTCTCTATCTCTATAGTCATTCTCTCTGAAGCGGTAACATTTTTCCTGCAGAGTTTAATTGGACTTTTACAGATAGTCCTCAATTTATGAGCCTAAAATTTCTGTTGCTAAGCAAGACAGTTGTTAAGTGAGATTTGCCCCATTTTACCCGCTTTCTTTGCCACAGTTATTAATTGAATCACTGCAGTTGTTAAGTGAATCACAGGGTCATTAAGCAAATCTAGCCTCCCCAATTGATTTTGCTTGTCAGAAGGTGCAAAAGGGGATCACATGACCTTGGGACACTGCAACTGTCATAAGTACGAGACAACTGCCAAGAGTCCGAATTTTGATCACCTGACCATGGGGAACACTGCAACATTTATAAGTGTGAAAAATGTTCATAAGTCACTTTTTTCCATGCCGTTGTAAGTTTGGGCATTAAATGAATAATTGTAAGTTGGGGACTACCTGTAATTCAACCTGTGTTTTTAAGTTTCTGGTTTTTATTTCTTTTCCATCCAAAATTTTTTCTTTCCCCCATCTTTTCAGTGTATTTGTTCCTGACAGGGGTTCTTTATCTTTCTCCTTTCCCACCCCCCTAATTTTTATTGCCTCTGAGAGAAAGAGCTGGGAGAGTTTTTTCCTCATGCCACTCTGAGGGAAGGGATAAAATGCTTCTTTCTCCTCAGTTTTTTCAGCTGCAGCCTCCTTTCTGTGTGTCCTCTCCTCATCAGGACAGTCTATCTTTCAATCTGCCTCTTTATTTGACTCCGGGTGTTTGGCTCTCTTTATTTAGCTTCCTCTTCGAAATGGCTGTGGCGACAGAGTCCTCAGGCAGCCATCTTGTCTTCCCCTTCTTCTTGGCTCCTGCCCAATCAACGCTTTGATTGGCTGCTGCGGTTTGGCTGCTGCCATTTGATTGGTAGCTGGGTTGTCTTGACGATGGGGGGAGGGCCAAGAGAGGGAGGGGAAGGAGTACAGGTGCTTATCACCTGTTCAGACAGGTGGTGCTTCCACACTAGCAATCCGCAATATTGGCAATTTCATGGTGTATTTATTTATCACATTATTTTTCTGGATGCTTGTAATATAAGCCCTACACCAAAAATAAGTCCGTTAAGATTGTCAACCAGACGCATTTACTAGCCTATTTCCCTGAAAATAAGCCCTAACTGGAAAATAAGCCCTAATGCATCTTTTGGAGCAAAAATTAATATAAGACCAAGTCTTATCTTTGGGGAAACGCAGTAGATTGCTACCCCACTTTTATTGCTGTTTATAAGTAACTCGAGGCGGCAAACATACAGGTAGTCCTTGACTTGCAACAGTTCATTTAGTGACCGTTCAAAGTTATAACGGAACCCCCCCAAAGTGACTTACGACCATTTTTCACAGGACCACAGCAACATCTCCATAGTCACGTAATGAAACATCAGATACTTGGAAAATGACTTGTATTTATGACAGTTTAGTTTTCCTGGGGCCATGTAATCACCTTCTGACAACCAAAGTCAACGGGGAAGCCAGATTCACTTACTGGCTTAAAAATATGGGGCTCAATTGTGGTAATAAGTCGAGGACTACCTGGACATAATACTACTTTCCCTCCTCCTGTTTTCCCCTCAACAACAACCCTGTGAGGTGGGCTGGGCTGAGAGAGAGAGAGAGAGATGGACTGGCCTAAAGTCACCCAGTTTGCTTTGATGCCTAAGGCAGGACGAGAATTTCTTGAACTTCAACTCCCAGAACTCCCCAGCCAGAATTCTGGGAATTGAAGTCCACGTGTTTTAAAGTTATGATAGGAAACCCCAGAGCTTCAAGATCTGTGAAAACAGAATGGTCCCCAAGAAAGCATCCTTCCAGGGAATGGATTTCATCTTCCAACTGTACTTAGTCTTAAGTCAAAGACTACCTGTATGGCTTTTATCTAATAAATTATACTGAGCGCCAATGGAGAAAACAGCCAATACATGAATTAATTATCTTCTTCAAATGTTTAGCAGTGGAAAAGAAATCCAGTGATCATTGACCCACTGCAAAGATTTCAGGGGAAAAAAAAGCATTACCTGAAACATTGGGAAATATAATTAAAAATTATCATTTTGAAGAAGAAAGACATTGAACATTTAACTAATTGCTGATCTGCTGAAAAGGCTGCACTGTGTTGCTTCTATTGATGCATCATGAAAGAATTAAAAAAAAAAGACTACTTCCACAAATGGCTTGCTATAAAAGTTGATGTTATGAAAAGTAATTTTCATAAATATTAGGCACATCAAGGGTTTCTGTTTAATATTTCGGCTGGAATATCCCCCTCTGTTTTGTAGGGGGTGGAAATGGAAATAAGGGGATTTATGGGGACTGATGTCAAAAAAGGGAATGGAAGCAGATGATCAAAGCCCAACCCCCATTTATGTCCAAGCGAAGTATGCAATCAATAAATAGTGAATATTTGTCACTCGGGGTTGAAATGATGCCCTCTGAGCATGGTTGCTTTCTTGCAGCCATTTCATGACCTGACTAGGTAACATTATCAATGCTAGAAGGGAAAGGGTTTTGTGGAGAAGGAGGAGGATTAGGAGGATTTTAGGGTCCTTGGTGCTCTCTGAGTTCGTTGTTTTCTTGGGAGACGTTTCATTACCCAACTAGCTAACATCATCAGTGCTAGAAGGGAGCAGGGAAGGAGGAGGAAGAGGAAGGGGATGACTGTGAGGTTCTTGATGCCCTCTGAGCCCTCTGACCCAAACTAGGTAACATCATCAGTGCTAGAAGGGAGAGGAGGAGGAGGAGGAGGAGGAGGAGGAGGAGGAGGAGGAGGAGGA
>NW_020769443.1:303189-316847 GCF_900518735.1 Pseudonaja textilis | reverse complement strand
CTTCCTTCCTTCCTTCCTTCCTTCCTTCCTTCCTTCCTTCCTTCCTTTCCTTCCCATTTAGTACTTAGACTTATATGCCGCTTCACAGTGCTTTTACAGCCCTCTCTAAGCCGTTTACAGAGTCAGCCCCTTGTCCCACCAACAATCTGGGTCCTCATTTTACCCACCTCGGAAGGACGGAAGGCTGAGTCAACCTTGAGCCTGATGAGATTTGAACTGCCAAATTGCAGGCAGCCAGCAGTCAGCAGAAGTAGTCCTGCAGTACTGCAGTCTAACCACTGCGCCACCACGGCTCAGATAATGTCGGGAAGCCCCAGTTTTGTGCATCCAGGGGTCTAGCGAGAGCCACAATTCAGAACTGCATTGCAGTGGCCAAAGCTGGCCGGTGTGTGTCTCGCTGCGTGTTTTGTGTACGTTCACAAACACAGGTCGTTTTCGACGTACGATGACAATTGAACCCCCAATTTTTTATTCTTAAGACAAACAGTGAATTTTGCCCCTTTTCATGACCTTTCTTGCCATGGCTGTTAAGTAGATCACTGCGGTTGTTGAGTGAGTCGCACGGATGTGAAGTGAATCTGGCTTCCCCATTGACTCGGCTTGTCAGAGGGTCACCAAAAAGGGGTTCACAGGACCCCGGGACACTCAGCCATCATCAAAATAGGAATCAGATGCCAAGCGTCCGTATTTTGATCTCGTGACTGTGAGGATGCAGCCATGGTCATAAGTGTCAAAAACAGTCATAAGTTGCTTTTTTCAGGAAACCGAAAGTGCATTCCGTAAATGTTTTCAAAGATAGTAACTAGGTGACGGAAGTTTCTGCCAGGCAAATATCTAACTGGAGAGCATGATTGATGACTCTGGGCTATGGAGGTGTCCCATTGGAGGATATATGAATTAGGATACACCCAGAGGGGTGGGGGGAAAACCGGGGTCAAGGGTGACAGTAAATGATGTGCCTCAGAGTCGGCTACACCCAGGCAGTGCCGGACATGTAACTCCCAATAAATCCTTTTGAAGTTTTGGAAGTTGGGCTCGAGACTCGTGTGATTTAATTGGGATTAAGTCCCGGAATCCTGACAAAGTGAATCCCTGCAGTTGTTCAAGTAGTCACACGGTTGTTAACTGAATCTGGCTTCCTCATTGACTTTGCTTGTCAGAAGGACGCAAAAGAGGATTGCACAACCCCGGGACACTGCGACCGTCATAAATACGAATCAGTTAGTTGTCAAGCACCCGAATGTAAATCATGTGAACACGGGGGACTGGGGGGGGGGGGCGCGATGCTGCAATGGTCGTAAGTGTGCAAACGGGTCCTAAGTCACTTTTTTTCATTTGCCGTTGTAACTTTGAATAGTCACTAAATGAACTGTCGTAAGTCTGGGAGTACCCTATACAGAATTACAAATAAAGGGACGCCCTTTGAGAAGACAATGAATGATGTATTTGGTTCTTTACCCCACAGTGACCAAGGACTGTTAGGGGCCGCAAATTTGTTACTAGCTGCTTTGATTTGTGTGTGATAAAAACCTCGTGGAGGTTGAATTGGCAAAACTACCTGGCTTGCAAAGCCCAATCTGGAGATGTTAAAATGCTCACATTTTAGAGCACTTCGCTACAGAGATGCTACAGAGTGCATCAGAAAGCGCTTTTTAGGAGTTATGGACACTGCAATATCTCAAACGAAGTTATTAATCTCTTTTGATCTGCTTCCCCCCCTCACATACATACACAGAGATAATCCTTAATTTACAAAAATCCATTTATAACCACTAGCTCGATACCCGGGCTTCACTATGAAACTATGTGATCAGTCTTAGTTTTGGGGAGGAAAATAAGGGGGGAAAAAAATTCTGCCTCTGCCTACCAGCATCCATCTGGCTAGCGTCCTGTCAGTGTGTGAGAGAGTTGAGGGCTGTTTGGAAAGTGAAACAGTTTTTGCTGTGTGAGCAAGGAGACAGTGAGGAGCCTGGGTGTGGCTTAGCTCAACTGTTCTGTACTAAAGCTGCTTGGTGCTGTGAAACTAAAACTCCTCTGCTCGTGTTTTGCATTTGGAAGAGATTTCTTTTCAGGTGGGGTGGGGGAGTAGAACTCCTTAGCATCAGAGCGTGTTAATAATAATAATATAGGAAATACTAACGCTCTGATGTTGGTCATTTTGAAAAATCCTTTCTTAGTGAGCACCTAGAAGCCAAGAGGAACATAGGTGCCAAATGTCAAGTGTGCAGGCGTCACGATTCTGGAGATTTTGTGATGATGCGTGAGGGGTATTTCGCTTTTATTCAAAGTTACAATGGCACTGAAACATGTGACTTACGGGCCATTCCTCCCACTTTGGGACCCTTGCAGCATCCTCCTAAGTCATGTGATCAAAATTTGGGTGCTTGGCAACCGGCATGTAATTTATGTCAGCGGAAGCATCCGGAGGTCACTTGCAACCTAATGTAAGGTGAGCCGTGTGTAGATCTAAGACATTGGAAAAAGAAAACAGCCACTTCATCAACGTGTGGTGCAACACAGGAGAACAAACCCATCCGGACACGACTCAACAGTCCAACTGCATTGGACAGACAAAGGCTGCTCTCTTCTGAAGACAGCTAAAAAGGTCGTGAAATAGGGCGTGACTCGCTTAAGAACTGCCTTGCTTAACACAATGAAAATCCTGATCCCCATTGTGGTCGTAAGTCAAGGACTACCCCGTGTTAACCGGTGGAGACATTTTGTTGTTGATATATTTGAGGGTACGTTTTTCGCCGGATGTTTTCATGGTTGTAAGTCACCGTGAAACCAGTGAAAAGAAGCGGTTATCTATAAAACTAAATTCAGAAAGTCTTTCCCTAACTTTATTTGGAGAAGTGAAGAATTCTAGCTGGCGTTTTCCCCAAGTATTTCACCCTCTGAACTCTGATTTGTTCCCAGGGGTTAAAAAAAAAAAGCTTAATTAAGTCTCTTCTCTATGGCAACTTTACAGATAAGTCAGTGAAAAACCAGTCATCAACTTATCTTGGATTTAAATTTTTTTTATATACTGCAGCTATTCCTTCTACTCTGATAGCACGTTAAATTCCCCCACCCCTCTTAAATTTGGATAATTTAGGAAATTTCCTAAGACAAAAAGGAATAAAATGCCCTGTTAACCTCAAGGTTGGGCTGGATCAAAGTTGGAATTTCTTAAATTAAAGGGCAGAAGGCATGCTGATCACCTTGGGGCAAAATTATTGGTGGAATATAGGTCAGTGATGGCCAACCTTTTTGCTGTGGTGTGCCGAAAGCGCACCTGTGCCAACACCCACAATGCAATGTGCCTTGCCCCCTTACCTGCACTGTGTATGCGCACACCTCCCAACTGATTTTTGGCCCGTTTGAGGCCTTTTTTGGCCTCCCAGAGGCTCGAAGGAAGCCTCTAAAGCCTCGGGAGGCTGAAAAATGGGCCTTCTGGAAATACCGTTTTCAGCCTCTGGAGTCTGAGGAAGGCCGTTTTTGCCCTCCCGGAGGTCCGTGGGAAGCCTCTGCAGACTTTGGAGGCCGAAAAACAGGCCCGTTTCAGCACTTCTGGTATTTCCGGAAGGCCCGTTTTTCGGCCTCTCGAGGCTGCAGAGGCTTCCCTCGAGCCTCCAGGAGGCCGAAAAAGGCCTCAAACAGGCCGAAAATCAGCTGGGGCACAGTGCAGGCAAGAGGGTGGTGGCATTGCACACACAAATGGCTCTGCAGGCCACCTGTGGCACACGTGCCATAGGTTCACCATCATGGATACAGGTAGTCCTTGACTTACAATCATTCATTTAGTGACTGAAGTGACAACTGTCAGGATTCCGGCAGTTACTCCGATTCAATCATGAGCCTTGATCAACAGCATCAAAAAAACCATGACTTATGAGCATTTTTCATTATGACTGTTGTGGCATCCCTATCCAAATCTGGAAGCTTGGCAACCGGTTCATATTTACGAGGGTCGCAGTGTCCCAGGATCACGTGATTCCCTTTTGCAACCCGCAAAGTCGGGGGGGGGGGCAGAAAGCCAGATTCGCTTAACAACCGTGTGACTAACTTACCGACTGCTGGGATTGACTTAACAATGGCAGTTAAGAAATGTGGTGAGATGGGTCAGAATTCACTTAACGGCCGTCTTTGCTTAGCAACGGAAGTGTTGGGCTCAATTATGGTCGTAAGTCGAGGACTCCCTGAGCAAACTAGGTAAAAATTTTAACTAGGTTAAAAAGTAGGAAGACATAGGACCTTGGCCAACAAATTGCACTGTTGTCATATAAACCAAGAAGCCACTACAGTTTCTAATAATCTCTCTGTCAACTCATAAAACGGTTCTATGCCTGTTTTACTGTTGCCAACAGAAATGGCGGCGGGGGGGAGGGGCTTGAAAGAGCAGTGCGGCAGCTTGGAAATTGAAAGTGCATTCCATAAATAGCTTTTCAGAGATTGTAACTAGGGGACTGAAGTTTCTGTCCCGCAAAAAATCTAATTGGAGAACAAGATTGATGACGACTCTGGGCTATGGTTGTGTCCCATTGGAGGATATGAATTACGATACACCCATTTGGGATGGGGGGAAAACTAGGGTCAAGGGTGACAGTGAATTATGTGTCTCAGAGTCGGCTACACCCAGGTTGTACAGACATGTTAACTCCCAACAAATCCTGTTTAGTTTTGGAAGTTTGGCTCGAGACTCAGATAACAGATAATCAGAGTTGGAAGGGACCTTGTAGGTCATCTAGTCCAACCCCCCGCCCAAGCGGGAGACCCTACGCCATTTCTGACAGATGGGAGTCTAATCTCTTCCTGAAAGCCTCCAGTGATGAAGTGACCACAGCTTCCAAAGAAAACTTCTGTTCCATTTGGTTGATTGTTCTCACTCTCTGAAAATCTGGAAATAATCCAGATTGATTCTCTCCTTGTTCAGTTTCCATCCGTTATTCCTTGTCTCTTAAGGTTCATGACTTAATCGGGGATAACTACTGGAATCCTGACACTCTCAGCCATCCGGCTGTGGCTGAACACAGAAAGATTGCCACAGATTTAAGCTTCATTCTGGAACCTCCGTAGATTCAATCCTGTATTTTTCGGGAGAGCAATTGGGAAGGGATTTTTCACTGCCTTTTCCTAGGAATTTTTGGGGAGTTCTCAATCTAACCCACATTGGGATCTCCTGCTGGCCTCTTTTCCAGGGATAAATAAGAAGGGATCTTTCTTAAC
Organism: Pseudonaja textilis; assembly: GCF_900518735.1. Next base: position 311,639 of record NW_020769443.1, on the reverse strand, counting down.
TTTAGGGGGAATCAGGCACAGTCGGGTCAATAAAATATCGCTCTGGTACTTGAGTTACAATCTTTGGAAGAGAAGAGTTGTAATGTTCTTTTGCTTTCAAATTGCTGCATTGCTCTTCCAGATATTTTTCCTCCTACCCTTTTTTTATGGCAACTACTAAATAAAATAAAATAAAATATTTCTATGGTCTTTTTAGAGTTGCCAGTTTCTACCTTTTATGAAAAGTTAGCTTGGCTTTCCAGCCATTAGTGGTGAGTCATCCTAACTTGGTTCCAAGGATATACTTCAACTGGGGAGGATTTTATCGGTGTAAATAAAAAAATGATGGGCTTAGAAAATCAAAACAGGGCAACAGTTTCTTTTTAAAAAAAGCAGATTGTTCCATACACAGATAGTTCTTGACTTACAACAGCTTCATTTATTCAAAGTTACCACGGCAATGAAAAAAAGCGACTTACAACTGTGTTTCACACTTATGACCACTGCAGCATCCCCGTGGTCAGGTGATCAAAATTCAGACACTGAGCAACCGGCTCACATTTATGACGGTTGCAGTGTCCCGGGGAAGCTAGAATAGCCATGTTACTAATTGAACGACAGCAGTGATTCTCTTAACGAAGGGAGGCAAGAAAGGTCGTAAAATGAGCCATAACTCGCTTAACGCCTCTCAACAGAAATTGTGGTCATAAGTCAAGGACTACCTGTAGTTCAATACAGCCCCAAAAGAGCTTTTAAATTTGCAACTCGGCCACTTTATAATGTATGGAAAGCTGGCTGGGGAATTCTGGGAGTTGTAGTCCATACATTTTAAAGTGGCCAAGTTGCAGAGACACCGATTTAAATACTCAGAGTTAGTTTTATCATCCCAGGGAAATTGGCACCACCATACTTTTACATTTTCTCCATTATCCAGCTGACTTTTGGGCATCCTACCAGGTTCCTTTTCCAGAGAGTTTGATAAATGAGACGCTCAAAAATAAATAAAGTGCCATTAGAAATTCATTAATGGCTGTTCACAACCCCTCTCCGTGGGAGAATTGGCTTGGCTCTACCTGGCTGAATCCTCTGCGAGAGGTTAACACTGATTTTTGGATCAACAAAACAAAACAAAACCCATTCCTAATCCAGAAGCCAAAGAGAAAATGTCTCTGGAGTTTTTGGCAACGAGAAAACCCACTTTCTCACACGGAAAGGGAGGTGTTATTTTAAAAACAGGTAGGCCTTATGTTGCTTTCTGGGGGTGGGAGCAAACAGGAATTACGTTTGAATCTTAAAACAAGCCCCCCCCCCCCCCCCGTCCGTTTTGTTTCATCCAGGAACCAACTAGTTTGGCCCAGTGGTTAAGGCACCAGATTCGAAATCAGGAAATGGTGAGTTATAGTCCCACCTTAGTCATGAATGTTGGCTGGAGGCTTTGGGCCAACCACCAGGAGATGGTGAGTTCTAGTCCTATTTTAAGGCATGACAACCAACTGGGTGACTTTGAGCCAATCACTAGGAGATGAGGAGTTATAGTCCTGCCTTAGGCACGAAAGCTGGCTGAGTGACATTGTGCCGATCACCAGGAGGCAGTGAGTTCTAGTCCTGCTTTAGTCCTGAAAAGTCAGCTGGACAACTTTGCATCAATCATCTGGAGATGGTGAGTTCTAGTCTCTTTGCTTGACTTTGGGCCAATCATCTAGAGATTGTGAATTCTAGTCCCACTTTAGGCATGAAAGCCAGCTGGGTGACTTTGGGCCAATCACTGGGAGATGATGAATTCTAGTCCTGTGTTCGGCATGAAAGTTATCTGGGTGACTTAGGGCCCATCACCAGGAGACAGTGATTTCTAGTCCTGCCTTAGCCATGAAAGCCAGCTGGGTGATTTTAGGCCAATCACTAGAAGACAGTGAGTTCTAGTCCCACCTTAGGCATAAAAGCCGGCTGGGTGACTTTAGGCCAGTCTCTTTCACTCAGCCTAACCCACCTCACAGAGTTGTTGTTATGGAGGAAATAGGAGGCGACTATGTTGACCGCCTTGGGTTATTTGTCAAAGTAATAAAGGCAGGTTACAAACACAGACGGAAGTAAATTTAGGGAGAAGTCCCACTTACCATCTTCGTCGGTACGGACAATGACGGGCGAGCTTTCCGGGCCGGGCCCCATAATCGTATGCGCCACCACGGTGATGCGGTACTCTGTCCATTTCTCCAAGGATTCCAGGATGATCTGGGTGGTTGTGGCAGGGATATCCTTCACCTCTTTCAATTCGCTGACCTCGGGATCCAGGCCTCGATACCGGACGCTATAGCCTTCCAAGTCACCGTTTTGGCTCTCAACGGGAGGTGGTTGCCAACTTACCAGAATGGCCGTGGACCTGGTGCTGACACATTTTACGTCTTGAGGGGGGGCAGACGGTTCTACGGTAGCGGGAGGGGTAGTTTGGGGTGGCGGGAATCGGGGGGGAGGGGGGGAGGAGAAGAGGGGGCGGGCGGAAAACAAAATATAGGAAAGATAAAAGGAAAAAAAAAAGAAACAAAAATGATAACAAAAAAACCCAAAACGAAACGCACCAAAAAGAAAAAAAAAAGAAAAAAAAATTGGTCGGGGAGCATAAAATCTGGAAATCAATCAATCAATCAATAAAACCAATAAAAAAAAATGGGCTTCTTTTCCATGAAAATGGAAATAAACGAAGGATTAACGGGGGAAAGGCAAGCAGGCAACGCAACTCAAGACACACATGGCTTGGGCTAGCTGGCACATAGCGGGTCGAAAAAGTCAAGATGGCACCCGCCATGACACAATTGTGGCAGCCATCTTGAGTTTCTGACTCTCTGGTTGGGGGCTAGTCAGGGCCTGGGCGCTGCTTTGTGGAATACACTTTCCTTTTGATATTTTAGCTGTAAGTGACAAACTGTAACATAAAAAGAGCACATAAATCAGTTGTTTTTCAACTGTGGGGATTTTAAGATGGGTGGACTTCAACTCCCAGAATTCCCCAGCCAGCCATGGCTGGCTGGGGAATTCTGGGAGTTGAAGTCCGCCCATCTTAAAATCCCCACAGTTGAGAAACACCGGCATAGAACATTGTGCCTCTTCCATTCCTATCAAAGGGATAAATCCTCCCCACCGTCCATCCTATTCCCATCATTGGGAAAAACTCAGGACTGCCGGGATTTAGTCCGTCTACAATTCCACCAAAAAGCAGCCACATCTCATCCCTGAAGCTGCTTCTTTCCCAATCTGGCCTAGAAGCCAGGAGGGATCCATCACTTTCCAGGATTCCCTCTTGGCAACCAAGGGAGAATGGTGGACATCGTCTCCGTTCGTTAATCTGCAGGCTGCAAATAGAGATTTATAACCATGATTAAGGCTTTTAGTGGCCAGAGCAGAAAGAAGGTTTTTCTTTCTTTCTTTCTATCTATCTATCTATCTATCTATCTATCTATCTATCTATCTATCTATCTATCTATCATTATCTATATCATCTATCACCTATCTAGCCATTATCTGTTTGTTTTTCTGTCTGTCTATCTATATCATCTATCAATCTATGTATCTATTTATCTATCTATCATCTATCTATATCATCTATCTATCACCTATATCATCTATTATCATCTATCTACATCATCTATCTATCAGCCAATGTATCTATCATTTATCTATATTATCTATTTATCTATCATCTATTATCATCTATCTACATCATCTATCAACCAATGTATCATTTATCTATATTATCTATTTATCTATCATCTATCAATCTATATCTCTATCTATCATCTATCTATATCATCTATCTATCATCTATTATCATCTATCTACATCATCTATCTATCAACCAATGTATCTATCATTTATCTATATTATCTATTTATCTATCATCTATCAATCTCTATCTATCATCTATCTATATCATCTATCTATCATCTATCATCTATCTCTACCTATCTATCATCTATCTATCCATCTATATCATCTATCAATATCATCTATCAATCTATTTATCTATCTATCAATCTATATCATCTATCTATCTATCTATCTCTACCTACCTACCTACCTACCTATATCAATCTATATCTATCTACCTATCTACCTACCTATCATTCATTCATTCATTCCAATGATTTCTTCAACTGGATGCCCTCCAGGTGTCAGACTGGTCAGTGTTAACCAGCATTATTAGAGAAGGAAAATGTTTATGGGGCAGATTTGCCCTCTTTTTGGTTTAAAAAGGGCCTGATTCATATTCACCTTCCTATCTTCAGTTAGGTACCCCGTGAAAGAGGCTTGCTAGCGAGTTCTACAGGTAGTCCTCGACTTACAACCGCCATTGAGAGCAGAATTTCCATTGTTAAGCATTCCCACCTGATTTTACAACTTTTCTCTCCGTGGTTCAGTAAAAGACTGCAGTTGTTAAGTGAATCACACGGTTGTTAAATGAATCCAGCTCCCCCCCCGCCCCCATTCCGGTCAGAAGCCGGCTGGGAAAGTCGCAAATGGCTTTCATGTGACTCGGGAGGCTACAGCCCGTCGTAAATGCACGTCGGTTGCCCAGCGACCTAATTTTGATCGCGCGTAAGTGTGAGAACGCTGTAACAGTCATAAATGCGAGGACGGGTCTTCAGTCACTTTTTTTTTCCAATGGCGTTATAACTTTGGTTGCTAAAGGAATGGGTTGTAAGTCGAGAATTAGCTGTAATTTAGATGTTTCTGAACTTCTGGTAAGCTTTACAGCTGATAAAATCTGGTTAAAAAAACCTAATCTTTAATTTCAGGAGGCTCAAGGAAATTCTCATTTGGGCTTCCTGGTTTCTTTTGGGCAAGGTTGTCCCAATTTGGCAACTTTTAAGACTGGCGGATTTCACTTCCCAGAATTCCCCAGTCTTGGCTGGCTGAGGAATTCTGGGAGTTGAAGTCCACAAGTCTTAACAGAATAATAGCGGAGTTGAAAGGGACCCGGGAGGTGTGTTCTAGTCCAACACCCCCCAAATCTTGAAGTAGATGCCAAATGTGGAGATCCCTGGTTTAGAGGTTTGTGTTCAGGGGTGAGGAGCGTTGATTCCCAAGCTGCTATCGCTTTAAAATAATTCATCAACTCTTGTAAAATTCACACATCCCAATTTCTTAAACTCGCCCTCCTCTTCCTCCCACCCCCCAAAAAACCTCAGCGACAGACAATCAAAAGCAACAGGGAAGTTTGGAATGCAAAGAAATCAAGCGATTAAAATAAACCAAATGGTCGGGTTCCAAATAAAATAAAATAAGGGAAATAACCGTAATAATAATAATAATAATGATAATAATAATAATAACAACCCTCAAATTATTCATCAAGCAAAGCCTTCTAGAGTCCACGTTCAGTAGTCTTGGTTTACCTACCTTCAGCAGCGGTTAACTATCAGACTGTCTCGCAAAAGCTCGGCTGGGGATGATGGGATACATGGAAGGTTCCTGAACTCACTGGCTCTCCCGCAATGCACCCCTCTTCCTGCCCTCCAACCTATCAGCTTATAACAGGCTTCAGCGGACAAAGTAACAGAGAGGCCCCCTTGTTTTTAACTGGTGCCAAGAGTGTTCTGGGTTCAATTTACAGTCCCTGACCAGGAGTGGGATTCAGCCGGTACGTACCGGTTTAGACGAACTGGTTGTTACATTGGTTTAATCCCACCACTGTCTCTGATGCTACTACACTTCCCCGGAAGAATGTAAACCCTGGCTGAAACGAATAGAAAAGGTCTCCACCTGCTTCCCAAACCAAATTCAAACCAAGGTGGCGTTTTCCAAATTGTTCGAAGCTGCTTTTCCCGAGCTGAGCCACTTTAAGATGGGCGGACTTCCACTCCCAGAATTCCCCCCCAGCTGACAAAGAATTCTGGGAGTGGAAGTCCAGAACCTCTTTAAAAATGTTGCCAAGGTTGAAAAAAAACAAAAAACGTGGGTCACTCAAAATAAAGACAGCAACATTTGCAAATGTGACGCCAGGCACAAGCCGCCTCTTGCGTCAAGGTCGAACTAATTAAGATGGAAAAATTCTTAACTGTCTCACTTTCAACAATAGAATTTCAGGGCTCAATGGTGGTCGTAAGTTGTGTGTTTTGATAAAAGTAATAAAAAAGACAAGTACTTTTGTTTCTACTTGGAAACCGCTTCTGGACTTTGTGCTTGAGGTGGAACAAGAAATGAAACTTTGATTTGTGGGTTTTATTGATTAGATAGATCTGTTGTAGAAATGGCTAGTTTATACTATTATGGAAAAGTAAAAAAAAATTGAGGTTTGATGCTATTATCTTATTCGACTGCACCAAAGGGAGTCAGAAATCAATACTTTTCCTTTCTTCCCTCCCTTCTTCTCTACACTTTTCTCTTCCCTCTTTTTCCCATGATTTGCCTTTGTGTTTTTGTGTTTTCTATTGTAAAACTAATAAAAAAGGATCGATACGGTAAATTGAGGGACTACCTGGAATAATAAGGATAAAATCCACCCCAAATTTAGCTTATTCAGCCTTTTGAAGACAAAGGGGTCTTAATCAAGAGGCCCCCAGCGAGGGAGATTCACAAGAGGGTTTTGAAAAGGCTATAAAATTTATTTTCTTAGACAAATTCCCAAACTGACATTCAGAATGTAAGCGCAGACACTGGAATTATTTGGCGATGCTCATAACAGGGTCACAGCACTTAGCAATGGCTAAGGATGATACACCCAGAGGGGTGGAGGGAAAAGAAGGATCAAGGATGACAGTGAATTACATATCTCAGGCTAATGCCGGAAGGTTAACTTCTAATAAATCCTTTTTAGTTTTGGGAGCGGGGCTCGAGGCTTATGATTTAATTGGAGGAACTGCCGAAATCCTGACATAGCATTTAGACTTATATACCTCTTTATAGCACTTTGCAGCCCGCTCTAAGAGGTTTACAGAGTCAGCCTCTTGTCCCCCCCAACAATCTGGGTCCTCATTTTACTGACCTCAGAAGGACGGAAGGCTGAGTCAACCTTGAGCCTGGTGGGATTTGAACTGCGAAATTACAGGCAGCCGGCAGTCAGCAGAAGTAGCCCTGCAGTACCGCACTTTAACCAATGCGCCACAGCGGCGCATCCTTTTTTTGCCTTCTAAGAATCTATCTTTCCTGTTTTGATCTCATCAGCATCATCTTACGGTGGGAAACCAATCTTCCAAAACACAAGATATAGGTAGTCCTTGACTTACAACCGTTCGTTTAGTGACCGTTCCAAGTTACAATGGCATTGAAAAATGCGACCGGTGAACGGTTTTTTTTTTTCATGGTTTCAACCTTCGCAGAAAACCGTCATCACGTGATCAAAATTCAAGATGCTTGGCAACTGGTTCGCACTTATGACGGTCGCCGTGTCCCTTCGGGGTCACGCAATCCCCTTTTGCAACCTGATCAGCAAAGCCCACGGGGAAGCCAGATTCACTTAACAATCGGGGGGGTGTGTGTCACTAATTTAACAACTGCAGTGATTCACTTAACAACTGTGGCAAGGAAAGTTGTATAATGGGGCAAAACTCGTTTAACGAAAACCTCTCACTTGGCCACAGGAATGTTGGGCTGAATTGCAGTCGTAAGTCGAGGGCTTCCTGTATTTTGTCCATTTCCAGCCCATAAAATATTTCAGTTTATGGGGAGAAGGAGAGAGAGAGAGAGACGCTCAACCTAATTTTTCATGCATCTTAGTTAGCGTGGCTGGGGGATTACAAAATTCGTTCTGCTTCGAACCTGCTCTATAGACTTAAGATTGGTCTTTTGTGTGGAATTCCATTGTTCCCAATTGAGACACCTTCCAATAATCCCATTACGGTCTTCCGGGTTTGTTCTTTTTACGGTTTAATTGGGAAGGTTTGAAAAGGACAGAGGAGGTCAGCCTGTTTTAAATAAGTTTTTTTTTTTAAAAAAAAATCTTCGGTACCAAAAGTACAGGGCCTGATGATCTAACTATCTGAGTTTCTCCCCTGCTTCAAAACTGGGACAAGTTCAATTATCCCAATCAAAGACAATCAAATTGTCATAAATCTTCCTCAAGGATGGGTAGCGTAGTGCTGAAAATTATCCGATTTATGCTGGTTGCGCTGTTTTCCTAGAGAGGCTACCTATTTTGGAGGGGGAGAATGCGCGTGTTATAGACTCTATAATTTGAGGTATGAAATTCAACTTTCAATTCCTCTTCTGCAATTCAATGTATTTGTCCCCAGGTGATCCCAGAGTCATGGAGCCAGGAAGGATCTCAAGGGTGTCTAGCGATATCCTAAACCTGTGTTTTTGAACCAAAGCAACTTTAAGCTGGGCTGGCTGGGGAATGGTGAGAGTTGAAGTCCACCCAGCTTAAAGATGCTGAGGTTCACTATAAGCCAAGGATCTTCAACGTCGGCCATTTTAAGACTTGTAGACTTCAACTCCCAGAATTCCTGAGCTAACCTGACTGGAGGAGGAATTCTGGGAGT
>NW_020769443.1:258275-290775 GCF_900518735.1 Pseudonaja textilis | reverse complement strand
AAAGTGCCCAAGGTTGAGAAAGACAGTTCTAGATTGTTAACTAATTCTGGATCATCTTGGCTAATATTCCTCTTTTCCCAAAATACGAATGTTGGCTTGTAAACTAATCCTGGGTCATCTCGGCCAATATTCCCTTTGTTTTTCTCTTTGACTATTCCCAAAATACAAATGTTGGCTTGTTAACTAATCCTGGATCATCTTGGCCAACATTCCCTTTGTTTTCCTCTGACTATTCCCAAAATACGAATGTTGGATCATCTTGGCCAACATTCCCTTGGTTTTCCTCTGACTATTCCCCAAATACAAATGTTGGCTTGTTATCTAATCCTGGATCATCTCGGCCAACATTCACTTTGTTTTCCTCTTTGATTATTCCCAAAATGCAAATGTTGGCTTGTTCACTAACCCTGGATCATCTCAGCCAATATATTCCCTTTGTTTTCCTCTTTGGCCATTCCCAAAATACAGATGTTAATATAGCACACCTCTGGTTTCCTTCAGGTCAACGCACAAATACATCCAGGCTCTTTCCTGAAGAAGGGCAAGGGAGACGCCTGTGGCTCTTTTACTCTGTCAAATGCTCCTCATGTCCTCATTACAGAACAACCCAGGTGGAAGGGACCTTGGAGGTCTTCTAGTCCAACCCCCCGCCCCCCAAAAAGCCCACAATACAGGTGCCATGCCCGAAGAGCCCACGAACTGGCCACAAACCTATGCAAATGAACACAGGAGGCACGCATGCGTCTCGAGGACAGAAATGCACGAAGCAGATGAGGCAGGCTGTGGTTGTGGCTGGACCTTGTTTGCAAACAGCACGGTGGCGGGGGGGGGCGACATGCAGCCCCCCTCACCCCCAAGGAGCATTTGAGGGCAATTCTGGAACACATGCAACAGGCTGCTATCACGTCATGCAACAATGCTCTTCTCGTGCATAGCTCTCTTACCCCCATGTGGGAAGTTAGCCAGAAGTCACAATTCCCCGAGAAAATGCAGAGACAGACCATGGGATGCATTTCAGGTATATTGGACAACAGGCAGTCCTCGATTTACAACCGTTCTTTGGATGTTACAGCAGCGCTGAGAAAAAGGGGCTTACAAACTGTTCCTTGGAATCGTTCCCAGGGTTACGCCATCAAAATCCAGGTGCTCAGCAACCGGCATGCGTTTACGTTGGGCTGTAGCACCGAGGCTTGCCCTCTGGAACGTTCCCAACAAGCAAAAGTCAAGGGGGGGGAAGCCAGATTCACTTCACGACCGCACAGTTCACTTAACAACTTCGGCGATTCGCTTAAGAATGCTGGCGGAAAAGCTCGTAAAATCGGGCCTGACTCAGAAAGAGCAAGAGCTCTTGGACTTATGTGCTGCTTCACAGTGCTTTGTAGGCCTCTCTAAGTGGTTTGCAGAGTCAGCCTGTGCCCCGCCCCAACAATCTGGGTCCTCATTCTAACGACCTCAGAAGAACGGAAGGCTGAGTCAGCCTTGAGTTGGTCAGGATCGAACTCCTGGCAGTGGCAGAGTTTGCCTGCAATGCTGTAATCCAACCACTGCGTCACCAGGGCTCTTGAGACACACACACACACACACAGATATTGTAAATGATAGATAGATGATAGATAGATGATAGATGATAGATAGATGATAGAAAGATAGAAAGATAGATAGATAGATAGATAGATAGATAGATAATAGATGATAGATAGATGGGTGGATGGATAGATAGATAGATAGATAGATGATAGATAGATAGATAGATAGATAGATGGATATAGATGATAGATAGATGATAGATAGATAGATAGACAGAGAGATGATAGCAACAGCACTAAGACTTATATACTGCTTCGCAGTGCTTTATACCCCTCTAAGCGGTTTATAGAGTCAGCCTCTTGCCCTCAACAATTGGGTCCTCATTTGGTCAGGATCGAACTCCTGACAGCGGGCAGAGTTTGTGTCATGCCCCTGGTGTAGACTGACTCTGAGGAAGAGGAGGAACAGCCAACAGGGAGTGGGAGGGTGGCTCCAGAGGTGGTGGAGGAGGCTGGGGAAGGGCAGAGGCCGGCTGGGCAGTCAAGAGGCGGATCCAGGCCCATCCCCTCTCCATCCTAGGTCACGCAGGGAGGAGAGGATCAGGGAAAAGCGAGGTCTACTCAAGAGGAGATTACCACGATCCTCCTCGTGGTTTGCAGGTGGGAGCTATGTATTATAAGTTTGCAACTGCGTAGTTAGAATTTGCAGGAGTCAATTTAGTGTTCCCCTTGAAAGAGGTTTAACTTTGCTGGCGTTCTTCCCATGGGCTTTTCTCGGTTATTTTCCTGGAGTTTATGATTTGTTATCTTGGCTTGCTTCGGATTCTCATCAATGCAGTTTGTTTTAGTTTCCTGTTTGCCTCATTATTTACTTTTGTGACTTTAAACTGTGCCTAATAAAACAGTTAAGTTAAGCTGAAGGCCTTACCGGACTTTAAATATATGTTTTGGGTTTTGAGTTATTTTGAGAGACTATGGGTCATCACAGTTTGCTTGCAATGCTGCATTCTAACCACTGTGCCACCAGGGCTCTTGAGACATACACACACAGAGAGATTGTAAATGATAGATAGATAGATAGATAGATAGATAGATAGATAGATAGATAGACAGACAGACAGACAGACAGACAAATAGATATAGATAGACAGAAAAATAGATAGATGGATGGATGGATGATAGCAATAGCATTTAGGGCTTTATAGCTCTCTTTAAACGGTTTATAGAGTCAGCCTGTTTCCCCTAAAATCTGGCTCCTCATTTTACTGACCTTGGAAGGATGGAAGACTGAGTCAACCTTGAGCCAGTCAGGATCAAACTCCTGGCAGCAGGCAGAGTTAGCCTGCAATGCTGCCCTCTAACCACTGTACCACCAGGGCTCCAATCCAAGGCTTAACCCTTGCTTATCCACAGAAACGCTTCCCCCCACGGCCATAAGTCGAGGACTTCCTGTACAACGTCCACGAGCTCCAATCCACATAGCCAAAGGCAAGACGGGGGTCAACGCTGCAGTTGCCAAACCGGGGGATGGCATTCGATTTGTCTATACCCGAAATCCTAAATAAACAGGATTCCAACTTGCAACTCAAAACGCATTCCGTGCTGACGATCGACAGAAGGGACAAGATGGGAGTCCAAGCAGATGAAAAGGGGGAGAAAATGGCGGCCATGCACAGGAAGAGGCGGGAATCTAGGTTAGGGAAGAGATCGGCTCACCTAACCAACATCCCCTTCGGTCTGAAACGCCTCAAAATAAAATAAAATAAAATAAACGGAGCCGATTTTCAACCACAGCACAGTTTTGTCCAATGAAACCCCCAGATCCGTAGGAGTTGTCATGTTGTGGCAAACAGCTGTCGATCAAGCTAAGCTCCGCCATGGGGAGGAATCAAGAGCCAAGATCAACCAAGGAGCAAAGTCAGCCAGCCGGAAGCGCAAACCGATCAAGGAATGGTGCAAACTTACATTTGACGGTGATTTGGGCCACCGCTTCGATCACACCCAAACTCGACATGGCGACGCATGTATAGTTGGCGGAGTCTTTCACGTCGGTCAACTCCAGGACGTTGCGCCCCACCGGCATATCGTCTTCTGGCGTCAAATCTTCGGCCCCTTGCATCCACTTGACGTACGGCATCGGGGAGCCCACTGCCACGCAGGTGATGTTCACGTTTCCGCCCGGCATGATTTCATGGCTGGTGGGCGGGATGGAAAACCGTGGAGCCACGCGCCGCACTGCGGACGAAATGCACAGCGGTAACAAAACAAAACGGAAAGAAAAAAAAAAAGAATAAGGAAAACAAGAAAACAAGAAAAAAACACAACGGGGGAGAAAAAAGAGAGAAAAAGAAGAAAAATAAAAGATAAAGGACAGGAAAGTGGGGAAAAAAAGAGCAGAAGAGAATTTAAATACAGGCGGGGGGAGGGGGCTTTTGAATTACTTGCAGTTCCTTCATTTTCGAAATTAAAAAAGGCTGAAATTAAAAAATTATTGGAATGCCAAAGAAATAAATCAAGAAAGGAAAGGGGGGGGGGGGGAAAGGGGGAAATAAAACAGAACTTCGAAAAGAATTTACTTTCACAAACGATATATAGAATTATAGACATCAAAGCAATATTTCATAGCAACAGAAGTTCCAATGATCGGTTTGAGACCTGTCATCACAGCACAAATATAGACACAAAAATTTATTAGCAATTTCTCATCTTTGGAAAAAGCAAAGAGGGGGCACATATATGTCCAGACCAGGGGGTTTCCCTCATGTGTCTTGGCACGTCCTGCCACCCCAAACCCCGAGAACAGGGCCACCAACTTCCAAGATGAAAAAGTGGGGTTTGTTCTGCATAGCCTTTAAAATCTGTAACCTAGTTTAGGGGAAAGAGGAGAGAAAAAAAAAAACCTGGATAAACGATAAAATAAAAAAAGTGGAAGACGGGGAGAGTGGCTTTTTAAAGGTAGTCCTCAACTTAACTATTCTTTTAGGGATCATTCTAAGTTAACAACGGCACCCCCCAAAAAGTGGCTTATAACTTGTTTTTCGCTCTTACGACCGTTGCAGCATCACTATGGTCCTGTGATAAAAAATTTGGACGCTAGGGAACTGACTCATATTTGTGATGGTTGCAGTGTCCCTTGTGCGACCTTATTGACAGGGAAAGTCAATAAGGAAGCCAGACTCACTTAACAGCCATCTTACTAACTTAATAACGGCAGTGATTCACAGCAGTGATGGCAAGGAAGATGGCAAAACTCACTTAAGAACTGTTTTGCTTAGCAGCGGAAATTTCTGGCTCAATCTTGTGTCATTTTGGAAAATTCACATTCCTACGTCTCAAATTCAGGAGAGAAAATTTCCAAAACTAGATATTCTATTGGTTTAGATCAGGGGTGTCCAACCTTGGCAACTTTAAGACTTGTGGACTTCAACTCCCAGAATTCCTCAGCCAGCAAAGTCTGAAGTCCACAAGTCTTAAAGTTGCCAAGGTTGGACACCCCTGGTTTAGATGGCCATTATTTGGGAAAATGTCTACGGAGGTTCTCCGTCATCCAGGTCATGGTTATGCCAAAGGTGATTTTTTTTCAAGAGGCAGCTGGACTTTCAGGTTTTTATTTGAAGATATTTCTCATCCAAGACGCTTTTTCAGCTCTGACTGGATGGTGGGGAATGGAAGGATTTATACTCCTTGCAGACAGCTGGTCGTTTGCATCCTTTTGGAGGGTCATTGAGACCACTTGGAGATTTATCTGTGTCCTCAGATCAGGTACTATTTCAGGTTTTTCTCTGAAGGCATTTTGCTTCTCAGCCAAGAAGCTTCTTCCGCTCTGACTGGACGGTGGGGAATGGAAGGATTTATACTCCTTGCAGACAGCTGGTCATTTGCATCCTTTTGGAGGGTCATTGAGACCACTTGGGGGTTTATCTGTGTCCTCAGGGACACCTGAGTAGTGCAAATGGGTCTGAAGCCTTCTTGGAACTGTTGTAGACGAGAGACAGATTATGTCATATCCTCCCCCTCTACTGAGAGAGGCCTGTTCAATTTTGATCTAGATTGCCTCTTTGACCCCTCTTTGAAACCAGCAATCCTCTCTGTCCAAAATGTGGACTTCGTTGTCTCCACAAGAGCGGCATTTGTCTTTTAAACATGCACGGACTACGGAATCTTGTCCTGATGGGTTTGTTCTCCTACATTGTGCCATGTGTTTGTGAAGTATTGTACTGCATAGGCCACGTGGCTCATTTTGTGTCTGGATGTTTTATCCTTGGGGCGGATAAGCTTCTGCCTTAGTGTATTCTCAGGTTTGAAGCAGAGGTGGCTGAGGGCCGGTTTGCATTGGTTTGGACGAACTGGTGGTTAAGATTCTGCGCAGTTTGGCAAAGCGGCAAATTCCACCACTGGCAGGCCCCACCCCCCGCTCATTTTTGGCCTGTTTTCTGGGCCAAAAGTGGTCCAGAAAATGGCCCCAAAACCAGCCTGAAAACTGCCCCCAAACAGCCCCCCAAATGGCCTGGTTTTTGGCTGTTTTTCTGGCTATTTTCAGGCATTTTTGGGTCATTTGGGGGGCTGTTTTCAGGCCATTTTCCACACCAAAAATGGCCTGAAAATGGCCCAAACAACGGCCTGAAAACTGCCAAAAACAGCCAGAAAAATGGCCTGTTTTGGGCCATTTTTAAGCCTTTTTTCGGGCCATTTTCAGAGCCAAAAATGGCCTGAAAATGCCCCAAATGGCCAAAATACAGGCCGAAAAAATGAGTGGGGATGGAGCCAACCAGTGGCGGGATTAGCTCCAATTGTCTGAATCCTACCCCTGCCTTTGAGGAGAGTGGCGGGTGACATGAGTGACATCACCCATCCAGTCACATGAGCAACCGCCTACCCAGCCAGAAAACTGGTTGTTAAGTTATTCCAATCCCACCACTGGTTTGAAGGGGGCACGTATGTTGTGTTGGCTGAAGATCCGCCTGAGCTTTTGCGATATTCCTGCCACGTGTGGAATGACAATGTTGCTTTGAGGTTTGAGGAAGGTCCATCACTGATCTCCAGTCTACAACACAGTCCTTTCAACAGGTCCAAGAAGGCTCCACACTCATTTGCCACACTCAGGTGACCCTGAGGACACACACACAAGCCTCCAAGTGGCCTCAACAACTCTCTAAAAGGATGCAAACGACCAGCTGTCTACAAGGAGTATAAAGCCTTCCATTCTCCAGCATCCAAAGCTGAAGAAGCTTCTTGGATGAGAAGCGAAACGTCTTTAAAAAAATCCCAGAAAGTCCAGTTGTCTCTTGAAAAAAAAAAACCTTTGAGAAGTGCTGATAAAACAGCTGTGTTTCACACCTGGCTATGCAGCCCTTCTTGAGAGGGTTAGGCAGGTAGTCCTCGATTTACAACCGCTCATTTAGCTGCTGTTTGAAGTTACGGTGGCACTGGGATTAGTGACTTATGACCGGTCCCCAAACTTACAACGATCATAGCATTCCCCATGGTCATGTGATCAAAATTAAGGGTCTCGGCAACCGGCATGTATTTACGATTGATCGCCGTTTGTGACCTTCCTAACTAGTTTCTAGCCATGGTGGCCCAGTGGTTAGAGGGCTATACTGCAGGGCTACTTCTGCTGACTGCCAGCTACCTGCAATTTGGCAGCTCACATCTCACCAGGCTCAAGGTTGACTCAGCCTTCCGTCCTTCCGAGGTCAGTCAAATGAGGACCCAGATTGTTGGGGGCAAGAGGCTGACTCTGTAAACCGCTTAGAGAGGCTTGTAAAGCACTGCAAAATAGTATATAAGTCTAAAGGCTATTGCTACCCACGCACCCTTTACCTCTCTCTTTGTGGTGGTGCAGTGGTTAGAATGCAGTATTGTAGGCTGACTCTGCCCTCTTCCAGGAGTTCGATCCTGACTGGCTCAAGCTGTTGCTAGCAAATAAAGTCAGTGAGGAAAGCTGGTATTTGCCTAACACAATCCATCTTAATATTAAATGATCTGCTTAATTTGCTTAGCAACCATGGGGGTGGGTGGGTGGGAAAAGCTCCTAAAAATCAGGCATATCAACCACCTCGCTTGTAGTTACAAGTCGAAGACTCCCTGAAATCTCTCATGGCTAGCCTACCTTGTTTTGTATTTTTTTTTTTAATTCTCCTGGCCTTGTGACCAGATGCAAAAAAAAAAAGGAATAAAAAGGGATTGAAAACCTGTCCTCGTTTAGTGACATCAGCAACTCAGTTGCTAAACAAAACGGCCACTGCCCTTGTGATCAGACTGCAGCTCTCCTTTCCTTGAGAGACCCACAAGGGTCATAAGTTTGGGTCGAGGGCTGCTCATCGCCCAGTGAAATTTCATCATCTGCAAATAGTTGCTAAACAAGACCGCTGCTAAACGAGGACGCCCTGCAATTATGGTTAAAACTAGGCACTCCTAAGTCTATTTTCCTAAAATGCTTGCAGATGCATATATACATATACGTGTGTGTGTGTGTGTGTGTGTGTGTTTTCATAGATTTTCACGGGCACAGGTATGCGGGTCTTGGCGTGTTCGGGTCTTTTCCCGTGTAAGATTGAGAGCATCTTGGTGACGTTTCGACGAGGTCCCACTCGCCATCTTCAGGCTGTTGAGCAGGTGAGGGTAAAGGGCCTTTACTCCCTACAGGTACCCCAAATTTAGTCCCCCCAAATTGGAAGAGGACGCATTAAAAGAAGGCGGGGGAGCCCTTTCCCCTCCCTTCCCCTTCCCTGACCATCCCCAAGGAGGAAGAGAAGCCGCGACAGGAAGGCCGTGTACGGGGAAACAGGAAACAAAACAGTAAACAGATCAAAAAGATGAGAAACGCTAATCAAATTTTTGTGGTTTTGGGGTATATACACCCTAACAAAGCTTCTTGGAAAAATCTTGACATGATTCCATTGATATAGATGCAGCTTTCGGAGGTCATGCAAAAAGGAGAAGCCGAAGAGGAGAGAAAGAGATTGAAGGTGAGAGAGAGAGAGAGAGAGAGAGAGAGAGAGACAGACAAGAGAGAGAGAGAGAGGCAGAGAGAGACAGAAAAGGGAGAAGGAGGCGTAGAACAGTGGAAGTTATTAAACGGGCTGCTAGCAAATGCCCAGGAGGTTCAGGGAAAAAATGGGGTGGGGGCAAATTAGAGAGAGACAGAGAGGTTAGGGGTGCCGGGAAACCCACTGTTAAAAAATGCTGCATACTCTGTTTCTAGCTGATGTGATCCAATGTGCTGATCTAACATTGGCACATCACAGCCCTGCCAGAATAATAATCATAACAATAACCATAACAATAAAAAGAGAATTCATAAAGAATCAAACAGGAAAAAAAAAAGAGGGGGTGGGGTTTGAGGAAACGAAAAAAAGGAAACGAACACAGGACCGAGGAGCGGGGGTAGGGAGTCGAGAAATACACAAAATGACCACAATGGGGGTTGCATGCAGAGACTTATCGGATGCACCTCGCCGGAAGGATGAACAGGATGGGAGAGAGAAAGCACTGTTTCGTGTGGATCCATTTTCCGCACAAACGCACACGCGCGCACACACACACACACACAACGGCATACCAAAAATGATAGGCTGATGCTTTCTGCTAACTCTACAGTCAATAAAAGAGGGTTTGGGGAGCATTGTTGACGTGTAATGGGGGATTCCACCCATTTATTTTTCCCTTTTTTTTTTCTCTACCGTCTGACTCCTCTGGGTTTCCTGGGATTGAAAACTGGGTTAAGAGTCTCTTGTCCTGCCCTGAAATAAGCCTGGGTTTAAATCCGGCTAAACCCTAGATGTCTTCAGGTTTTGAAAAAAGTTGGGGGGCGGTGCTGTTTTAGTTCTAATCAGGGTTTAGTCAAAGGCAACGATGGCGTTTGCAATAATCAGTGAAGAAAGGATACGAGAGTTTTTGCGACTAGGGTGCCAATAAATTAAGCTGTCGAAGGACCAATTTCGTTGATTTAACCTTCCTTGTTGGGCAAAGCTAGCTAGAAATGGCCTTGAGGGGCAGGAGGAACTGATGCTAGCAAAGCAACATTAGATAAGAGGTGGCTGAGCCCTGGTTAGATAAGGTGTGGGGACCTTGGTATTGTTCTCTGAGCTGGGTTGTATTCTTGCAGGCGTTTCCTTACCAAACTAGGCAACACCATCAGTTCAGCAAGGGAGTGGGATTTGCTCTCTGTTTCTATGCTCTGTTTGTTATATTAGATAAGAGGTGTTTGAGTCCCAGCCAGGAAAGTAACGTAAGTACCTCCTTCATTCACATGAAGATTAAAGGATGGAGGGCGAAGCACGTTCAGGTTTACAAGGTGCTTTTTATTACACCTGCTGCAATAAAAGTAATCCTGATCTCTCTGGTACCAGTTTCCTAGGCTGGACTGTAGTTGCACTGAACTAAGAGAGGTTAACTCCTCACTAAAAACAAGGCATTTTCCTCTGTACTAAAGTGACTTTCCACTCTGGGAGAATGAAATGGAGAATCACACCAACTTCTGGAAAACTTTCTTAATTGTCTGATTTCTTTCTCATCTGAATTTAACTCCAGGAAGGAGAGAGAAAGAGAGAGAGGGAGAAGGGGAAAGAGAGAGAGAGAGAAGGAAAGAAGGAGGGAGAGAGGAAGGAAGAAGAGGAGAGATGAAGGCAGGAAAGAAGGAAGGAGGAAGCCAGAGGAGGAGGACAGAGGTAGGTAGGAAGGAAAGGAAGGAAGGAAACGTACAAAATAGAGCCATAGGAAAACAGTGCCACCCGTATGATAAATGAAATGGAGAGACCAAAGGGAAGGAAATTGGTGAAAGACTTGCTTGAAAAAAGAAAGAGAGTGAACTCAGGGAGGGGACAAAGCAAATGGAAGCGAAGGGGAAAGAGAAATATCCAACGGAGGTGGTAAGATTTACTCGGCAAAAGGCATAAAAATGGCAAAACAAGGCAGGTAGAAAGGCAAACACCTGAGTATTTATTGAAACAGAAGAAGGCAACCAAATCAGACTGAATATCGTCATGAAGGAGGGAGGGAGGGAGGGAGGGAAAATGAGAAATGTGGATGGAGGAAAAAGAGGAAGGAAGGAGGGAGGGAGAAGGAAAAACGAAAAGGGCGGGAAGGATGGTGGGAGGAAAGGAAGGAGGGAGGGAGAAAAAAGAAAGGAAGGAAGGAGAAGAAGAAAGGAGGGGTAGGGAAGGAAAGAAAGAAAGGAGTGAAGGAAGAGAAAGGGAGGAAAGGAAGGGAAAGCAAAAAAAGGAAGAAGGGGAGGAGGATGAAAAGGAGGAGAGGAAGGAGAAGAGGGAAGGAAAGGAGGGAACAAAGGAAGGAAAGAGGAGAGAGGGAGGAAAAGAAAGGAAGGGGAAGGAAAAGAAGGGAGGGAAGTAGGGAGGAAAGAAGGAAGTTTAAACCAAACTTCAAAAGAAGGAATTGGCAAACCTTTGTTCACATGGGCCAGTGCTGCGAATCGAAGTCTGAAGGGGGAGTCCAATCGCCAGAGTGGGGGGGTGGGGGTAGGGGAGGTGAGGAAGGGAGGGGGCTGCTTTCACTTCCCCACAAGGGAGGGAGAAAATGGCCACGGGGGAGGGAGGGGTTAACGGGCCAGGGTCCAACCATCCGGGAGACTCCTGTCTTCTGGATGGAATGAATAGTAGAATAACACCTTCGCGCAAAAGCTGGGGGATGCCATTTGCACAGAAACGTTTGCAACGTCCCAGGAAAGGGGCTGAAAACGGAATAAATCTATTTATTTTTATTTATTTTTCTCGCTTTCCCTTCTCTCTTCCTGACGCTCCAAATCTCCGCTCTGCCCCATTTTAAAATGTCGGAAGTCGCCTTTCGCCTAGGGCTGATTTACGGGTAGTCCTCAAATTACGACCGCTGGCTTAGGCGGCGGTTCCAAATTAGGATGGTGCTTAAAAAAGGAAGGGTGGGTGGGGGATTGGACAAGCGGTCCGTTCGCTTAAAACCGTGCAAGCGTTTGTGTGGTCCATTCATGATCAAAATTGGGGCGATTTGACATTATCTCGTGTGTGCGTGTGTGTGTGTGTGTGTGTGTGACACCAGTTCACCATTTACGACTTTCCCACAAGCAAGTCAATAGGAGAAGCCTGTTTGACTTGCTTAACGGCCGTGCTTAAGAACCACTGCAAAAGCAATAAAGGGCATAAAATCAGGCAGGGCTCACTTAATGACCGCACGGTTTAGGGACAGACATTCGGGTCGTTAAGTTTAGGACTCCCTGTCTCCAAAACATCCTTCTAAGCTTGGATTCACCCAACGGGCTTCGCTCCTATGCCAATTCAATCCCTTTTAAGCATCTTCGTACAAATAAACCGAGCCCTAGAATTTGTTACTATCCTATTCTGCCCCTCCATTAAACCACAGTTTAAATTAACCAGGCTTGACGTGATATGTCAGTGCTGTCGTTAAGTCTATCACTAGTTGGATTTTCTCGTAGGGGGCAGGATTTGATCTCCAGGGGGAGGGAGGGGGGGGAAAGGGAGGGTCATTAATCCTTATTCCTGGTAACGTTTAGCAGAATGCCATGTTTAATACGTCAAGATTGCGTTCATCAATCCCCATTTAAGCAACCATTTAAATGCAGGGAACAAGCGCTGTACAGGGGATTTTAGACACAATGAGGAGTTAAAACAGGTAGTCCTCGACATACAACAGTTCTGTTCTGACCCAGCTCCCCAAACACGGCCAACCTTCTGACGTGAACTCAAAAGATTCCTTTGTTAGGAACGCCGGCAGCCCCAGCAAGAAAATTTCTCTCGCAGGCTAACAAGTCTGTCCGGACGGAAGATGAATAGTTGTCGGCCACATCTATTCATCTCTGCCCCCCGACTTTTCTCCTCAGAGCTAAGGTGGGCCCTCGCTAGCAGTGGTGGCTTTTCTGTTCCAAGGGCCGGCCCATAGATTTCCACTGCTCTCCTCTCCTCTCCTCTCCTCTGCCTTTTGTGTATTCACGCGTCAGGCACTGGATCCAGCTGTTCCTCCTCTTCCTCATCAGCCACCTCCAGACCTGGGGGCTGTTGATTCTCCATCTGAGGGCTGACGGACGGCTCAGGCTCCATCTCTCTCTCTCTCTCTCTTTCTTTCTCTCTTTCTCTCTCTCTCTCTTTCTGACAGCTCTATTCCCTCTTCCCACTCGGAGCTCTCAGGTTGGACTGATGCTAGCCCTGACTCCCATGCCTCTTCCGATTCAGCTGTTGGAGGGGCCGGCAGCCCACAGGCTGCAACAAGTTCATTTAGCGACCGTTTGAAGTTACAACGGCGCTGAGGAAAGTGACTCAGGACTGTTTGTCAGAGTTACGATCGTTGCAGCATCCCCACGATCCTGCGATCGCGTGGCCCCCTTCTCACCAGCCAAGTCAATGGGGAGGCCAGATTCACTTAACAACCGTGGCAAAAAATGTCATCAAACTCATTTAACAAACACCTCGCTTAGCAACGGAAGCTTTGGGCTCCATTTGCAGTCGTAAGAGGAGGAGTACCTATATACGGTCGACAAGATTTGCAAGTGCTTCTGAGTTTCCTTGGGCTGGTTTGACTGGATCTTAATTTAATCTTAATTTTAATTTTAATCTTCATTTAAACCAACCGAATTCAGACCAGAGGATAAATCTCTACGATTTTTTCCTTGGAAAATCGAAGGGCTGCCAGCTCTTATGGAGCAAAGATCCATCCCCTCAAAAGGAGGTGAAAATCAGGATGGACCGTAAATCCTAAATGTGATTTATATTTACATTAGAGGGTCGTCATCGACTAACGACTGCAACAGAGCCCAAAATGTATGTCGCTAAGTGAGACAGTTGTTTTAAGAGCGTTTTGCCCCATTGTACGACCCTCCTGGCCACCGTTGTTAAGTGAATCACAGAAGCTGTTAATTTAGTAACCTGGTTGTTAAGTGAATCCGGCTTCCCCATTGACTTTGCTGGTGAGAAAGTCTCAAAAGGGGATCGGATGATCTGGGGACACTGCAACTGACATAAGTACATGCCAGTTGCCAAGGGTCCAAATTGTGATCACATGGCCGTGGGGATGCTGCAACGGTCATAAGTGTGAAAAACGGTCATAAGTCACTTTTTGTCAGGGACGGCGTAACTTCAAACAGTCACTAAACAAACTGTTGTAAGTTGAGGATGACTTGAAACTACCATGTAGTGGTCAGTCCTGCAGCTACATTTGAGCATCAGTTTTAGGGGAGGAGAGAAGAGGAAGAGAATGTCCTCGACTTACGACGGTAATGGAGCCTGCTCCATCATGGTTGTAAGTCCCGATGATTGCGAAACCGCTTGGTCACGCAAACAAGCCGATCGGATGACCTTTGTGGTGGTGGTCGTTAAATGAATGCCTGCAGCCATTAAGGGAATGCCTCATTCGCTAAAACTGAAAGTAAACATTGGTTTTTCGGCAAAGCCGTCGTATAACACAGCCACGTGACCATGGGATTGGCCAAAGGACCATCCCAGGTTGCCAACCAATTGTAGTTAGGTCCTGTGACCATGTCAGAACTTTGAATTCAGGGGGTAAGTACCCTCGGTTAGCACCGTTCCAACTTTGAACAGCCGCTAACTGACCCAAGTCATAAGCCGAGGACTATTCAACAAGGACTGCCATGACAGCAGATATTACCAGGAATAAGGAGAGGCAAGAAAGGGAACAACACACGTTCTCCTTTGTAAAGGAGAACATTGGTAGCTCCGGGTTGACGTGAGGGCTCCTTGGCGCTCTCTGAGCTTGGTTGTTTTCCTGCAGACATTTCATGACCCAACTAGGGAACATCATCAATGCTAGAAGGGTGTGGAGTGGAGGAGGAGGACTGTGCGGTCCTTGGCGCTCACTGAGCTTGCTTGCTTTCTTGTAGACATTTCATGACCCCCAACTAGGTCACGTTATCAAGGCTAGAAGGGAATAGAGTTTGCTCTCAAACCCTTCTAGCACTGATGAGGTTATCCAGTCAGGTCATGAAACGTCTGCAAGAAAACAAAACCAGCTGTTCCGACCCAGCTCTCCAAACACCACAAACCCTCTTGACGTGAACTCAAAAGTTTCCTCGATTAGGAACGCCGGCAGCCGCGGTACAAAAGTTTCTCTCGCAGGCTAACAAGTCCGCCTGGCCGGAAGATGAATAGTTGTTGTCGGCCACATCTATTCATCTCCGCCTCCTGCCTTCTATCTCCAGAGCTAAGGTGGGGCTTCACTACCAGCAGAGGTTCTTCTGTCCCAAGGACCGGCCCATAGATTTCCACTGCTCTCCTCTCCTCTCCTCTGTCTTTTGTGTATTCATGCGTCAGGCACTGGACCCAGCTGTTCCTCCTCTTCCTCATCAGCCACCTCCAGACCTGGGGCTGATGGACGGCTCAGGCTCCATCACTCTGTCTTTCTCTCTCTCTCTCTCTCTCTCTCTCTGTCTCTCTCTCTCTCTCTGCCACCTCCATTCCCTCTTCCCTCTCGGACCTCCCTGACACTGATACTGACTCCTACACCTCCTCCTCCTTCTCTGATTTGGCTGCTGGAGGGACCGGCGGCCAATGGGCCAGACCACAAGCTCAGAGAGCACCAAGGACCCCACAAATCTCTCGTAAACCTGAATCTTCATCCTTAGGTCTTTGGGTGGGCCCGGGGTTCCCCCTAGCGTGTTCCCCTCAAGGAGAATCCTTCCCCACTGGAGATCCTAAGATCCTTCCTACGTTGGACGGACTTCTACCGGAGGAGCATTAGAAAGTTCAAGTGGTCAGAGGAAGCAGGACGGGGTGCAAAGCTTGTTTTGACAGACCTGGTTCTAGGAGAACAGGAGCACCAGCATCCAACCACCTCTCGTCCTTACAACACTGGAACCTCAAGATGGATCTGGAAAGACAATCCTGAAGACCACGATCTTCCATGACACCCCCACCGCACCCCAAGATACAGGTAGTCCTCGACTTACAACCACTTGAAGTTACAATGGCATTGGAAAAAAGTGACCCGTGCCCATTTTCCACAATGGTGGTCATGTGATCAAAATCGGAACGCTTGGGTCCTATTTATGACGGTGACAACGTCCCGCGATTGCGTGATTTCCCCTTGGGCGACCTTCTGACGAGAAAAGTCGACGGGGAAGCCAGATTCGCTCCCCAACCGTGCGACTTACCGAACAACCACGTCGCTTCGCTTAACGACTGTGGCACAGAAGGCCGTACAAGGGGGGGGGAAACTCACTTTACTAATGTCTCGCTCAGCGACAGAAATTTTGGCCTCCGTTATGGTCGTATGTCAAGGACTACCGGTAGGTAGAATTTGCAGCTGGTTGTGGAGAGGGGAGGGGAGGAATGCCGGGGAGGGGGGGGCAGAGGCAAGGAGGGGGACCCCAGTTATTAAAACTTTTGGTTCCTTCAGACCCCGATCCACATTTCCAAATAAGCCATGATTAGAAAGCGGGGAAGACAGGTGAGGGGCAGGCAAGGGGAGAGAAAGAGGGTGGCTGGAATGAACGCAAGGCCAGAAACGTGATGTTAATTTCGCTCGATCCAACAAGCAAAAGAGGGGAGAGAGTTGTCGGATTGTCTATCGTGGGAGTGTGTGTGTGTGTGTTTGTGTGTGTGTTTTAAAAAAAATAACAATAAAATTAAACCGTGAATGGGAGGAAAAGGAGTCTGAAAGCATCAAAGGAAACCAAACGGCATTTAAAAAAAAAAAACATTTTTGACACCCAGCAAGCTGCTACTTTTGAATGAGGTGAGAAGTTTTTGGCATTTTGGTGAGAAGAAGACAGGGTCTTGGGGGAAAAGAGAGATAGTAAATAAAACGTACAGCCTCAACGTAATTCTGAGGAAATTTAAGATTACACCTGTCTTCTTTATGGGTACAATTAAATTCGGGGATTTTTAAAGCTAGTTACCGCCAGATTCCTGGGCTCAGAATTATTATTTTTTTCTCCCGTTAATTCTTCCAAGGGACCAAAAAAAATTATTCTGTCTCCTTGGTCGATTCTTACAACTTATTTCTTAAAACATATTATTTCCTTTTTTCAGGGCACCTGAATTTATTTCCCCAACAGGTTGATTTCAACTTCAACCTTCAACGGCAGTGCCATGTTTGGGTGAGTGTTTGGGTGTGTGTGTGTCTGGGTTCATTTAAAATCTGAATTTTAAAGGCTCGTTTTGCCAGGCGGGAGATGAAAAACACTCAATTTGATTCAGAGCTGCCCCAACGAGGCCGGGATATTAAGGCGCCATCGATGGCGGCAGCGTGCGTTGAAAAGGAAGGGCGACCAGGTGTAATCTAAAATCTCTCCTCTAACCCATAATAATAATTTTAAAAAATGAAAACGAAAATGAAAACAGAAATAGCGATGCAAAAGAGGCATTAAAGACATAATAAGCAGGCACAGGGGGGTGTTTTTTTTATTTACAAAAAATAATAATAATAATAATCACAATAGCACAGTGTTCCTGCAGACTGCCCTTCAGGAATTTTGGCGGGAGAATTCCCTAAAAACTTGCGAGAAATCCTTCTGCAGAAACAGAGTGTTAATTTGGCCCGGTTTGTTCACTTGGTTTTTTTTTTTTTTTTCAATTATTTTTTGAAAGGGGAAATTGGAGAGCGGGGGATTTATTTAAAAGCAGCAGAGGGTATCCGCTTACCCCTGAACTATTTTTTCCCCCTCCTCTCTTTCTTTCTCTTTCTCGGTGCAAGTGTGTAGAAAGGGTTTAGTGAGCGCCTTAAATCACAGTTGTCAACTTTTAAGACTTGCGGACTTCAACTCCCAGAATTCCCCAGCCAGCTGGCTGAGGAATTCTGGGAATTGAAGCCCACAAGTCTTAATTACCAAATAGCAGAGTGGAAAGGGACCTTGGAGGTCTTCTAGTCCAACCCCCTCCTCAGGCAGGAAACCCTATACTATTCCAGACAAATGGCTATATACAATCTCTTTTTCGAAACCTCCAGTGTTGGAGCCCCCACGGCTTCTGGAGGCAAGGAGTTCCACTGATTAATTGTCCTGACTGTTAGGAAATTTCTCCTTAATTCCAGGTTACTTCTCTCCTGGATTAGTTTCCATCCACTGTTTCTTGTCCTGTCTTCTGGTGCTTTGGGGAACAGGTTACCAGCTTAAAGTTGCCAACTTGTGGAGACACCTGGCCTAAAAAGTGTTTGATTCTGTGCATCTTACGGAAGGGAATCTGAAAAGATTGGCCTGCCATTTTCCCGCCACTTATTAAATTCTAGATACTTCCCTCAGTATCAGGGGTTAGATGAGACAGGGAAGAAGAAGAAAAAAAGTTTTCTCAGATTTTGGAACAGCAAAATGGCCACCAGGTAAATAAGTTTTAAAAAAAACGTATTAAAAAAATTAAATAAAAACTTGATTCAATAAAGAAAACAGAAGGAGTACTAGGGTGGAAATGGATTTTATTTTGAGCAGGGTTAATCAAATTTGGCAACTTTAAGATGGGTGAACTTCAACTCCCAGAAGTCAACTTTAAGATGGGTGGACTTCAACTCTCTTAATTCCCTTCAACTTCCAAAATTCCCCAGAATCTTAAAGTTGGGAATTGAAGTCCACACAGAATTTCCATGACTTTTAAAATGGGTGGATTTCAATTCCCAGAATTCTCCAGCCAGAATTCTAGGTTCCTTCAAACCAATAGTGGCGTCCATCAAAACGAGGCTGTTCTCTGCTAAATTAAGTCATACAGCAACTCACTTCATCATCATCTTTTAATGACCCCATAGTCCCTTGCGGGGTGGAGTCTGAGCAACTGAATGGCGCTAACAGAGATTTTACTGGCCGGATGCCCTTCCTGTTGCCAATGCGGAGTTTTCTTCAGCAGATATATTCTCATTGTGCCCAGAGAGAGAAATATCTGCCTCTGTCTAGGATTGAACCCACAGCCTCCTGATTATGAGGCGAGAGCTCCACCATTAGACCACTGCGTCGCTGCATACAGCAACTCACTTAGCCAATTATCCACATATTTCCTTGAATTGGGAGTTTTCTACTGCCCTAATTTCACAATCTGTGCCCTGCTGGTGTCTCTTAATCCTTTATGCAATACTCTCTGAGAAAGGATATCTTGTATTAAGAATAATTCTTTGCAATGTTTTCTAAAAGGTCTTGAGGTCTAGAATAAAGGTCAAGATTTAGAATGGAGGTGTCCAACCTTGGCAACTTTAAGACTTGTGCACTTCAACTTGCGAAAAGTCCCTAGCTAGCATGGTCAGCTGGGGAATTCTGGGAGTTGAAGTCCATTAATTTTAACGTTACCAAGGTTGGACAGCCTTAGCTTTGTAGTTTTAGAAACCATGTTGAACTTGGTAAACAAAGGGAAGAATATGGGACAGGATGATGAGTGTATGTAGTTGTTGTTGTTTGTGTGTTTGTGTGTGTGTGTGTGTTTTAATGCCTGCATCCAGGCATCTAAGCATGGAATTCTCTGCATCTTCAGAGAAGGACAGATGGCAAGAGGAAAGAAAAAAAGAAGAAGAAAGAGAGAGGCAAAGAGAAAAGGAGAGGGAGAGAAAGAGAGAGAGAAAGAAAGAGGGGATTTTTTTTTTTTCCAAAAAGTTGCACCGGATTTCTCAAACAAATATCAACGACAACAAAAATCACACAGCAGTTTCAGAATTTGAGAATTGTTCCTTTTCTTTTTTTTCTTGTGGTTTTTGGTTCTGAAAATGGGAAGAAATGGGAATAATAGCTAAGCAGAAAATGGGATATGGCACAGTAGGAAAACATAAGGCGTTGGTTTGTCCAGCTCCTTCCTTCCTCTCTCCCTTCCTCTCCCTCTGAGGTGTCCAATCTTGGCAACTTTAAGACATGTGAACTTCATTTCTGAGAATTCCCCAGTCAGCCATGCTGGGGAATACTGGGAATTGAAGTCCATGCTGGTTGGGGAATTCTGAAAATCAAAGTCCACAAGTCTTAAAGTTGCCAAGTTTGGGGATCCCTGTCTTAACTTGGCCGTTTGGCTCTTAAAATCCTCTCTTGGCTGAGACCGGTTCATTTATTTGTTTTCATCGATTGATTTTATGTATATCCTGACTTTATTGTTTTTATAAACTGATTTTTACCTATCCTCTAGGGAGAAATCGATGATCGATCATTGATTTCACAACCCGCACACACTCTGGATTGAATCAGAATTATAAGGCCTGTTTTTATTCTACAGACCACTTAAAAGCACCTTCAATAGTTTCATTGGAAGCAGTTTCATTTTGCATGGAATTTAACTCAAATTCTTTCTATTTTTTTTTAATCAATCATTCCAATGATGCATTTCAAGAAGAGATGGATAAATCCTGCCCTCTTCATTTAGAAATCGGTTTTTCTCCTCAGTTGTGAATGGGAGGGACGGTTTATACCCAAGTGTCCCTCTGTACGGGGCATGGCTGATTTCTAAGTAGGATATATTAAAAATAAATAAGTAAATATCGACCAAAACTGTATTAGCCAAACCGTGGTTTAATTAAAAAGCAGTTAAACAAACCATGGTTTATGTGATGGATATTGCCATTTTCCAGCATTTACTTCCAGTTTCCAGCAAAAAAATGCCCGTTGGAGAAAACCGATTTTGTTAATGACCGCAGTGTTCATTTAACAACCACCGTAAAAATACATTGAAAAACTAGGTCTGGTTGTGTGATGCCTCAACTTACAACCTCAACAGCTGTAATTCCAGGCTCACTTCCAATCATAAGTCAAAAACTACCTATATTTATTGCATTCTTTTCAATGACTAGCTCTTCCTCATCTCCCTAATTGAATCTCTTAACTGAGATGGGTGTGGAAGGGGGAGGTAGAAATTTAATAAACCCCTAAAATCAATAAAACATCCCATGAGCCCTTGCAATAAGAGGGTCCTGGCAAGGCTTCATCTCAGTGGCTAGCTCCTTTTTCCATTGGTTAAGGAGGAGGCGAGAAGCCCTCCCCCCAGCCAATCAGGGCCTGAAAATGCTTCCATGCCTTGGCTACCATCGAGTTGTGTTGGGGGAGAGAGAGAGAGAGGCTTGAACTCCCTGACCTTCTTTCTATAGGGCTCTTTTTCACGGAGGACCAGATAAGCGAGGAGCCCAACAGAATAGTTTTAATGGAGCGAACAAACTTGTATTTGTAATGTGTGAACACTGTGTTCCTAAAACACACATATCCCACTCCCGTGATTCAGTCAAGGGAACAAAAGTGCCAAGCCACCCAAATCCTATGCACTGAATTCAAAAAGCTCTCAGAACTGTGTGATGTTTGTTATTTTGGCTTGCCGATCATTTCAATTATCAAAGGAATGAAAAAAAAAAAAACCAAAAACAAAACACGAGGTAGAATCGAAGAGGGTAAGGAAGGGAAGCAGGAACACTGGCTTTTTAATTTTTATTTTTCCACAATGCACTTGGAATAAATTGCAGCATAGCCGAACCAACTTAAAAAAAAAAAAAAAGGAAACAGAAAAAAAAGAAAGGAAACGTAACATCCGAACCCAATGAATTCAAATCAAAAGAGAGAGAGAGAAAAAAAAAAACCCAAAAGCAAATAAATAAATAAACAAATCGAGAACCAGGAAGGGATAGCTTGGAGGTGGTGGGAAAAAAAAAATCCACTGAACGAAAAAAAAACCCCAAAACCAAAATAAAATATCTTTTTTAAAAAATGGATATAGATATATATATATATATACACACACACACACGCACAGTTGGAAAAACACCCTCCTCCAACGGAATTTTTTTCAAATAATAATAATAATAACAAAGCCGTCAAAACAAATTGTAAAATATTTTTTTTTAAAAAATAAATGAAAAAGGACCAGCATGCAAAGATCATTGTTCACATTCTCCTAATCATGCATCAGGCCCAAACGTCCGTAAAGAGGACAAAAAAGTGCACATACAACGGAGCAACATTACCAAGGATGCAGAGAGAGGCCCACAATGCAACTCAACTCATCTCCGGCGAGACCCGAGAACGAGCAGATCTCGCCCGCCGTCTTATATATTTGATATTATTTTTTTTTTTTATAATGATATCAACAAGAGATTTTGTTTCTTGCTTTCTTTCTCTTTCTCTCTCTCTCTCTTTTCTTTAAATTTTTTTTTTCTCATATATATATATTTTTAAAATAGACATATTTTGTCATCGAGAAGAAGAGCTTTCTCAGTTATTTATTTTATGTTTCAATCATCGTCATCATCGTAGTTTCTTTTTTTTATATATATATAAAAAAGATAAAGGTTATAGATCATAGATTAGATATATAGATATATAGATATATATATACTTCTCTCTTTAAGAAATGTAAAAATGTGGGTAAAGAAAGTAAAAAAGAAAAAAAACCACACCAACCTTCTCGTAGCTCTGAGGGATGTTAAAGGGGTTTGATGCGGAACACAATGACATGAGAAGAGAGAAAAATAGGGAACACAGAGAGAGTAAAAAAAGGCCTTCAAGGGTGGCATCTGCAAATCGATTTGCTTTTTTCCTCTTTCTTTCCGTTTTTTAACTTAAAAAAAATAAAAAAACTTTTTTTTCCTTCTTTTTTTAAAAAAAAAAAATCTCCAATATGTCCCTTTTTTGGGGGGGGCCACCACCAAGAGGGCCCAGGAACGGTTGAAGGTCTCTGAGGAGGGGGGCTCCCTCGTATCAACCCCGGACGTACCGGTTTAAGAGAAGCCCCCTCCCGAGAATTCGGAAGCCCCTCTGGCACTGCTGGATGGCCCACACCCACCCGCTTCTCCCCCACATCGCCCCCCCCACACCCCCGCCCGCCCGGGCGGCTGAAGGAAGAAAAGATTAATAAAGACACCCTGAGAGAAACCTCCGTCACCGCGGGGTCCTCGCCGTGGGTTAGGTCTCTTCCGCGGTCCACCAAAATGTTTCCAGCAGGGCCAAATAAGATCCTGACCCCCATTCGAGGCATGTCCGCACAGGTTTGGGAAGTCACATCCGAGAAACTCACGATGGGGCTGGGCTGCAGGTTGCAATCGACCGGCCCAATTTGGCTCGAGTTAGCAAAAAAACCAAAATTGGTCAGACCCTCCCAATTCTGAATTTTTTTGGGGGGAAGATGGAGGGAAAACGCGCACGTTTTTTGGATCCGCCCAATCTTGACAAATTAAAGGGGGAAAGTGTGTGACGGGAGCCTCGTGTCCGTGCGGACGTGCTTCGAACCCCAATTCCTTTGAATCTTCTTCCCCGCCACAAACTTAACCAAAAAAAAAGGAAAAATAAAAAAAGGAGCGGTGGGAACCAGACCTCTTTTTGCTGTTCAGGGGGGGAAAATAAAGAACCCCAAGAAAAAGAAACGAAAACTTGAGCTCTTATTCCCTCCACACACACCCCTCACCCGCAAACCCCAAAAGTCATTAAGAGAAACAAGCATGTTACGGGAAGAAACAGTGAGAAAAATAAAAAAAATCAAGAATTTTTGAGTGCAGCGACAACGAAGAGGGAAAAAACCAAGGCACGGAAGACCCCCTCCCACAACCCACCCCACCTCACCCATCATTTCTGCCCCCCACCCCCCAAAATTCAATCCTTCGGGAGATAGCAATCCAAATTAACCCACAAGGCTTCCAAGTTAGCTAGGCGCCGCTTCATGGAAAACGGCCCCCCTTTTAAAACTGGGGCAAAAATCTTCGCGAAGCCTCTAAAGAGAGGACTTCAAATAAAACTGGCTGTTGTGTAAATTTGCACACGCGGGACGTGCCGGCCAACCCTGTCCAGTTAAGTTTGGAAGGGGTGAATTTGTTTCATTCACACTTGTTGTAAGCATTCAAACACTTGTAATTTTGTACGCTGCTTTTTGGTGCACTGGCCGAATAAGCCCCACGACACCAAGTGTGAATTCTGGTAGGATTCTTTTTTTAATTTTATTTTAAAAAAGATAAATTTCAGGTCAAGGTTTTCAGAACAGCCTGATATTCCAGCATTATTTCCAGCGGGAATGAAATAATTTCAGGTCTGTACATAGATGACACTGAAGGAATTGTTTCTGCCTTGCAGAATTCAAACGGCCGCCTGCACAAATCCCCGGGATTTCCAGCTCGTTTTTAAAGCTTGCCACTTGTCATTTTGTAACTGAAGATTTTAAAACTCTTTTTAAATGTTTCTTAGGCTGTAAGCCGCCCGGAGTCTGTTTGAAACGAGATAGGTGGAAAATAAATTTAATCTTCATCATCATCTCCATTTTAATGACCCCATAATCCCTTGCTGGGTGGAGTCTGGGCAGCTGAATGGAGCAGAGTGTTTACTGGCCGGATGCCCTTCCTGTCACCAATGTGGAGTTATATTTAGCAGATCTCATTCTGCCCAGAGAGAGAAATATCTGCTTCTATCACAGCCTCCTGATTGTGAGGCGAGAACTCCATCTCTAGGCCACCGGGTACCACACGACAAATAAATTTAATAAAGAAATAAAAACAAGCCTGAGAGACTGTAACCAAGGGGGGGGGGGGGGGCGAATCCTGCAGTCCCACCCAAAAAACCCTAAATCTCATCCTTTGCGGCGTGAAGCCATAATTCCAAAGAGATACAAGCAAGAGAGACAATATATACTTCATTATTATCATGACAATAAACAGTAATAAATGCACTTTTAAAAAAAAATTTTTGGCATAGATGTGCAGAGAAGGGAAGAGGGTGGGGGGAATATAGGGAAAAAACAAATGTCATTTTCTGGAAGAATGTCTGAAGGCCAGAGCCTCATCAAGTAACTTCATGGAGACCATGAATTTTTTTAAAAAAATATTCATGAGCCTATCACATGGCTAATCCGTTTTTAATGGGGCAAATGGTAGTTTTTTGTGGGTGGATGGTGAACGGCTATTGAAACTCCTGAAAACTTTCCTACTTAAAAAGAAAAAATTCAAGAAGAGACATTCAGCCAGATTTTAAAAAACAGGTCTGTGCACCGGGCGGGGGGAATTGACTGATCCAGTTCAGATTGATTGAAAGCTGTCAATTCCAAATGTTGGAGGTTTGTCGCTATACCTATGGGTAGGCTAGACAAAGGCCAAGGATGACCACTGCCTTTCTTCTGAATACAGATGGTCCTCAGTTTACGACCGCTTTAGTGATGGTCCAAAGTTAAAAGGACATTGAAAAAAGGGACTTACAAATTCCCCTCACGCTTACAACCGTCACATCTCCACTGTAACTTGATCCAAATTCAGGCAACCGGCTTGTATGTATGACCGTATCAATAGGGGAGAAAATTTGTAGTTAATGGTTGACATGAGGGGTCCTTGCGGCTCTCTGAGCTTGGTTGTTTTCTTGCAGACGTTTGACTACCCAACTAGGTAACATCATCAGTGCTACAATGGCTGGAGTGCAAACTCCAGTCCTTCTTAGCACCCATGATGTTACCTAGTTGGGCGATGAAACGTCTGCAAGAAAACCACCAAGCACAGAGATCGCCAAGGACCCCTCCGAGTCCCGGTCACATAGTCGCCATTTGCAACTACCCTAGAAGTCACATTTCCTTCACAACTGTGTGATTCACTTAATGTCCGCAGCAAAAAAAAAAAAATGTCATAAAACCGGACAAGAATCGCCTCACCTAGCGATGGAAGTTCTGGTCGTAAATCAAGAACTACCTGTATTCTGAAGAACCTGCTTACTTTTGCATCTTTCTCCAACTCATTTTCTAGGGGATATTTTGAAAATAATGCTTCCTTGGAGGAAAGAGTTGTACTATTCAGCTGGATATATATATATATATTTCCTGGGGCTTAACATAGCACCTTACAAGAGGCAGGTGTTTTTACGCTCGCCGTAAATTTTCATCTCAGCCAGCCCCGCATTCTGTTACCAAAATTTCGTTCACAGAAGGTGAATGAACAAATCTGCAATTTATTGGGACACTGGGATACCGAGCAGCCCCTGTGGGAGATACAACTAGCAGAACAGCAAGAGTTGGAAGGGACCTTAGAGGTCTTCTAGTCCAACCCCCTGCTTTGAGCAAGGGACCCTACACTATGTCAGACAAATGGCTGTCGAGTCTCTTTTGGAAAGCCTCCAGTGATGGAGTGCCCGCAACTTCTGAAGGAAAGCTGTTAATTGTCTTGACTCTTAGGAAATTTCTCCTTAATTGCAGGTTGCTTCTCTCCTTGATTAGTTTCCATCCATTGCATCTTATTCTTGCCTTCTGGTGCTTTGGAGAATAGCTTGACTCCCTCTTCTTTGGGGCAGCCCCTCAAATATTGGAAGGCTGCTATCATGTCTCCCCTGGTCCTTCTTTTCTCTAGACTGGCTATACCCAATTCCCGCAATCATTCTTCATATGATTCATCCTCCAGTCCCCTAATCCTCTTCGTTGCTCTTCTCTGCCCTCTTTCCAGAGTCTAAACATCTTTTTTAACGTGGTGGCGACCAAAACTGGATGCCAAATTGCAAGTGTGGCCTTACCAAGGCCTTATAAAGTGGCATTAACACTTCACGGGATCTTGATTCCATCCCTCTGTTAGGGATAGACAAGAATACAGCCTAGGACTGCGTTGGCTTGGGCCTGGAGACTTAAACATATGAAGAACAGTGGCAGGATTTGGGTATCTGGAGTCCAGAGAAAAGGAGGACCGGTCTGATAGCACTATTCCAGTATTTGAGGGTTTGCTACAAAGAGGAGGCGGGTTCGACTTATTTTCCAAAGCACCGGAAAGCAGGACAAGAAGCAATGAGTGGGAACTAATCAAGGAGAGCGAAGCAACCTGGAATTAAGGAGAAACTTTCTAACAGAGAGGACAATTAACCAGTGGAACTGCTTGCCACCAGAAACTGTGGGTACTGCATCCCTGGAGGTTTTTAAGAAAAGACTGGACAGCCATTTGTCTGAAATGGTAGAGGGTCTTCTGTTTGAGCAGGGGGCTGGACTAGAAGATCTCCAAGGTCCCTTCCAGCTCTATTCTGATGGACTGTTGGCTCACTTTTAACTAACCGTCCACTAGGACTCCAATTAATTAAGCTTAATTAAGCTTCAGAGAGGGCCCTTCAACCCAACTTCTTCGGTCTCGTCAAAAGGCCACGCAAGGCTCCCGAAAGACCTTGGCGTGTCTGCGGGTGAGGGCGGGTGAGGGCAGGCAGGGGAGGGTCACATTTGCCATTCTTGTGAGTCACGGCGCTCCCTACCTCTCACGTATAGGTTGGCGGGTGAAGAATAGCGCACTCCGGCATTGTTGCTGGCGACGCACTCGTATTTACCCTGGTCCGTCTCTTCGCT
This sequence comes from Pseudonaja textilis, assembly GCF_900518735.1. The sequence continues at coordinate 264,086 of NW_020769443.1, read as the reverse complement.
GCTCTCGATCTGAAGGCCACCTGGCAGGGAAAAGACAACGAGACAAAAAGGAAAAAGGAGATGCCGAGAAATATGTTAATTATCGACCGAGGGCAGATCGGACACAGAAGGGAGAAACGGCTCTAATGGGCCGAAACACGCCAATTATTACCGATAGCGTATCCAGAGCTCAGGATTGAACGGTGGAGTTCTTGGTACTCTCTGAGGTAGATGGGTTTTTTTTTTTTTCTGTAGACATCTCATGACCGAACTAGGTAACATCATCAGTGCTAAAAGGGAGTGGGAGTTGCTTTCTATTTATAACAAGGGTCTTCAAACTTGACAGCTTTTAAGACTTGTGGACTTCAACTCCCAGAATTCCTCAGCTAACATGACTGGAGGAGGAATTCTGGGAGTTGAAGTCCACAAGTCTTAAAGCTGTCAAGGGGTCTTCAACATCGGCCATTTTAAGACTTGTGGACTTCAACTCCCAGAATTCCTCAGCTAACATGACTGGAGGAGGAATTCTGGGAGTTGAAGTCCACAAGTCTTAAAAGCTGTCAAGTTTGAAGATCCCTGATTTATATCCTTGCTGTCAGTGTTGATGGGAGTGTGGTTTTCCTCACTGGTAGTTTCTTGATTAGGGTATTGTTCCCAGTTTGTTTGTCAGGTGTTAATCCCTGCTTATCTGTGTATTGATTGCTGATTAGATGATGTTTTGGTCATTTTGTTTCTTTTTTGATGTGATCGTTTTTGACTGTTTCCTAGTACGATTTGATTGCTTATTTGTACCCTATGACTATCATTAAGTGTTGTGCCTTATGATTCTTGGCGAATGTACCTTTTCTTTTTATGTACACTGAGAGCATTTGCACTAAGACAAATTCCTTGTGTGTCCAATCACACTTGGCCAATAAAAACTTCATTCATTCATTTTTGTTTTTATTTTGAAGGATATATAAACAAATATAAACCACGAGCCAATCCTACTTCCTTCTAGCGCTGATGATGTTCCCTAGTTGGGTAGTGAAACGTCCACAAGAAAACAGCCAAACTCGGAGAGCACGAAAGAGCTCACAATGCAATTTATTCCTGTAAATTTATTCCTCTTTCCTGCAGTCCAGTATACTTTTCAAACCATTAGGCTGCATTTCCCTCTTCAGCCACAAACAGAAGACACTTTTGTGCGGCTATTTGCAGCTGACAGGTTGGTTTGGCCACACCCCCAAAGCCACAAAAAGCCCCCCCCCCCAACCAAACAGCTTAAGGATGCTAAGCAGCTTTGCTTAAGAATACAGCATTTTTCTTGCTCTCAGAAAAATCAGTATATTGCAATGTCCCATCTCCAAGGAAAGTTCTTCCAATCCAAAGTCGTGTTTTCAATCGGTGCAACTCTAAGATGGGTGGACTTCAACTCCCAGAATCCCCCAGCCAGCACCGAATTCTGGTGTCAGGATTCCAGCAGTTGCCCTAATTAAATCATGAGCCTCGAGGCAAACGTCAAAAAAACGTCAAAAGGATTTATTAGGAGCGAATATGTCGGTATGACCTGTATGAAGCTGATTCTGAGACCCGTAATTCACTATCACCTATGACCCTGTTTCCTCCCCCATGCCTCTGGGTGTATCATAATTCATATTCGAAACACTTTCATAGCTGAGAGTCCTCAGTCACGTTCTCCAATGAGGGATTTTCCTGGGCAGAAACTCCGGTAGCTCAGTTACAATCTTTGCAAGATAAAAATGGAATAGAAATGTTCTGTTGCATTACAATCTTTGCAATGGAATAGAAATGTTCTGTTGCATAGAAACGTTTTATGAGTTGACATCTGGGAGTTGAAGTCCACAAATCTTAAAGGGGCCCAGGTGGAAAAACACCGTTGCAGACCAATATTATCTTTATTATAAAGTTGTAATAACAGAATCTGAACGTGCTTCCACCTCGCTATCTTTGTTGACCTAGGGAAGTCCTTACCTGGAACATTTGTCAATGTTTCAGTCCTACCCTGGACTCAAGAGTTTCCTTTATCTTCCTCCTATCTCCCTCAAGGCCATTTCATCTGTCTTCTATAGAGTTATGGAAAGTCCACCACTATATCATGAACCCTTCGAAGTTCCTGGTCCTCAGGATCTCACGACTCAAGATTGACTGTCCCTATGCATGGAGGCTCAAGGTCGATTGCCCCTATGCGTGGAGACAGATTTCTGGAAGTTCCTCCACCAAACCATGAGCCCTTCGAAATGCCTCATCCTCAGCACCTCACAATCTAAGGTTGACTGCCTCTGTGCATGGAGGCTCTTAATAAAACTACCTAGGAAATAGCCCTGCTGGATTCAGAGAAACACTATGAAGTCTTCCTGTCTGGAAAGAAGCAGGAGAAATAACTGTTTTTTTGTTTTTGTTTTGGCTGCTGGTCTTCCAAGATTTGGTCTTTGGACCCTCTGAATTAGAGTAGGGTTAATTTTTCTGCTATTTAGCAAGGTAGCAAAAAATGAATTCTCCATCTTCGGGGAGGCCACGAGAGAGGATTCCTAGGGCATCAAGGAAAATCGGCTCCTGCATTTAAAAAACAACCACTTGGGTTTTTTTTTTTCTGATTTTGTACAATCTCTTATTGTTTCCAGGAGAAATTTCTCCTCCTGTTCTTTTTCACACCAGAAAAACACCACTGCGATTTCATTAAAAAAAGAAAAAAAAAAATCCCACTTCTGGTGTCCTGCACTGCGGAGCTGTGTCAAATTAACACTTGTCATCTCGGTGGAATGTGGAAAAGAGTTATTCTTAGATACCCGCACCAAAAAAAACCCCCAAGAAACAACAACAACAAAAAAACAAGAAATATGTCTAGACCCATCCAGGCTTCCGAGAAACCAGCTTTTAAAACCTGCAGGACCATAAATTGCAAATAAGCCAAGCATTTAAGAAGTCTTCCAGCCCTTCTCGGGTGCCTTAGTCCATCCAGCCAGGAGAAAAGAGAACGTACCAGAAGGAACCATAAATATTTTTTCGTGTATGTGTGTGTGTGTGTGTGTGTATGTATAAGTATGTGTGTATGTATATATCTTTATATATGTGTATGTGTGTGTCTGTATCTGTGTATATATGTGTGTGTGAATATACTGTATATATATATATAGTGTGCATGTGTATACATAATACACGTATGAATTTGTGTGTCTATATCTATGTATAAGCATGTGTGTGTGTGTGTGTGTATGTATGTATGTATCTGTATTTGTTTTCTTAAGTTTTCGCGGGTACTTACATGTATGGTATTCAGCTTTGTTCGGGTATTTTCCCACATCATTATAGTTGTGCTTTTAAAGTTGCCCGAAACGTTGCTACAACTTTAAAAGCACAACTATAATGACGTGGGAAAATACCCGAACAAAGCTGAATGCCATACATGTATCTGTATGTATATATATATATGTGTATGTGTGTGTGTGTCTAAGTATAGATATGTGTGTGTGTGCATGTATAGTATATGTGTCTGTATGTATATATATATATATATATATATACACATACACACACAAACACATAGTATATACACACTACACATACACACACACACAGGAAATATATAAATATATATATTTATATTTCCTATAGAGGTATTTATACGAAGGGTGATATTATACATGTTCTGGGAAATAAGTCAGAATTCAGAGGGAAGGAGGAGAAGAAAAAAGGGGGAGAAGGCATAGAAAACAGAGGAGATGCACAGAAGGAAAGCAAGAAAAGGCATTTTCCAACAGTGACAAGGTAGCACAATTCTGGATTGGGAAAAGAAATAACAACAGGCCACGCAACGACATGGAACAATAACTGCTTATAATCGAGAGGAAAAATACAGTTTTAGAGTGGTTGTTTTTTTTTTAAGGGAAAGGGGAAGTTGTGCTCTCCAGCACAAAGCAAAGGGGATCTTACCTCGGATTGGAGTACCTTCTGTAAGAAAAAAGAAACACAAAACAAACAAACAAACAAAAAAGAAAAAGAACAACAAACACAGAAGTGAAAAGCCAAGTGGGGGGAAAAAATGGGATTTATTTATTTTTGTTCTTTTTTCTTTCAGGACTAGCCAGTGGGAGGAAGGAGAAAAACGGGCGACTGAGTTTCTAAGGCTGCTTCTCCGAGGCACAATTTGGGGTGGGGTGGAAGGGACATACGGAGGTAGTCCTCAACTTACGACCCTCCGTTCAGCGGCCGTTTGAAGTTACCACGGCACTGGGGGGGGAGAGGGGGGGAAGGAGACTTGCAACCGGTCCTCGTACTTACGACCGTCGCAGCATTCCCCACGGTCACCTGATCAACATGTGGGTGTCCGGCGAACCGGCGCGGAATTTACGACGGCTGCCACATCCTCAGGGAGACACGTGATTCACCATTTGCGACTGTCCTAGCCAGATTCCTACAAGCAAAGTCAAGTGTGTGGGGGAAAGCTGGATTCGCTTAACGGCCATGGCAAGGAAGGTCGTGAAAAATCGGATGCCAGTGCCTTAATAACCGCCTTGCTGAATGACGGGAATTCTGCTCTCCACTGTGGCTGTACGTCGAGGACTACCTGCAATTTGGTTTTTGGGTTCTTATGTTCCCTTTGGTTTCGGGGGAAATGAGGATGGGTTGGGGGGCTGCTATTGTTTGGGCAAAGTCTCCTAAGGACCCCCCCCTCCCAGTTTTAGAGAACAGAAATTAATAATTTAGAGAACAGAAACTAATAATTGGGCCTCTTCCTTGTGTCGTTCCTTACCTACCCTGGCTGTGGCAAATAGTAATAATAATAATAATAGTAATTCAGGTAAGATTTAAGATCAAGGCCTGTTCCAATCCAGATTTTGAGTCGGATTCATGGAGGGCTAGAAACTTAGGGGATCTGCTTCGCAAAAAGAAAAAAAAAGCCTTCGCTTCTGCGAGTGCGCAGGGGAAAAATTAGGAGAGTTTGAGGACCAGGTTTATTTCTCAGTCAAGATGTAGATTTTGTAAAATTCTCAAAACAGCCATAGCAATAGCACTTGGACTTATATACTGCTTCACAGTGCTTTACAGCCCTCTCTAAGCGGTTTACAGAGTCAGCCTCTTGCCCCACCAACAATCTGGGTTCCCATTTTACTCACCTCGAAAGGACAGAAGGCTGAGTCAGGATTGAACTGCTGGCAGTGGGCAGAGTCAGCCTGCAATGCTGCATTCTCACCACTGTGCCACCATGGTCCTTCCCCTTCCTTCCTTCCTTCCTTCCTTCCTTCCTTCCTTCCTTCCTTCCTTCCTCTTTCCTCTTAGCACTTAGATTTATATACCGCTTCACAGTGCTTTACAGCCCCTCTCTAAGCGGTTTACAGAGTCAGCCTGTTGCCCCAAACAATCTGGGTCCTCATTTCACCCACCTCGGAAAGACGGAAGGCTGAGTCAACCTTGAGCCGGTCAGGTTCAAACTCTTGGCAGTGGGCAGGGTTAGCTTGCAATGCTGCATTCTAACCACTGTGCCATCACGGTCCTTCCTTCCCTTCTTCCTTTCCTTTCCTTCCTTTCCTTCCTTCCTTCCTTGCTTCCTTTCTTTCTTCTTTCCTCTCTTTCCACTTAGCACTTAAATTTATCTACCACTTCACAGTGCTTTGCAGTCCTTCTCTAAGCGGTTTATAGAGTCAGCCTATTGCCCCCAACAGTCTGGGTCCTTATTTTACCCACCTCAGAAGGATGGAAGGCTGAGTCAACTTTGAGTTGTTCAGGATTGAGCTGCTGGCAGTGGGCAGAATTAGCCTGCAGTACTGCATTCTCACCACCATGGTCCTTCCTTCCTTCCTTCCTTCCTTCCTTCCTTCCTTCCTTCCTTCC
>NW_020769443.1:236797-256574 GCF_900518735.1 Pseudonaja textilis | reverse complement strand
AGAAGGAAGAAGGGAGGGAGGGAGAGAGGAAGGAAGGAAAAGGAAAGAAGGAAAGAAGGAAGGAAGAGAGAAATAAAGGAAGGAAAGAAGGAAGAAAGGAGAGGGAGGCAGGGAGGGAAGGTGGGAAGTGGAAGGAAGGAGGGAGGGCGGAAGAAAGGAAACTAAGAGGGTGTGAGGAAGGAAGGAAGGAAAAGGAAAGAAGGAAGGAAAAGGCAGAAAAGAAGAAGAGAGGGAAATGAAGGAAGGAGACAAAGAGAAAGAAAGAGAGAGAGAGAGAGAGAGAGAGAGAGAAAGAAAGAAAGAAAGAAAGAAAGGAAGGAAGGAAGGAAGGAAGGAAGGAAGGAAGGAAGGAAGGAAGGAAGGAAGAAAGAAAAAAAGAAATAACTCAGAGTGGAAAAAATATCTGCCATCTGTGACTCAAATCTGGAATGGTTTAGTAAAACGGTAAGGATTGACCAGAGTGAGGAATGGATGCGAGCCATTTCGAGACAAGCTGCCTTTTGCAAATTGACTGATGGGGATGTTGTCAATGCCGGCGGTGTTCCAGAGATGCTCCAGGTGTTTTGGGATCACACCCAAGGCACCACTCACTCTCGGGACTGTCTTTGCTTTCTTAATACAATTATTAAGCTATCTTAATGAGGGCAACCAGGAGCGGACGGCGATGGGACTGGGAGAACTGGGCACAGATGGCAGATTTTTTCTTTTCCTGTTGGAGTTTCATATCGAAAGAGCTTGAAAGAGGTTCATTTTTTTTCTTCTCCCAAGTGGGGTGTGAAAAAAGCCGGTATAAAACCCTTGATTTCCCCCCCCCCCCCTCAAACATGTCTCTTAAAAGCAGGGGGGGGGGCCTCCAAACTTGGCAAACGTAAGACTTGTGAACTTCAACTCCCAGAATTCTCCAGCCAGTAGCTGGAAGTCCACAAGTCTTAAAGTTGCCAAGTTTGGAGCCCCTTGCTTCAAAGGGACTCGGGCCAAAAATGTCGAGCAAGGGTCAGTGCACACTTTTGATTCAATCTCGAAATAAGGGGAAGTTTTCTGACAGCGAGAACACTCAACCGATGGAACAGAAATTGCCCTCAGAAGTTGTGGGAGCTTCATCACTGGAAGGCTTTCAAGAGACTGGAGTGTCAGAAATGGCGTACGGTCTCCTGCTTGGGTTGGACTAGATGATCTACAAGGTCCCCTTTCAACTCTGTCAATATAATCTAATCTAATTTTATCTAATCTAATCTAATTAATTCCCTTCTCCTTTAACTACAACAAGATTTTTCCCACCAATTTCCTTATCTTGGCTGGGCGCCCCTCCAGGTAATAACCCAGACTCACCCTGCTTAGCTTCCAAACCCAGAGAAGGGTCTTCCAGGGGCTGCCAACCTTCGCCATTACTTTGCGGTGTGAAACCACCTCAAAGCTCCCCCAATCCCTCCCCTAACCCTAGGCCCATGATGGTGAACCTATGGCACGCGTGCCAGAAGTGGCATGCAGAGAGCCATCACTCTCGGGGCACGCCAGCTGTCACCGGTTGCTTTTCTGGGTTCCGGGGTGCATGCTGGTGTTTGCGCGCGGGGGAGCACAGGAAAAACCAGAAATGCCGAAAGAGGCCCATTTTTCGGCCTCCCAAGGCTGCAGAGGCCTCTTCCAGGCTCCAAAAGCCCCCCGGAGGCTGTAAACAGGCACTTCCGGTATTTCCGGAAGGCCCATTTTTCGGCCTCCCAAGTCTGCAGAGGCTTCCCTCGAGCCTCTGGGAGGACGAAAAAGGCCTCAAACGGGCTGAAAATTAGCTGGGAGGCACGCGCATGCGCAATGCAGGTAGGTTTGGCTGGAGCTCGCATGCCCTCACAAATGGCTCTGCCTGCCACCTGTGGCACGCGTGCCATAGGCTCGCCATCACGCCCCTAGGCTGTGTTTGCAAGGGATGCTGGGACTCGAAGCCTATCGACAAAGCCAGCGTGGTGCTTTCTAAATCCCCATTACTTCCGGCAAGAATGAGGGGAGAAAAGGAGGGGAGGAGGGCGTTGAAGGCCCTCTGCTTATGCTCAGAGACACAGTCCTCCCTGCCTGGGGCTAAAGGCCACCCTGAAATTACAGAATTGAAGAGCTGAGCACACACACACACACACACACACCCTCCAATCCCATGAAGTTCTCGATGGGGAGGGAAAAAAAAGAATGCGGAAGAGATCCTTAAAGTACATTTGTGAGCTGAGCGGAGGCTGCGTCTCCATGGCAACCAAGAGAAGACGGGCCCATAGCATCTGCTGATGGAATTCCCTCCGGGAAACGGGAGTTGGATCGCTTTTCCTGCGGGTCCCTCTCTAAGTCACCTCTCTGGGGGTACACCTCCTGCAAAAGCAAAGGCTCCCAAGTAGGGCATTTCCCCCCCCCCCCCAAAAAAAACGGTGCATCAAAAACATTAGAATATTTCATTTACTGAAATGCAGCATCCTCATGCCAAAAGCTTGCAATGCACCATTGTGAGGTTACTTCGATAAGTCCCTGGCTTTTAAATTAAGGAAAGGCTCCCAGGGACTGAAAATCCCTAAAGCAGGAAAACAGGGGGGGGGGGGGGGTAAGAAAAATCAGGGAATTTCTCCCCCTTCTGTGGGAATTTTGCAGTTTTTTTTCCTGATCATTGTTTTTTTTTTGTCTTCCCGCTGCTCGCAAAGGGTTAAACAGGAAACAAGCAAAATATTACCCATTTAAAATGTCCTGCTTTGCATTTTTAAAATATATAGATGTATTGTTGTGGGCCTCTGGCAGCAGAGTTGGACAATAGTGAGGAGGTTGGGGAGGAACCTGGGCCGGTTCTGGAGCCTGAGGAAGGCCCGGCGGAGGGCTCTGCATCGGAGGCAGAGATAGGGCCAGGGCAGGCTGGCAGTCAGCAGCTGCCTTCGGGCTCAGACAGCAGTGAGGCAGGGAAGCTTCTGGAACCGGTTCCCAGCCTGCGCATGCTCAGGGCTACCAGAAGAAAAAGAACAATTGAGAAAGCAGGGTGGACTCAGGAGTTAAGGCCGCAACTCGGAGAGGAGGTGAGCTTTTGCAGGAAGCAATTAGTTTACCCTGTTGGTTCAAGCTTTGAAAAGTTCTGTGTGACTCTGTGTCCAGTTTGGCCTCGCCCTGCGTCTGGCCGCCTTCCAAGTGAGATACGGTGGGTGTTTATAAACATTCCCCGGAAAGACCGTTGGTGAAGCCTTGCAGGCTGTGAAGGAACAATTTACAGCCGCGGAAATAAAAGAGGTTTTGCCGGGATTTTAAGATTGTGTTTTATGCTTTCTAAGGAAACCTAGCTCAGAACGCGTATATATACTTCAGCTGCCTCCAAAAATGAGAAAAGCAGGACAAATATTTTGCAGTATGTTCAAGGCTCAGTTAAAAAAATAATATTGAAATTTTAAAACACGGGTCTCGATATCCGGGCAAGCTCTTTTCACACCCCTTTTTCCTGCAAATCAAACCAAATTTTCCCCAAAACAAAACAAAATTCTTTACCAAGCGGCTCTTCGATATAAAACTCCAAACCTCAGTTCTGGTTTGCAGAGGCAAAGTGGAAAGGGAGCTTGAATTTAGGGACCAAGCTGTGAATTACTTTGGGGAATTCCAGGTCAAGGCTCTGCATTTTGTTTTTAATTTTTCCTAAATCGGCAGGATCTAGCCAATGTCAGAAAAGTTTGCGGAAATGCAGATAGAAGTTCCAAGCTTCGGTTCGGAGGGAAAACGGGAATAAAATTCGGGAGACTTATTATTATTTTTTTTGCAGCCTGTAATACCCCATTTCTGAGTTAGTTCAACCAGGCAAGATAATCCTACGGAAAATATAAGGCGTTAGTAACGGGAGAGGCATGCCTTTTAAAGGAAGAAAAAAGCTATTGAAACAGAATTAGTTTAAGAAGTGGGAAGATAGAGGACAGGGAAGATCTGGGCAGCAGCCGTTTTTAAGAGTTGTTAATTTTTTACTTCTAAAAGAAGGATCGATTTAAACAGAAACCTCACTTACCAAAGGTATCTGAAGGTAACAAAACGAAAAAGGAAACAGAAAAAAACAAAATACAAAAGGAGACGGTGGTTATAAGCCAGTTACTTGAAAAGGAAACAACAATAACAAAAAAGTACATAAAAATATACATACCACAGAATATATACATAGAAACACAGATTGCATAATAACAGTTGACAACATGGGTTAGAGGAGAAGAGTTCTCAAAGCACATTTTTACCCTTCTGGAAAAAAAAAAATTGGGATTCGTAAACGTCTTGCTCCGAGTTCGAAACAGGCCGTTCTAACCCCCTTTGGACTGGATTTGAACGTCCAACCCTGCCCAGCAAAGGCTGAAACTGAGCCATTCGAGGCTCAGGATTTATTTCAAACTCAACACTTTAAAACTGGCTTTAAATTTAAAAGCAAATTCAAAACGGTATGACACCCTCTTTGCCTTCTGTAATGTGGGAAATCTCTCCCCGGCCCCCAAAAGAATGAAATATTTTGGGGAAATATTGAGGCAGAATATTATATTTCCCTAAAAAGGGGGAGGTGGGAATGGAGAAGCAAGCTCTTAAAAAGACAGAAAGCAGACTCGGTCTTCCTTAATAGCCGCCAGCAGATATTTTGTGCCCATTAAGAAATATTTTGGGCCAGCCTCTTCGCAGAATAAAAGAACTTCACCTCCAAAGACGGGATTAAAATTTACATTCTCCTCCACCCAAATTCGGACTCTTTAGGATGGGGGGTGTCAAACTCAAGGCCCTGGAGACGAATTCGGCCCGCAGGGCCGCCCAGGAAACAGCAAAGGACTGGCCTGCAGTGCCTCTGCCAGTATAAACAGAGCTCGGAAGGGCCACATGGGGCCCTCGCTGTGCACCATTTTTGGCCATGCCGGTTTCCTGCAACCCTCTGCCAGGCTAGCAAAACAACTAAAAACAAAACAAAAAGAGAAATGTTTTCCCCATTTTGCATTTGAGCCTGCAAGGAGGTACTGGAAAGGAGAAAGAGGAAAGATAAAGGAAAAGGAGGGAAGAGGGGAAGGAAGGAAGGAAGGAAGGAAGGAAGGAAGGAAGGAAGGAAGGAAGGAAGGAAGGAAGGAAGGAAGGAAGGAAGGAAGGAAGGAAGGAAGGAAATAATGAGAAGGAAGGTCTCAGGGAAATGGTGCCTTAGCACTTGGCCACCACAGTTGCCCCGACACGACTGATGTCGAGTTGGCCACGCTCACCAGGGCCACACCACCCACACCCACAGCTCTGAAGTCAAACACCCCCCTGATGTGGCTCTCAATGAAATCGAGTTTGACACCCTTGTTTTAGGACATAATAGAATTAACTCACCACCACTGAGCAAAAGACATAAGCCCCCTTCATTGCACAACACCCCCTCCCCAGAATAGTTCAAACTTTAAAGTCACATAAACCTCTAAAGGTCCATCCACTCATTCATTCGTTTGTTCAGTTGGCCCAGAACTGCACAGTCTTTGTGTGGGTGGATCCGTTCATCATTAAACCATCTTTCCAATGGGCCTCCATATTGTTTCTAGCGTCTTTCTCCCAGCTTGGAACCCAACCAGGTGGATTTTTCTGTTCTGATCTGGGCTTTCCCCATCGGCACAAGGCCGAGCCCTCCTCCCAATAAACCCCTTTTATTTGATTTACAATGAATTTCCTCTCCAACAAAGTCCAGGCCAACAGTCTTTCACGATAGGTCCCAATTATAAGCTTTTATGGAGCTTGGAGCGTGGACAGGCCAGTATCTTTCAGACAAGGCCCTTGTTCCTTTGCTGTTCCCTTCATCTGGCAGCTCTGCGCATGTGCGCACCGGGAACAGGCTCCAGCTGTTCTTCTGCCTCACTGATGTCTGACTCAGAAGGCAGCCGATAACTGTCGGATGGCCCTGGCCCCGTCTCTGCCTCCGACACAGAGCCCTCATCTGAGCAAGCAGGCCGGAATGAACTAATCCCAGACTCCAGGACTCTCCCCAGCCTCCTCACTGTCCGAATTTGCTACCACCTCTGCTAACCGCTGTCAGGCCACAACATTTCCTTCCAACAGCAGGAGAGGGTTTCCCAACCTTGGTGACTTTCATAGGCATGGATTTCAACTCCCAGAATCCCTCAGCCAGAAAGGCTGGCTGGGGAATTCTGGGAGTCAACGTCTACGCGCCTTAAAAGTTGACAAGGTTGGGAAACGACGCTTTAGGAGAAAAAAACCATCGAGACTAGGCATTCATGGAGAGGCACAACAGGAAGCATCTTCCGAAAATGAATATTTGGGCTTCACATTGACGGTTTTGTTATGCAAACGTACATTTTCCCCACTCTTTCCCTTCTGTGCTAATGGTTCCCCCCCCCCCCCAACAGCGCAATTTGCAAAAGGGTGAATTGATGAGATGCAAAATATTCTCTAACAGCTTCCTATCTCTTGTTCTCTTCTTCCTTACGAAGAATACAAATCTTGAAAGTGACCCATCAAACAGCAGGGAGAAGAAATCACTGCGTTCAGAAATGCAAACAGGCACAGATCCGCATTTTTTTTTTTAAAAAAAAAAATGGTGTCTAGGAAAAGATCTCCAAATACAGGTAGTCCTCGACTTGTGGCCGTTCGTTTAGTGACCGTTAGAAGTTACAGAGGCACTGAAAGAAGCAACTTATGATCGTTTTTAATGCAACATCTCCGTGGTCACGCGATCGAAACTCAAAGCCTTGGCTGTCATCCCCTGTGGGAATCTGATTCCAAGGGGGAGGTGGAATAGCTGACAGGGAGTGGGAGTGTGGCTCCGGGGGCTGTGGAGAAAACTGGGGAAGGGCACAGTCCTGCTGGACCTTCAGAGGAAGACCCAGGCCCACCCCCTCTTCATCCTAGGGCATGCAGGGAAGAACAGAGAAGGGAGCAACATGGGTTACGGGGAAGAAAAAGGCCCTGATTCCCTTCATTAGCTGCAGCTGGGAAAACAGGATAAAGAGGGTGTTTAAGCACAGCTCCTCGCTAGAAGCAAAGCGTGAATTATTTTGGTTTGTCAAGTTTTATCTGAGTTCCGGCATCCTCCCAACTGTGTGCGTTTCATTATCTTTTGAAGTCTGCAATTCCTTATCCTGCCCTGTCTCGTTAATTGCTGCAGCGAGTGGTTTGTGTTGGTTTTTATTTATAATTTATATGTACTTTGGGTTCGGACTGAATTTCTTCCCTTTAAAGACTTTTCTTGGGAGAGTTTTTTTTCTCCAGCCGACGATAACTGGACATTGGGGGCCAAGTTGGAGGTATTAAAGGGACTTTACCTACTTTTGTGACTTTGTTGCTTTTGTGCCACGCCCCTTTGGGTCATCACAGCAGCTGGCTCATATTTATGACGGTTGCACTGTCCATGGGTCATGGGATCCCCTTTTACAAAACCACTGGGGAAGCCAGATTCACTTAACAACCGTGTTACTAATTTAACAGCTGTAGTGATTCGCCTAAGAACCGTAGCAAGAAATGTCATAAAATGGGACAAAACTCACTTTAACCATTGTCTCGCTTAGCAGCAGAAACGTTGGGCTCACTTGTTGTCATAAGATGAGGATCGCCTGTACTTAAATTATATTATACATATAATATATTATTTAGAACCATTATAAAAGTTCCAAATTTTGAACAAAAACTAATAAAAGAGAACCCATTTTCAATTTCCCAGGGCAAACTTTGGTCTTTGGCAGCTGATGAAGGACATTAACTCCTGCCATTACCCTTAAAACAAATAACCATAGGACTGGAAGGGACCTCAGAGGTCTTCTAGACCAACCCCTTTTCAAGGCAGGTGTTGTGGTTCACCGGCAGCAGGTGTGGATGGCTGAGGTGTTGGAGAGCGAGGACTCAGATGAGGGGCCTGCGTGTGATGCAGGGATGGGGCCAGGACCATCAGGGAGCGGAGTGTTGCCTTCAGAGATGGTGGAGGCTGGCAGCAGTGAGGAAGAGGCCCCCGAGGAGCCTGTGCCCAGCGTGCATGCGCAGAGGGCTGCTCGAAGGAAAGAGCAGCTGTAGCAGCACGGGCGACTCGGGAGTAAGGCTGCAAGGTAATGGCCCCTCCCTCAGGAGATAAAAGCCAGCTGAGAAACCGGAGTTCTTTGCAGGAAGCAAAGAACTTTTTGCACTCGAGCCTTGTGGACGTTTGGAATATCTTGGTTGGTGTTTGGAGATTCTTTCGGTTTGAAATATTTCTTAGTAACTTTGTGTAATGTTCTTGGCAGCCTTGGCACTACCTCGGCGAGACTCGTTCTTACCAGAGACAATTAGTTTGAAACAGCCTTTTAACCAGGAAGAAACCGGAATTCATAAAGAACCATTAAAAAGGTTTTGTCGTTACCTCTGTTCCGTGTTTGTTTCCTTGGAACAAAGTTTGGGTCAGAACGGCAGGAGGCCTATATACCACTGCAGTCAAATCTTCTCCAATCTATTCTTGCAAATTTTCAGTGATGGAGTAACCACAACTGTCGGGAGCCAAGCTATTCCACCGATTATTGTTGCCTCCATCGGGAAATTTCTCCTTAACTCTCTTTGTACTATGCAACTACCTTAAGCAGGAATTGGCAATTGGCTAGTCTAGAGGACTGGCGGGGCGTGTGTGTGTGTGTGTGACATGATAGCAGCATTCCAGTATTTAAGGGGCTGCCACAAAGAGGAGGGGGGGGGTCAATTTATTTCCCAAGTCCTGGAGGACAGGAAAAGAAGCAATAGATGGAAACAAAACAAGGAGCGAGTCAACCTAGAAGGAAGGATAAATTTCCTAACAGTGAGAAAAATTAATAATTGGAACGACTTGTCTCCAGAAATTGTGGGTGCTTCAACACTGGAGGTTTTTAAGAGGAGACTAGACAGCTACTTGTCTGAGATTGTATAGGTTTTCAAACTGCTCAAGCAGGGGGCTAGACTAGAAGACCTCCAGCGTCCCTTCCAAGCTTTATCCTGATTCTGATGGTGTAGGGTTGGCAGGTGGAACTGAATTGGGCAGACAGGGAACGAATGGATCCGTTTGAAAAGTGGAGCCCTTTAAGTTATCTCAGAAGAAACGTCCCTCTGGGTTCAGTCTCAAGCGGGGAGAAAGACACTGGAAACAGGGAGGCTGCTTGGAAGGATGGTTTAAGGGTGGACAGGACCCCCTGGTTGTGAAGTCCTGGGTAGCCGACCACATGGAGGGGAGAGTGAGCTATATTTATACCCTCTCTTGGGCTTTGAACTGGAGCTTCCTGTTCCTGTGGCAAGGGCAAGTATCTTATTGGCTGTCAGGCTCCAAGTGGGGGCATGCAGTGGTAACTTTGTGGGTTGTCTTGAGTCCCAGGCTTGGTTGAATCTTGCTGGGTGATGCAATTTTCCCAGGTGCCATGTGGTGAGATAGGTAGAGGACTAGTCCCATCATGTCCTGAGAGTGAAGGTCTTTTGTGTTATAGATAAGCTGGGTCAGTCTTTCTGGGGCGAATAACAAAGGTGGGGGCTTATTAAATTTTGATTTGGAAGAGGAAATAGTAAAAGGACCAAGGAAAATTTTGGATACAACATTGACCTAGAAGACTGGGAAAAAAATCTGGAACAAAAACTATACATTAACAAAATCCACCACATGTGAAGAAAACCAATACGAGATGTTTTATTTTTATTGTTGGTGGTTTAGCCTTGCAAAAATGCATCCAAATTTAAACCCTAATTGCTGGAAATGTAAACAGGTGCAAGGTACCTTTTTTTTCAGGTATGGTGGCTTTGCCTGGAAGTTAAAAAATATTGGACCAAAATACAAAAATGGTTAAATGAAATTACGCACTGCCGAAGAGAATTGTTTCTATTGGGGATTATTAAGGGGAAGTATTCTAAAAAAAATAAAATATTTGATTTCACACATCACCAACAGCAGCGAGAACTGCAGTCGCACACTCTTGGAAAATGGTCACTATACTGACAGGTTGTTTAGCAATCCAATTTTTTTTTGATTGTGCAGAAATGGACAAACTCACTACAGAATTAAACAAATAAGGAAGACTCAGAATATTACTCAAATTGGGATAACTGATATCAACGGATAGATAGTAGGAATATGTAATATATAGATCAGAACAAGATATAAATATGCATATGCATATAATTAATTAGAAATGTATAGAAATGTATGAATATAACTAAGATCTTTTAGTACTGTCGAAGAAGACGGAGAAGTGTACAAACTTATTTTTAGATTTACTTCTATTTTAATGTTTCAAATTTCAATAAAGGTTTTAAAAAAATGTTTTTTTAAAGGTGGGGGCGTTTGAAGAGCATCCGGGGAGGTATAATATTCTGCCTTTTTAATATTTCCTAGAATATTTCATTCTTCTAGGAGAAGGGTGGGTGCTAATTTGCTACAGTTCTATTGTGTTTTCTCAGAGAAGGTGGAGGGAAAAGAAAGAAAGCAAAATTTTTCGCACCCTTGCGTGGACTGCCGGTGCAGAACGGGGCCGAGCTCAAAACGACAAAGGTGAACTTTGCCAACATGGAGAACAGCGTAGGAGACGAGAAATAAATGATTCAGCTCCAGTCACCCTTCAACGCAACCACGGATTTTGTACCAGGCGAGAAAGAGGACGCCAATTAGCCTTTTTGACACGTTTCCAGAAACCTCAAGAGCCGAATTCTTCAAGGGTGTGGGAGGGACGGTGGGCTTCTGTTTTGAGGGAGGGGAGGCTCAAAATGGCTGCTCTGGAATTGGACTTGATCAACTTCCCAGGGACCTGGGATAGGCAAATAGGAATGTTTTGTTAGTTTTTCCAGATATCCTTCCAGGATGTCAGCAGTTTGAGTCAAACTGCCTTTTGCAATTGACCAGATGGGGATTCTTTTTCAATGCCAATGGGCACTCAAGGGGGGTTCCAGATATTTTGAGACTGCACCAAAGGCGTCTCTCACCATTGGTGCTATCCCTTCTCTTATTATATTATTATTATTATTATTATTATTATTATTATTATTATTATTATTATGGCCGTTAGTATTATGAGTAAGGTACAATTCGATTCACAGTTAGGTCCTCCTAACCAAGGAACTGTTAGGAACTGACTATAGGTAGACTTTGACTTATGACCATAATTGAGCTCAGAATTTTTGTCGCTAAGCAAAGCCACTTGTGAAGTGAGTTTTACCCCAGTTCACGACTTTTCTTGCCACGGTTGTTAAGCGAATCACTGGTTGCTGGGTGGGTGGGGCCATCATGGGCGGGGCCTACGGGGACTTCCTGCTTCTGGCCTCAGGTGGGCCTTCCGAGCCCCAGGGAGGCCATTTTCACCCTCCCAAGGGTCCAGAAAGTTTTCTAAGAACCGTTCGAGGTTTTTCGGCATGGCACCCAGTGTGAGGATAACCGTTTGGATCACCACACCTGGCTGATGCCATAATTTTCTATTTCAGTGTACAGATCTCGATCCTTTCTGATCTTCCGCAGTTCTTTGTCTTCTAGTATACTAGTCCTGGCATTGACACGTCAATTATCATGTCTTCCTCCTCCTCCTCCCTTTCTCTTCTCCTCCTCCAGCGATGTTAACAGCAGGCTCCTCTTTCTTCCCAAGTAAGGTGGACCTTTCCCCCCATCAACTGAAGATCTCAAATGATCCTGAGATGCCTTTTATCCAGAGGATACGATATATATTTGTAATCTCTTTTCTCTTTACAACTTGACAGAATGATTTCTTCCTTTCATTCCATCCTTTCTTTCTTCCCTCCATTTCTCCTTTCTTCTCTTCATTTCCTTCTATACTTACTTCTTCCTCCTTCTATTCTTACTTCTTCATTTCCTACCTTCCATTTCTCTCTCCTTCCTTCCTTCCTCTCCTCCTCCTTCCTATTTTTCCTGCTCTATTTTTTATTCCTTCTTTCCTTTCTTCTTCCTTCCTCTCCTCCTCCTTCTTCCCATTTCTCCTCTTTTTCTCCTCCCTCCCTATTTCTCCTGCTTTCTCCCTCCCTCCTTCCTTCCTATTTCTCCTGCTCTATTTCTTATTCCTTCTTTCCTTTCTTCTTCCTTCCTCTCCTCCTCCTTCTTCCCATTTCTCCTCTTTTTCTCCTCCCTCCCTATTTCTCCTGCTTTCTCCCTCCCTCCTTCCTTCCTATTTCTCCTGCTCTATTTCTTATTCCTTCCTTCCTTCCCTTCCTTCTTCCTTCTTCCCTCTTCTCCTCCTCCTTCTTCCTATTTCTCTTTTTCCCCTCCCTCCCTATTTCTCCTGCTCTTTCTCCTTCCTTCCTTCCTTCCTTCCTTCCTTCCTTCCTCTCTTCCTATTTCTCCTGCTCTATTTCTCCTCCATTCCTTCCTTCCCTCCCTCTTCCTTCTTCCTTCTTCCCTCTTCTCCTTCTTCCTATTTCTTTTTCTCCTCCCTCCCTATTTCTCCTGCTCTTTCTCCTTCCTTCCTTCCTTCTTCCTATTTCTCCTGCTCTATTTCTCCTCCATTCCTTCCTTCCTTTCCTCTCCTTTCCTTTCCTCTCCTTCCTATTTCTCCTCTATTTCTCCTCCCTCCCTTCTTCCTATTTCTCCTGCTGTTTCTTCTTCCTTCCTTCCTTTCCTCTCCTTCCTTCCTCCCTCCCTCCTCCCCCCTCCTTCCTATTTCTCCTCCCCCCCTTCTTCCTATTTCTCCTCCTCTATTTCTTCTTCCTCCCTCCCTCCCTCTGAAAGTTTCCCGTAGAAATGGCACTCCATTCAGAATTCTAGGAATTTAAAGAAAACCTAGAAAACATTCTTATCCAGCCTCTGGAGACCATTAGCTTCGGATCTGACAGCCCAACTCAACACAAATGAAGAAAATATTACGACACCTTTCTTTTCTTCTTAGCAAGGGGAAACAAAAAAAAAAAGGAGCAATAAACACAGCTTTAGAGTGATGCTTCAAAAGGTAGCAGCCATGCACAGAAGAAAGTTCCAGGGTGTAGAATCAAGGCAACATATCACAACCATTTAAATTGAGCCCGGCTTCTATTGGAGCCGTCAATCCAGCTATATTATCAAGCCACGAATGCAATTCCTTGGTGTCCCAATTGCAAAAATTCTCTGGGCTTTTTTTTTTCTTTTTTTGAAGGCAATCTCTCTCTGCAGACTTTGCAACACTGCCTCTGCCAAACAGATTTAATTTACTCAATCTTTTTTCGCCTTTGATAGCAGCAAAAGGCTTCGCTTGACATGTGCTCTCTTTATGAGCCCGCTTGATCTGCAAACAAGCAGAGCTCCTACCTACATCTCCCGGTGGGGAAGCCAATGTTATCCTTAGTAATGGCATTAAAAAGAAGATCAAAGGGAAACTTCAGCGTCGTCGTTGGACAAAAGAGCCCTCCAAATGGAAACACGCACAGAGGCACCAAAACGCCAGGCATGGTACGCAGGGACACAAAACATACAGAGAGAGAGAGAGAGAGAGAGAGAGGACGCCAGAGGGAAAGGCAACACACTGTTGAAGAAGGAACGTCAAATGGAAAGCAACTTAATGGATGGATGGAGGCAACGCTAAAATGCCCAAATCCACAGAATGTGAGCGGTGATTACGGCATCCTCGATGCTCTCTGCGCTCGGCTGTTCGCTTACGGACGTTTCATTACCCAACTAGGGAACGTTATCAGTATGAGGGAGCGTGGGGCCTGCTCCCCGTGTGTATGATGTAACTTGCCCTGCTAGTATTTGTGGGAATAACCCTCCAGCAGACGAATCAGAGGAGGAATAGGAGGAGGCGTGGGAGTCAGGATCAGCATCAGGTAGCTCCAAGGGGAAAGAGGGAACGGTGCTGTCAGAAAGAGAGAGAGACAGAGAGAGAGAGAGAGAGAGAGAGATGGAGGCGGAGCCTGAGCCGTCCGTCAGCCCTCAGATGGAGAGTCAACAGCCCCCAGGTCTGGAGGTGGCTGATGAGGAAGAGGAGGAATAGCTGTGTCCAGTGCCTGATGTGCAGATGAACAGAAGGCAGAGGAGAGGAGAGCAGTGGAAATCTATGGGCTGGTCCTTGGGATGGAAGAGCCGCTGCTGCTAGTGAAGTCCCACCCTAGGTCTGGGGGATAAAAGGCAGGGGGCGGAGATGAATAGTTATGGCAGACAATGATTCATCTTCCGGACAGACGCACTTGTTAGCCTGCGGTGAGAGAGAAACCTTTTGCCAGGGCTGCGGTATCTGCACACGCCAGTGTCTGTTTTGTTCATGGCATTCATTGCTACACGTGTCACCCTAAGGATCTTGGGAACTGTAGTCTGGGAAGAGTCAAGCCTGTGGTTTCTAACTCTTGAATGTGTTGGGACTACAATTCCCACAATGCCTTGTTCCAATAGGGTGGCATATACCACAATCCCCCAGCCTGTTGGGCCTGCACTCCTAAAACTCTGGGAGCCACAATCCCACAAACCAGGATAAGGAAGGGTGAATGTCATAGCTTCCTTCCTAAAAATTTTGCCCAGAGAGAAGGAAAAAAATGAGTGTTTAAACGCATTTATACAGTATACAGGTAGTCCTCAACTTACAACAGTTCGCCCAGTGCCCTTTCAAAGTTACAGCAGCACTTTTAAAAGTGTCTTACTACCATTTTTCACACTTGTGACCATTGCAACATCCCCATAGTCACATATGATCTACGTTCAGATGCATGACAACTGACTCACATTTATGACGGCCGCAGTGTCCTGAGGTCATGTGATCCCCTTTTAGGACCTTCTGATGAGGAAAGACAACGGGGTGCCGGATTCACTTAATAACCATGCTACTCACTTAACAACTTGAAGTAATTCACTTAACAAACATGGCGAGAAAAAAGGTAAAACGGGACAAAACTCATTTCACAAATTTTTCACTTAGCGACACAAATTTTGGGCTCAATTGTAGTCATAAGTTGAGGACTACCTGTACTACAGATATACACCTTGAGTTTCTTTTGCTCGGTAGCAATACAATATCCGTGCACTCTCACACACATATACAAACGCTTTCTGGTACACCCAGAAAGCTCCACTTGCTTGCGTTCATTAAAACGCCAGGCCTCATCCGGTGCATCTTATATAATAATAATCTTTATTATTAAAGGTTTGTGCGATCCTCATTTCAACAACACTTGGAAGATCTGCAGAAGAAGGCCGCTATTTAAACCTCTTTTGGGTGAATTTCTTTATGAGGATTATTATAAGCTTAGATGTAGGGGTGTCAACCTTTCAAGAAAGAGACACCCCAATGGATTCTAGGAAAATTATTTCACATGTAGACTGAGATTCTTGAAACCTTGTTGAAATGTCCTTTTTTTGTGCTTTCTTATCCTAAACCAGTGTTCCTCACAGTTAGCCATTGGAAGACGCGTGGACTTCAATTCCCAGAATTCCCCAGCCAGCATGGCTGGCTGGGGAATTCTGGGAGTTGAAGTCCACACGTCTTCCAATAGCCAAGCTTGAGAAAAACTGCTAAGAAAATCAAGGCAGGATTATCTTGACTTTCTTTCTCACCCTTCTATCTCACGCCGGACAATATAACCACATCTCCAGGATCTCAAACTCTTATTTCCCTCAACAACAACTCCAGTTCCTAAGCAACCCCTTGAGTTGCAGTTGCCTGAAATTTTTTTAACTTTGCAAAAAAAACAACAACCCACCAACCTGCTAACTGAGCTCATATTTATCTCTGAGGCATTTCTGGAGATTAAAATAACAGCGGCCAGGCCGATGCTTTGCTTCACAGCTTCTCTTTAATTAAAGGGCCGATAAGAAAACAAATAATAAAACTGGGGCAGGCTTGCAGGCCACCAAGGTGAGGCCTCTCCGCCCGAAGGAAGGCCAGCAGCTTTGTTTATGGAATTTGGATTCACCACGAGACGAGACCGCTTCTCACTGGAAGCTGATTTGAAATTAATTCACTTTTTTTTCACCCCCTTATAGGAAGTCAAAGCTGATCTCATTGTCAGTAAAAATTAAAAAGACACGCAAGGACATTTAAATAGAGGGGACAAGGAGGAGAAAGGGACAAAGCAACTTGGTATCTCTCATGTACACCGAATATTCAGGGACAATCCGTTTGAATTCTTGCCCCCAAATTGTGGCACGTACTTTGCTGTAATCTCTACGGATACGTCAACACTCCCCCAAAAAGGGATTTAATCCCCACAAGAAAAGCGAATATACATCAGAATCATCAGGCTTTGAAAATTATTCATCTATGTCCAGGGGTGGGATGCTACCGGTTCGGTCCGGTTTTATAGAACTGGTAGCTCCGAAGAGCAGCTGACACCAAACCGGTTCGCTGGGACAAGGTTTTGGGTCTGCTGTTTGGCCCACCCACCCGCCCGGACTCTTTAGTGGCTGCGTTTTCCTCCGCTCGTCAGCTGGAGAAGGTTACCGGAGCAGGTAGCGTGCACAGCGTGTGTTTTGACGCTCAAGCGCGCACTCCCCGAACCGGTTGTTGTGTTGGTCGGATCCCAACCCTGCCTATATCTGCTCAGCGGATTCGCACAGCAGAGCGGATTGCCACGCCTCAGCTGTGTTACTTCCCCAAAGTAACACTGAAGGTAAGTAACGGTGATAGCCGGGCACGCGTACGCAGCCCGCGTTAGGCGCACGCACAATTAGCGAACCGGTTGTAACACCAGGAGAATCCCACTCCCGTCTACGTCCACAATAATAAACGATTATATGTTTAAAAAAAACCCAAATCATCTTGACAGTAACAGCGGATACGTTTTTGAGAAAGTCAACTCAAGATGCTTTCTGGACTTCGTGCTGTCTCCTTGGAAACCACTTCTGGACTTTCTGCTTGCGGTAGGGGGAGGAAAAAAAATGAAACTTCGATTTTGGGTTTTGCTCCTTAGATAGGGTTCTTTTTATAGAAATAGGTAGTATGTAATTATTGTGCAAAAGTAAAAAAGTAGAAGCTCTGTCGTTAACTTATTCCAGGGGTGTCAAACTGACAGTCCATGGGTTGGATGTGTCACCTGCAGGCCACGCCCACCCCAGCTCCGCAAAGGGGAAAAACATCATGTGACAGCAACGTGACACAGCACGTTTAACACCTGGGCCTTATTCTATGGCACTAAAAAGACTCAGAAATCAATGCTTTCTTTTCATTTCCCTTTTTTTCCCCTACACGTTTTTCTCTTCCCTTTTTCCTTCTTTACTTCCCCATTATTTTTCTTTGTATTTTGTACTTCGATAAACCGATACAAATTTATCCGTCAAAGAGAATGTCCACCCAAGAGAGAGAAAGACAAGACAGGAAACGTCTCGTATACCTTACCGGATCTTAGTTGCTTGATTCGTCCATTGCTAGCACTGGGGTCAACAGGCAAGAAATCCTTAAACCAAGTGATCTCTGGATCTGGATTCCCGCTGGCCGCACACAGCATCGTAGCTGTCCGCGTACGTTCAACCACCTTCAGCTGAGGGCCCATGTCAATGACCGGGAATCCAGGAGGCAACTGGTCCTCTGTTGAAAGCCAGCAAAGAAGAGAAGGGTTAGAATCCTTGGATGTATCAAAGCAGAGTGTTTGTGTGATGACCCCCGGGCGTGGCACAAAGGCAATACAGTCAGATGATCAATAAGTCTCCCTTTATTAGCTCCAACTTTGCCCCCAATGTCACATTTGCTCCCAGCAGCAGCTGCAGTCAGCATCCAGTTCTTTTAAACTCTCATTCCCAGGTGTGACTAAGGAAGGGAATCAGGGCTCTTTCCTTCCCATAGGCCAAGCAACCCACCTTGCTCCCTTCTCCGTTCCTCCCTGCATGCCCTAGGAGGAAGAAGGGCTAGGCCTGGGTCTTCCTCTGAACTTCCTCTCCCTTGTTCTATCTCTCTCCTACTCTGCCCAGATGGACTTTGCCCTTCCCCAGCCTCCTCCACAGCCCACGGAACCACACTCCCACTCCCTGTAAGCTGTTCGTCTTCCTCCTCGGATTCAGACTCTGACGGGGGCATGACAGTTTGTCTGGGGTCAATCCCCGCTTATCTGAGTGCTGGCTGAGTTTTAAACTACAGGTCATCCTTGACTTACAACCACAGCGATTTCCATTGCTAAGAGGCATAGTTGTAAAGCGAGTTTTGCTCCATTTTACGAACTTTCACGCCACAGTTATTAAGGGAATTACTGCAGTTCTTAAATTAGTAACACAATTGTTAAGTAATCTGGCTCCCACATTTTGCTTATCAGAAGGTCGGAAAAATGGATCACTTGTGGCACTGCAACCGTCATAAATATGAGTCAGTTGCCAAACATCTGAATTTTGATCACATGACCATGGGGATGTTGCAATGGTTGTAAGTGTGAAAAACAGCCATGTCACTTTTTTCAGTGCTGTTGTATCTTTGAAGGGTCACTAAATGAACTGTTGTAAGTCGAGGACTACCTGTACCAAGGGAGAAAACCACACCCCACTAACACCGGCAGGGCAAGCTGCTGCCTAGGAACCCCGAGTAAACCCCACATATACGGCCAACCGAGCTCACAGGGAGCAACCTGGAGTATGGCCCAATCCTTGGCTTATGACCTCAATTGGGATCAGTGTTTCTGTTATTAAGCAAGGCGGTTGTTAAATGAGTCACTCCCTATTTTTCATGTTTTTTTTGCCACGGCAGATAAGTGAATGACAGCAGTCGTTAAGTCAGTCATGCTGTCGTTAAGTGAAACCGGCTCCCCCCCAATTGATTTTGCTGGTTGGAAAGGTCACAAATGGGGGGTCAATTACCGCATAATCCCTTGCAGGGTGAAGTCTGGGCAACTGAATGGAGCTGAGTGTTTACTGGCCGGATGCCCTACCTGTCACCAATGCGGAGTTTTGTTCGGCAGATATATTCTCATTGTGCCCAGAGAGAGAAATATCTGCCTCTACCTAGGATCGAACTCACAGCCTCCTGATTGTGAGGCGAGAGCTCCACCTCTAGGCCACCGCACCACTCGATGGAACCATTGTAAATGTGCATCTGAATTGTGATCACGCGTCCATGGGGATGTTGCACAGGTCCTGAGCGCAAGAATAGGTTGTAAGTCATTTTTTCAGTGCCAACAGTCGCTAAACAAATGGTTGTAAGTCAACGACTACCTATATTAGTGTTACGCCTCAATAATATTATCTCGGGCGAAAGATCAGATCTGCACATAATATTAAACTAATACTAATGTTAAACTAACGCTTTACCAAACAGTTTATGCCCAGTAATTTTCTCAACCACTGCCTTTAGATTAGATTAGACTGATAGAATTGGAAGGGACCTTGTAGGTCATATAGTCCAACCTCCCCCGCCCCCAAGCAGGAGACCCTACACCGGTGATGGCGAACCTATGGCACACGTGCCACAGGTGGCACACAGAACCATTTGTGCTAGAATGCGAGCTGCAGGCAAACTTACCTCACTGCGCATGCGCACGCTTCACAGCTGATTTTTGACCGGTTTGAGGCCTTTTTCGGCCTTCTAAAGGCTTGAGGAAGGCTTCTGCAGGCCGAAAACTAACCTACCTACCTACCTACCTACCGGTATCTACGTCCATCCACCTACCCAACCACCCACCTACCAGTATCTATCTATCTATCTATCTATCTATCTATCTATCTATCTACTTACCTACCAGTATCTATCGCTACCTACCTATTTACCTACCTCCATCCATCCATCTACCTATACATCTACCTACCTACCTACATCTACCTACCAGTATCTATATCCATCCATTCATCGGTATCTATACATCTATCTATCTATCTATCTATCTATCTATCTATCTATCTATCTATCTATCCATCCATCCATCCACCTATCTACCCATCCATCTATCCATCCATCTAATCTATCTATCCACTTATCTACCTACCTACCGGTATTTACAT
>NW_020769443.1:216141-227892 GCF_900518735.1 Pseudonaja textilis | reverse complement strand
GCCTCAGCCATGAAAGCTGATTGGGTGACTTTGGGCCAATCACCAGGAGACGGTGAGTTCTAGTCCCGCCTTAGGCGTGAAAGCCAGCTGCGTGACTTTGGACCAGCATTCTCTCTCAGTTCAACCCACCTCACAGGGGGGTTGTTATGCGGAAAATTGGAAGAGGAAGGAGAGTATTCACTACATTCACCACTTTGAATTACTTATAAAATAATAATGGCGAAGTATGGGTGAAAGAAACCAGGGATTTCAGGACAAAAAATGGGGGTTTTGTCCTGTTCTCCCGCCCACACCCCACCCCACCCCCGTGTCAGGGCTCCTTTGGTCTTTTTATCTGCCACCCCGCAGTGGGTGAGGACACCGCAACATTTACGGGGTGCCCTTCCTCCTTCTGCCCCCTGGAACGTGAACTGAACTCGGGGAACCAGGAAGCCCCCGTGTGCGGGAATATTAGGTGTGGGAGGAAGTTGGAGACGCAGGCGACGTGCGAGAGTGATGATGCTTCGAAACGCAGATTGCCATCCTTCCACAGATACAGATCTTTACATAGCCTGGATCGCACCTTCTGGGCATGAGTGGGAAGGAGCGACAAGCGCGCCGGTTTTGGGCATAATGCAGGGGCGTCTGTGGAAAAGAGCGGAAAACAGCATGAGGGGAGCGCGGGGCTCACCCGATCAAAAACCGTTCCTTGCCTTGACACGCGTTGGTAGAAGGAATGCAAAAAATTGTGGGGGGGGGGGGGTTGCAGGGGGCAGAGGAGGAGGATCAGGAGGGAGCCAGTAGCAAGGAGACGGGGAGGGTGGGACAGGGGAGGAAGGCTCAGTGGGTTGCTGACCCTCACCCACTCTGAGTGGGGATGCAATGAAAAGAGCCTGACAGAGAGAAAGATGGTGGGCTTGAAGACTTGTGGACTTCAACTCCCAGAATTCCTCAGCCAGCAAAGCCAGCGAGTTTCCGGATTCATGCTGGAGCCCATCTGTCTCCCTCTCTGTCTCTCTCTCTCCCCCTCTCCCTCTCTCTCTTATGATTATCTGACTTCGAAGGTCCCTTCCAACCCTAGAAAGTTTGTTTCTATGACCTCGAAGGTCCCTTCTAACCCTAGAAATCTGCTTCTATGACCTCCATAGTCCTTTCTAGCACTAGGAATCTGTTTCTATGACCTCCATAGTCCTTTCCAGCACAAGGAATCTATGATTATCTGACCTCCACGGTCCTGTCCAAACCCTAGGAATCTGTTTCTATGGCTTCCAATGTCCCTTCCAACCATAGGACTCTATGATTGTGTGGCCTCCAACATCTCTTCTAACCCTAGAAATCTATGTTTCTATGACCTCCAAGGTCCTTTCCAATCCTAGGGGTCTATGATTATCTGACCTCCAAGGTCCCTTCCAAACCTAGAAAACTGTTTCTATGGCTTCCAATGTCCCTTCCAACCACAGGACTCTATGATTGTGTGGCCTCCAACATCTCTTCTAACCCAAGAAATCTATGTTTCTATGACCTCCAAGGTCCTTTCCAATCCTAGGAGTCTATGATTATACAACCTCTAAGGCCCCTTCCATCTTTAGGGACCTACAATTCTATGGCCTGCAAGGTCCCATCCAATATCAGGAGTCTATGATTCTAGGACCTCCAAGGTTCCTTCCAACCTTAGGAGTCTATGATTTTATGTTTTTCAAAGTCCCTTCCAACTTTGGGATATCTAAAAAGTGGCCAAGCTGGAGAAACACAGCAAAAAATGTAGACACCCCTTGTTTTATTTTGGTTGGTATCTGATGGCAGCAATTTGATATAAAATTCAGCTGTGCAAATTTACTGTTCTATCTTTCCACCCTGGATCATAAAAAAGGGAGGAGCAGATCGTAAAGGCAAACTATAACTTTTAAAGTAGATTCCAACCACAGACAAACCTACATCAAAATACATGTTTACCGTACCCCATTCTGAGCTGCAAACATATAAATATTTAACTCTGACGTAAACCACAGCTACCCTATTTCCCTGAAAATAAAACTTAACCAGAAAATAAGCCCTAGCATGATTTTTTTCAGGATGCTCGTAATATAAGCCCTACTCCAAAATAAGCCCCAGTTAAGATTGTCAGATGGATGGATACATTTGGAACTGTATTTCCCTGAAAATAAGTGTCAGGATTCCAGCAGTTACCCACATTTAAATCATGAGTCTCAAGCCAAACTTCCAAACTTCAAAAGGATTGATTGGGAGTTAACAGGTCCGGCACTGCCTGGGTGTAGCCGACTCTGAGACACATCGTTCATTGTCATTGTCAGCCTTGACCATGGTTTTCCCCCCATCCCTCTGGGTGTATCATAATTCATATTCTCCAACGGGACACATCCATAGCCAAGAGTGATCAATCATGGTCTCCAAGTAGATTTTTGCAGTGGAAGAAACTTCAGTCGCCTCCCTACAATCTCTGAAAAACTATGCATGGAATGCACTTTCAGTTTCCAAGCTGCCGCACTGATCTTTCAAACCCCTTCCCCCCCCCCCCCTTTCTGTTGGCAAGTATAAAATGGCCATAGAAATATTTTATGAGTTGATAATAAGACCTAACCGGAAAATAAGTTCTAATGCCTCTCTTGGAGCAAAAATTGATATATAAGACTCAATCTTATTTTCGGGAAAACACGGCAGTTTTCCACAGGCATAAAGAGGACACCTCTTCATACCAGCTCTGATTATGCTGGTTTTAAATAGCAGCATTGAGCCTGATCATTTGCATTTTGAAGTAATTTCAGATTAAGAAGCAAAGTTTTCAACCTCCGAAGGGCAACTTCCAGACACATGAAGACTTATTCATTCAAAGTGGTTTTTTTTTTTTTACCTCTCAGAACGGTCAGTTTGGCATTGACCGTGATCTCCGCCACCGAATTTTGGGCAACGCATTCGTAAATGTTTTCATCTCGGGGCGTCCGGAGGGGTTGTATCCTCAAGACCGCTCCGGCACCATCGTCGTATTCAATGGTCTGGATCGGGGAGAGAAAGAGAGGAAGGAAATTAATTCCATTTAATTAATTAAAGAGGAGATCCATCCATCCCTTCTTTGCACACAGCCATTGTCCCGGGTCTCTGTGTCTGTCTGTGGGTGTGTTTGTGGGTGTGGGTGTATAAAAGCCACCGCAATCTTTGCAACAGACCAACTTCCCACTGTGTATGTGTGTCTGTTTATCCATCCCTCTTTGCACACACTCGTTTCCAAGAAATGTGTGTAAGTGTGCATAAACAAAATATTCCACCATCTTTGCAATGGATCAGCTTCCCAGGAACGTACGTGTGTGTGTGTGTGTGTGTGTGTGTGTGTGTGTGTGTGTGTGTAAAAGCCATCACAATCTCTGCAACAGATCAGATTCTCAGGAACGTGTGTGTGTGTGTGTATATGTGTGTGCATGAGGGGTGTGTGTGTATAAAAACCACCATACAACTAATTTCCAAGGAATGTGTGTAAGTGTGCATTTTAAAAAACCACAATGTTTGCAACGGATGAGCTTCCCAGGAACGTGTGTGTATGTGTGTGTGTGTGTGTGTGTATAAAAACTACCACAATTGTTGCAACAGACCGGTTTTCCAGAGCTGAGTGTATATATGTCTATTTATCCACCCCTCTTTCCATACAGCTAATTTCCAAGGAATGTGTGCAAGTGTGCATAAAAAAAAAATCACAAATTTTTCAATGGATCAGCTTCCCAGGAACGTGTGTGTGTGTGTGTAAAAAACCACAATCTTTACAACAGACCAACTTCCAGAGCTGTGTGTCCAGAAAGCCGGGTTCATTTCATGAGCCCAGCAAAATACTTCATGAAATTGGGCACGGTCCCTTGCTGACTCACTTAATGACCGCATCGCTGAGCGACGGAGATTCTGGTCTTCACGATGGTCGTAAGTTGAGGATAACTGTAGTTTTGCATCCACCCAACTTCGTGACAGTGGGTTTGGTGAGACAGGGATTTTATTTTATGAAAACCGGTATTGGTAAAACTAAAAGTCCGCGGAACCAGAATCCGCGGCCGGCTGTGAAAAGGGACTAGATTCTCTGATCTCTTTTTTTTTCTTTCTCTTTTTGGAATTCTTCCAGGATCTCCCTACGGCTTTTTGGGGGGTGGGGGGGGAGAGGGACAGATGAGGACAATTAACCCGTGGAACGACTTGCCACCAGAAGTGGTGGGTTCTCCATTGCCGGAGGTTTTTAAGAAGAGATTGGACCACCATTTATCTGTAATGGTATAGGACAGTGATGGCTAACCTTTTTGTCGTCGTGTGCCGAAAGCGCCTGCGTGCCTGCATCCATAATGCCATGCACGCATGACCCCCTCCCACTCGCCTTGCCATCCTGCACATGGGCACGTGACACCCCCCCCCCCCCCGTGCCCTGTTTTGGGCCTAGTAGGCCAGCCTGAAGCCTCCTGGGAGCAAAAACAGGTGCTGGGAGATGCATCCCCCCGTGGCCCGTTTTTGCTCCCAGGAGGCTGCATGGAGGCCTACTAGGCCCAAAACGGGACACAGGGAGCCTGCCCTGCACCCCCGTGCTCTCCGCCCCCCGCGCATATGAGGCAGGACACCTGAAAATTAGGTGGCTGGCGGGAGGGTTGCACGCATGCGTGTTGGACCTGAGCTGGGACAACGGCTCAGATGCCCGCAAAGAGGGCTCTGCGTGTCACCGGTGGAACACGTGCCATAGGTCCACCATCATAGGTATAGGTTCTCCTGTTTTGAGCAGGGGGTTGGGCTAGAAGCAGGGGTGGGATTCTACCAGTTCGCACCTATTCGCTAGAACCGGTTGTTAACAGTTCGGAGAACCGGTTGTTAGAAGAAGTTACTGGCCTAATCCTGTAAAGAAGGCAGGAAGGAAACATTCTGGTGTTGCTTACAGAAACTGCCTCTCCCTTAACCCTTATTACATTCTTGGCAGGACTAGACTTCCTGTCTCAGGAACTTCTCTGGAGATTTTTCCTCCTCCTTTGCTGGTCCTTTGCTTGTGTGGAGTGACCATTCCAAGTTACAATGGCACTGAAAAAAGTGACTTATGACCCTTTTTCACACTTACGACTGTTGCAGCATCCCCACAGTCATGAGAGGCCAGGCAAGGAAATGCGTGCCTCGATGTGAATGATATTGAGTTGGCCATGCCCAGTCAATAACATGACCACCAAGCCACGTCCACCCGGTCACATGACCACCAAGCCATGCCCACGAAATAAGCCACGCTCACAGAACTGGTTGTTAAAAAATCTGAATCCCACCCCTGGCTAGAAGACCTCTAAGACCCCTACCAACCCGATCATTCTGTTATCTTACCTCAAACCGCTGTGAGTTCACTTTCTTTCCCTTCTTGTTCCAGGTGACGCGGGGTTTGGGGTCTCCCGTCGCTTGGCACACGAAGGACGCCACTCCTCCCGACACCCCGATCTGGTCCATGGGGTGCTTGATAAACTGTGGGGGACCTGTGGCCAGCGGGGAGGGGAGACAGGGGAGAAATAGAAACAACACAGACGTTAGATAAGTTGAGGGATTGTTTTAGCAGACTTCCGCCTCCCGATCATTTTATTTATCATCAATTTATTGGGGTGATGTAGTCCTTTCAGCAGTACCAAGAAGGCTCTACGCCCGCTTGCACTCCGATTCAGGTGATCCTGAGGAGACAGAGAAACCTCCAAGTGGCCTCAACGACTCTTTAAAAAGGATGCAAATGACCAGCTGTCGGCAAAGAGTATCAATCCTTCCATCTTCCACCATTCAGCCAGAACTGAAGAAGCTTCTCGGATGAGGATCAAAATGTTTTCAAGGAAAAAAAATAAATCCCAAGAAAGTCCAGTTGCCTTTTGAGAAACAAAAAAAACAAAACATCCCTTTGGGAACTTGCTTTGGTTTCTTAAGGAAATCCGCCAAGATCTCATGGCTGCTCCAAGGTGCCTCAGCTGACCTCCCGCTTTTTGAAGCAAAACGCGGCTCAGCTAAGGCTTAATAAATCTTCTAAAAATAAATGTGAATGTTAGATTAGAAACCGCAACCTATAATAACAGCCAGCACGCCTTAATCACACTTTCCCCCACATCATAGCTTGCCAGAATAGAACTGTTTACATTGCGTGCTTAAGAGCTTCCATCACGATACGCCGAGCCGCAGATGGTCCAAATCTTTCTCCAGAACTCATCTGTAGATATTCTCAGACATCCAAGTCATGGTTATCCCAAAGGTGGCTTTTTTTTTCAAGAGGCAACTGGACTTTCTTGTTTTTCTTCAAAGACATTTCGCTTCTCATCCCAGAAGCTTCTTCCGCTCTGACTGGATGGTGAGGAACGGAAGGATTTATGCTCCTTGCAGACAGCTGGTCGTTTGCATCCTTTTAGAGCAGGGGGTCTTCAAACTTGGCAACTTGGAAGACTTGTGGACTTCAACTCCCAGAATTCCTCCTCCAGTCATGTTAGCTCAGGAATTCTGGGTGTTGAAGTCTACAAGTCTTCAAGTTGCCAAGTTTGAAGACCCTTGTTTTAGAGGCCACTTGGAAGTTTATCTGTGTTCTCAGGTCATTTGCCGTTTCAGGTTTTTCTTTGAAGACGTTTCTCTTCTCATCCAAGAAACTTCTTCAGCTCTGACTGGATGGTGGGGAATGGAAGGATTTATGCTCCTTGCAGATAGCTGGTCATTTGCATCCTTTTGGAGGGTCATTGAGGCTACTTGGAGATTTATCTGTGTCCTCAGGGTCACCTGATGTTTAGCTATGCAATTTGGGATGAACACCCTTCAAATGGTGCGAGGGAATGGATTTCCAGAAAAAAACAACAACTGCAAACTACAGGAACCATTTGCACTACTCTGGTGACCCTGAGGACACAGACAAACCTCCAAGTGGTCTCAATGTCCCTCCAAAAGGATGCAAATGACCAGTTGTCATCCAGTCAGAACTAAAGAAGCTTCTTGGATGAGAAGCGAAATGTTTTGAAAGAAAAAACTGGAAAAGCACACGACCTGAGGAGGAGAAGAGAGAGAAAGGGAGAGAAGAAGGCAAGAGAAGCTCAATCTGTACAATTACCAGCTTCGAGAAAGCTGAATGGGGAACAGATAAACCTCCAAGTGGCCTCAATGACCTTCTAAGAGGATGCAGATGACCAGCTGTCTGCAAGGAGTATAAATCCTTCCGCTCCTCATATCCAGTCAGAGCTGAAGAAGCTTCTTGGATGAGAAGCAAAACCTCTTCAAAGAAAAACCAGAAAGTCCAGTTGTCTCTTTAAAAAAAGCACCTTTGGGACTCCAGAACTCATGCAGGTTAGTAGATAAGACTCTGTTTCCCATTCGAGAATGGAAGAAAATGGGATGACGTCAGCCAATTGTATGCCCAGAGCGATAAGTCAGCTCACTGTTTCTCAAACTAACTTAAGATGTGCGGACTTCAGATCTGAAGAACCACAGATTCACTTAATGACCAGAGTGATTCATTTAACACAGAAAAAAAAATTGTAAAATTGGGTTGGCCACTGTTTATATCACCTTCACCATGTTAATAAATCTCTCCCAAAAGTCCATGTCTTTTAATTGTGTTGACATGAATTGTCAGTTCACATTATCAAATGCTTTCTGTGCGTGCTTCGTAATATTCTAATGTGTTAAAAATTAATTTCCTATTCTCTTTAATTGGTCTCTTAGGTTAAAAAAACACATTTTGATCTGAATGGATAAATCGATTTGGAAATCTTCTTAATCTTTTCACAATTATTGAAGCAGACATTTTATAATCAGCATTCAATAGCAAAATCGGTCTGTAGTTTTTTTTTTATCTGCTGCAAATCTGAGTCTTCTTTTGGTATGAGAGTAATATATGCCTCTGTTCACGAATTTGGTACTTTTGCTTCTGATAACAGTTTATTAAATACATCCAACATTGAAGTACTTAGATCATTTTGGAAGTTTTTGAATAGTTCTGCTGGTAGCCCATCCAGGCCACTTCTCTTAATTGCTTCGGTTAATTCCACCTTTGTTATACGTTTATCCAACGTTGTTTTGACTGTTTCAGGGTTGGCCGTTGTGATGGCCCACTTTGCAACTGTCAGGATTTTCATCTGGGTAGAAATAATCCCCGTGTCAGGGCTCCGGTGATCACCCCCATTTAAATCACGAGTCTCTAGCCAGATTTTCAAAGCTTAAAGAAGATTTATTGGGAGTTAATGTGTCCGGCACTGCCTGGGTGCAGCCGACTGAGACACATCATTCCTTGTCACCCTTGACCCTGGTTTTCCCCCAACCCCCTGGGTGTATCATAATTCATAATTCTCCAATGGGATACCTCCATAGCCAAGAGTCATCAATCATGCTCTCCCGTTAGAATTTTGCACAGCAGAAAATTCGGTTGCTTGGAAACTATCTTTGAAAACATTTATGGAATGCAGTTTCGATTTTGCAATTATGATATTTCCCCTCTCCCTTTCTGTTGGCAACTCGAAAAGACCAGAGAAATATTTTTAATGAGTTGACACCCCGTCTTACAACAGTTCGTTTAATGACCATTCGAAATTATAACAGTAATGAAACAAGGGACTGATGACCATTTTCCATCTTCTCAAATCCGTCGAAGTTTTGCATTCATGACCATTCTCATGACCTTTTTTGGACTCCCCTCTCCCAGTGGACAAGCTGATGTGGGGGTGTCAAAACCAACCAAGCCCTCCCCCAATTAGAATGAATTTTACCAGTACAGATCATCCTCCACTTACGACAGTTCGCTTAGCGAATGTTCAAAGTCATGACCCCGGAAAAAGTGATTTATGACCGTTGTTTACACTTACGACCGTTGCAGCAGCCCCTGGGCCACGTGACTTACATTTGGATGCTTGACAATTGATTCACATGTATGATGGACGGTTGCAGCGTCCCGGGGTCATGCGATCCCCTTTTGCGACTGTATCTGACAAGCCAAGTCAATGGGGAAGCCAGATTCACTCAACAACCGTGTTACTCACTTAAACAACTGCAGTGATTCAGTTAACAACAGTGGCAAGAAAAGTCATCAATTGGAGCAAGACTCACTTAACACATTTCTCACTTAGCAACATAAATTCTGGGCTCAATTGTGGCTGTGAGTTGAGGACTACCTGTATTTAAGCTGAAGCACATATTTTCCCTTTCTTTCTACTTTAAACTCTGTACTGAATAAATCAGAATATTTATATCTATATCTATATCATCTCTATCATCTCTATCTCTATCTATCTATCTATCTATCTATCTATCTATCTATCTATCTATCTATCTATCTATCTATCTATCTATCTATCTCTATATCTATCTCTATCTCTATCTCTATATCTCTATATATAAAATTTACCTGCATCCATCAAGACCGTTGCTGGTCTCGACTCCTTTCAATGTATTTATTCATAATCTCCTCCAGCTGCCTTTTGCTTCAGAGTTTCTGTCTCCTTCTCCAGCCCCCCAGCCCAGAAACCATGGTATTTTAGTTTTAAAAATAAATAAATAAAAAACCACAAAGATGCCATTTTTCTCCCTCTGGTTGCAAGATCTCCAGAAAGCCATTTAAAATTGCCCTTCTGGATATTACTTAAAGGAGTCAAACGGCCTCAGTTTCTTCTTATATCATTTGGGGAGTGGGGGAAGGACTGGAAGTGCATCTAGAAAGCTGGCCGGATGAGTTCCCCCACCCGTTTTTAATGACCCCTTCTGGCACCACCACCCCAAGCATGTTCTGGCCTTCCCCCCAAATTTAACATGGCTGCCACGTGACACTGAATGCAAAGTTTTGACACGTCCCGAAGGTGCTTCTCCGAAAGGCAACTGACAAAGAATAGAATAGAATAAAAAATAGAATAGGATAGAATAGAAGGTATAAGAATAAATAGAATAGAATAGGGAATAGAATGGAATCAAGATAGAAAGGAATAGAAAGTAAGGATAGAATAGAATAAGAAATAAGAAATAGAATAATAGAATAGAATAATAGAGAATAGAATAGAAGTCCCCAAACTTGGCAATTTTAAGACTTGTGGACTTCAGCTCCCAGAATTCTGGGAGTTGAAGTCCAGAAGTCTTAAAGTTGCCAAGTTTGGAGACCTCTGCAATAGAATAATAGGGAATAGGGAACAGAATGGAATGGAATAAGGATAGAATAGAATAAAAAATAGAATAGAACGGAACAGAATAGAAAATAAGGATAGAATAAAAAATAGAATAGAATAGAGAATGATAGAATAGAATAGAAAATAAGGGTACAATAAAAAATAGAATAGAAAATAAGGATAGAATAAGAAATAGAATAGAATAATAGGGAATGGAATGGAATAAGGATAGAATAGAAAAATAGATTAGAATAAAAATAGAATAGAATAATAGGGAATATGGACTAGAACGGAATAGAATATAGAATAGAATAATAGGGAACAGAATGGAATAAGGAGTAAGGAACAGAATAGAACAGAATAACAAAGTTGGGAGGTACCTTGGAGGTCTTCTAGTCTAACCCCCTGCTCAGACAGGAAACCCTCTACCATTCCAGACAAATGGTTGTCCAATCTCTCCTTAAAAACTTCCAGTGTTGGAGCATTTAGGATCAGTAGGACCAGCTGGGAAGCCGAAAGGACATCCATGTGAAGGATGGGGTTGGACTAGAAGACCTCCACAGTCCCTTCCAACTCTATGATTCTGAGCTGGCATCCACAAGCCACATCTCTATGGTTTCTCAGGGATCTCTATGGCTGAAGCACCATTCACTGAGTTGGCCTCCAGGAAAATATTGTATTCTGAGATCATGAGTGAGAATATGCTATTACTAGAAGTTTGGAATTAAATCACTGGAGCTACTGACCAGGGAAATTAGATCCTGGGGACCCATTTCAGGAGACAAAAGGGCAGAGATTCCTCCCACGCGCTCCTGGAAGGAATCCAATTGTCCCCAACAAACACAAACACAAACGCACACACACACCAATGGCATCTGCAGAAAGAGTAACAAGTCTAATCTTGATTTTTGGAACCAGCCCTACTGGTAGATCAATAACTTGCTGAGTAGCTAGACAGTCCTCAAGTTATGACCACAGTTGGGACCAGATTGTATGTCACAAAGTGTGCTGCCACAATCATGCACACACCCAAGGGGGTCTTTATTAAGGCTTCCAAGCCTGAATTGGTATTCCTCAGCAATTCCCTAGAGTTGCACCAGATCCAACCCAATACTAATCCTCAAATCAATGGAGATTCTCAGTCCTCCAGGTCATGGCTGCCCCGAAGGTGCTTTTTCAGGAGGCAACTGGTTTTTCTTTGAAGACATCTCGCTTCTCATCCAGGAAGCTTCTTCAGCTCTGACAGGATGGTGGGGAATGGAAGGGTTTATATTCCTTGCAGACACAGCTGGTCATTTGCATCCTTTTGGAGGGGCACCGAGTCCACTTGGAGGTTTATCTGTGTCCCCAGGGTCACCTGAGTGGTGCAAATGAGTGTGGAGCCTTCTTGGGGCTGCTGAAAGGACTGTGCTGTGCAGCTGTGCTTTCTGCAGGGTGGTTGTAAACCGAACTGTTTTAAGTCGAGGACTGCCTGTAATTGGAATAACAGCTCTGGTGTGTTGCCTAAATGAGTGTTTCTTAACCACAGCAACTTTAAGAGAGGAGCAGAGGGGAAAGGAAAGGAAGAAAGGAGGAGGTGGTGAGGAAGGAAGGAAGGAAGGAGTAGGGGAGGGAGGGAAGAAGGAAAACGAGAAGGAAGGGAGGAGGGAGGGAGGGAGGAAGGAAA
>NW_020769443.1:148768-161277 GCF_900518735.1 Pseudonaja textilis | reverse complement strand
TTTCCTTCCTTCTTTCATTTTTCTTTCTCCCTCCCTTCCTTTCTCTCTCCCTTTCTCCCTCCTTCCCTTTTTTTTCTTTTTCTTTCTCTTCCTTCCTCCTTCCCTCCTTTTTCTACCTCTCTCTCTTTCTCTTCTTTCTTTTTTTCTCTCCCTCTCCCTCCCTCCTTTCTTTCCTTCCGCTCTTCCTCTCCCTCTCGTTTTTCTTTGCTAAGCAAATGTAATCCGTAAGCAAGAGTTGAGAATCTCTACTAGAGCTCCGTTATTACAGCATCACTCTGAGCTCTCTGCCTCAATGAAAACTAGAAACTTGTCCCTTTTCAAGATTCTAGAGAATCGTAGGAAAAGCAAAGATTCCCAAGGGATTTAACACACAAATACACACACACACAACACGCACACCTTGCAAACTTTGAAAAACTATGGCTGGGTTTGGACCACATACTAAACACATAGGGAACTGGGACTCTTGTTGTGAGAACACACTGGCCTTCACAAGTGGTGTAACCTGGGTCTAATCCATCATGTGAACCGCACTGTGGTGTTTCCTTAACCCAGGTTTAAAATCAGGAGTCTGGGAACTCTATAGTGAAAGCTTCGACCCGTAAAAGGTAGCCCCTGACTTACGACCAACAATTGGGACCAGAATTTCCATTTCTAAGCAGCATGGTTACTAAGTGAGTCACACCTGATTTTTACAGCCCCTTTTTTGTCACAGTGAAGTGAATCACTGCAGCTGTTCAATGAATCATGCGGTCCTTAAGCGAATCTAGCTAGCCCCATTGACAGAAGCTACCCATGCCGACTGGGGGATGCTGGGAGTTGAAGTCCACCCCTCTTAAAGTGACCAAGTTTGAGAAACCCTGCAAGTTTGGGACCACAAGTTGTGTGAAAACAACATGGCCAACCCTGTGTCATGCCCCTGTTGGAGTCTGAATCCCAGGAGGAAGAGGAACAGCTGACAGGGAGTGGGAGTGTGGCTGTGGAGGAAACTGGGGAAGGGCACAGGCCGGCTGGGCATTCAGAGGAAGACCCAGGGCCACCCCCTCTTCATCCTAGGGCAGGCAGGGCGGAACGGAGAAGAGAGCAACGTGGGTTGCGTGGCTTACAGGGGAGGAAAGGGCCCTGATTCCCTTCATTAGCCACACCTGGGAAGAGAGTTTAAAGGAGAGGCAGCTGAGAGCAGTGGTTGCTGGGAACAAACACAAGTTTATCTTGTGTTGACTTTGCTTAGAATTCTTGCTCCTGCCCTGCCAGACTAATTACCCCATTTTCCCTTGATTGGACTTTAAGTTACAGTTTGTGTGTACCTTGTTTTGGACTTGATTCTTCACAGTCAAAGGCTGTTCCTGGAAGAGTTTTTCTCCAGCCAGAAGGTAACTTGGACAATGGGGGCAAAGTTGGAGCTAATAAAGGGACTCCTATTGATTATCTGACTGTGTTGCCTTTGTGCCACGCCCTGAGTCATCACACCCTCCCTGTTGTTTACCATACAACACAAAGGTGGAAATGATTCAGAACGATTCTATACAGAGAGAATTATTCTAATTACACGCTTGGAACATTAATTATGTTTAAAGGTGAATTAAGTTGGACTGCTGTTGCTGCAGTCAAATTAACTTAGATTCTGGCATCTTCACTATATCCTGCACACGCCATTTTGTTTTCTTGGAAGGACACCAGACCAATATTTGATTGTGCAATCACATTGCAAAGTTCACAACGTCCTTTACACCAGAGGTGTGTAAAATTAAAATCTTGTGTAAAATTAAAATCCTCACAAGGTGGAGTCCTCGGATGTATGGGAACTACAAGTCCCAGAATTCCAACCTTGTTAGATTTTTAAAGATCTGTGAACTTCAACTCCCAGAATGCCTCAGACAGCATTCTGGGAGTTGAAGTCCCCACATCTTAAAAGTTAACAAGTTGGAATTCTGGAACTCGTAGTTTCCAGAACACATGAAGAACGGTTGCAGGAACTGGGCCTGGCTAGTCTAGGGAAGAGAAGGACCAGGGGAGACATGATAGCGGTCTTCCAGTATTTGAGGGGCTGCCACAGAGAGGAGGGAAGGGGTCAAGCTATTTTCTAAAGCACCCAAAGGCCAGACAAGGAATAATGGATGGAAACTGAACAAGGAGAGATTCAACCTGGAAATAAGGAGACATTTTCTGACAGTGAGAACAATCAACCCATGGAACAGAAGTTGCCCTCAGAAGTTGTGGGAGCGCCATCGCTTGAGACTTTCAAGAAGAGACTGGACTCCCATCTGTCAGAAATGGTGTAGGGTCTCCCACTCGGGCGGAGGGTTGGGCTAGATGACCGACAAGGTCCCTTCCAACTCTGATTATCTGTTAAATGCTCCTGTTTCACAGGGCCTGAACACACAGACACACGCACACACAAAATCTTCACATCCTTCTTTGTGTTGGTTTTTCTTTCCACCAGAGGAGAGAGAAAAAAAACTCTGCTGATTCAGTTTAAGCCTCCTGGAAACACAAAAGGATTGCAGATCCCAACACTGGGAAACATCAAAGCGGCTCCCGCCATGCAAAAATACCCGAAACTGGGCCTTAAAAAGCCGCACCAGCCCAATGCGCTGACGTAGGAAAGCTGCAACAAAGCCAATCCCATTTCGGGCTGGATCAGACTTTATGCTCAGGCAAAAAAAATAAAAATAAAGATAGTGTTTGCAAAAGCCGAAAATAAAAGCCCTGTGGGATCAGAGGATCAAACGAGCCCCAAATTTTGACTCACAGGTTTGAGATCAACCAGAGGGAGAATATTTTAAAAATGCTGATTTTACTTTAAAAAAAAAAAAAAAGGTTGAGAGCCACATTGCTGTGTCTGTGGTTCTCCGTTGAAGTTTCAGACCGCCAGCCTTGTGGTCCAGGAAGGCTTTCCAAGATGGCTTGCTATTTTATAAAAAATTTAAACGTTACAATCATCACAAGGAGGAGGCCTCGGAGGTGTGGGGACTACAAGTCCCAGAATTCCAAGCTGGGATGGCAAGAGGAAGTGATGCACTGGGCGAACAGGTAGTCCTTGGTGTACGACCATCTGTTTAGTGACTGTGTTAAGTTATAACTGAAAAAAGGGACTTGTGTCTGGTCCTCACGCTTATGATTGTGGCAGTGTCCCCATGGTCATGTGATCAAAATTTGGGTGGTTGGCAATTGCCATATCTACCGTACCTATCTACCAATCTTTATATCTATCTATCTATCTATCTATCTATCTATCTATCTATCTATCTATCCATCCATCCATCCATCCATCCATCCATCATTTATCTATCTTGGGTATATACATCAATCCATCCATCGTATCTACCTATCGTATCTACCTACCTACCTATCTTTATCTATCATCTACTTATCTATCTCTATCCATCCATCCATCCATCATATCTACTGTCTGTCTGTCTGTCTGTCTGTCTGTCTGTCTGTCTGTCTGTCTGTCTCTATCTATCTATCTATCTATCTATCTATCTATCTTGGGTATATCCATCCATCCATCTGTCATCCAGTCCGTGGCAAATAGGGACAAACCAGATGATCTCTGAGGATACCCTCCAAACCACAAATCTGTAAATTCTATGAGATACAGGTAGTCTTTGACTTACGACCACAGTTCAGCCCCGAGCTTCTGTTCCTAAGCCAGACGGTTGTTATATGAAATCCTGCCCCATTTTACAGGGTTTCTTGCTGTCGTTGTTAAGCGAACGACTGCCGCTGTTAAGCAAGTATCTCGGTGAACCTGGCTTCCCCATAGACTTTGCTTGTCAGAAGGTTCCAAAAAAAGGGATCACATGACACACACCCCACCCAGGATGCCGCAACCGTCATAAATATGAAACCAATTGCTAAGCATCCGGTCCGTCAAAATTCCACTCCATTAATAGATGTATTAAAAGAAAAGCTATTCTCCAAAGCACCTGAGGGAAGACAAGAAGCAACCGCTGGAAACTAATCAAGAAGAGAAGCGACCTGAAACTAAGGAGAAATTTTCTGATAGTGAGGACAATTAACCAGTGGAACTACCTGCCTCCAGAAGTTGTGAATGGTCCAGCGCTGGAGGTTTTTAAGAAGAGGTTGGATAACCATTTGCCTGGAGTGGTGTAGGGTTTCCTGCCTAGGCAGGGGGTTGGACTAGAACACCTTCAAGGTCCCTCCCACCTATTCTATTCTATTCTATTCTATTCTATTCTATTCTATTCTATTCTATTCTATTCTTTATTCCATTATGTTCCATTCTATATTCCATTCTCTTTTCTTTTTCTCTCTTCTCTCTTCTATTTCTATTCTATTTCTATTCTATTTCAAAATAAAACCGACCAGAAATATACAAATCTAATTTCCTCACCATCACAGAAGCAGACTATCCTGGCCTCCTCCTGAGATCGTTTTCTTAAATTTTCCAACTCTTCCTGAGATCTCCTGGTGGCCTCCTCTCCAAGGCCAAATAAAGCCCTCTCTGTTATATTAGCCTGCAAAAACGCCATCAGCGATTTCGGGTAGCATCCGAACGCCCTCCGGGGAAGGCTCCCAAACAGCGAAAGCAGGATATGGAACCTCAGAACGGGGCTAGAAAAGGCTACAGCCGGCACGTCAAAGCGTCCCATGCTCCCAACACGTTGTTGCAGGCAAAAACCTTACACACAACCCAAGACAATTGCATGCCAAGGAACACTGAAGCTGCCCAGGCAACCGAGGGTAAAAACCAAGCCCCAAAATACATACCTTCCAGCCCTAAGAAGCACACTTAAGCACGGTAATACCTGCAGGCTTATACTGGCATCAGAGATTCAAGGCATCTTGTGTACACGCACACACACAGCTCTGTATCCCCTCTGGCAGCTGATTTTCAGCTGTTGCCGTTGTTTATTTAACTGATGGCCAATTCTGGGTCCAATAAAATAGCAAAGAGGTGGCAACAGTTGTTGTGCAGAGTGGAAAATGGATGAAGGGAAAAAAAAAAAAGAAAAAAGAAAAATGCAAACCGTATTCCAAACGGCTTCCCAGCTGTTGAAAAAAAAATACAAAAAACAAAAATGCAGATGGAGACAGACAGAGGGCATTTTCCTCTTATCGTTTCCCATTAATACGATTATTATGGTTCCTCGCCCAGCCAGATGTTCAGATTGGATCTGGTCATTTTTAAAAAAAAAAATTTGTTTGCTGGTCCCACTTTCCCAAGGACCTGCCGCGGAAGGCGTTAACACAGGTAGTGTCAGGGTTCCAGAAAACTTCCACTCCAACCAATAACTCCAAAACAGACCTCCTCTCCATGGTTCCTTTTATTTATAATATTTATAAATATTTATTTATAAACTGGCACATCTGGGGAATCCCGAATCTGAAAGTTCCGGGCTTCCTAGCAATAAGTAA
The DNA here is from genome assembly GCF_900518735.1 of Pseudonaja textilis. Next base: position 155,892 of record NW_020769443.1, on the reverse strand, counting down.
AAACTACAAATCCACCCCTTGCACCCATCATTGCATCACATGCCCCAATCACCATCCGTCCCAACTTGAGACTTCCTCTCACCCAGGTGCGGAAATAACATGACCTTGACTTAGCAGAAAAAGTGCTATTATGTCTCATCGCATATACTCCCAAGAAATTCCCTCCTCCCATTTTCCCAGGCTCAAGAATGTGGAAGCGCCTTGTGCTAACATGGCTTCCAAAGCTGATAGGTAAGTCCCTGAGTTAACAACCGCAACGGAGCCCGACATTTCTGTCGGTCGGCGAGACGGTTGTTAAGCAGGGGTGGGATTCAAATTGGTTTACCACCGGTTCGGTGGGTGTGGCTTGGTGGGAGGGCTTGGCGCGCGTGGGCGGGGCAAACAGCTTTCGTCCCGACCTTCTCCCACACTCTCCCTGTCTCTTCAACCGCTGACGTTGTAGCAACCGGCTGTGTTACGACGCAGCCGAGCGTCAAAAGCAAGAAATAAAGGTCAGTATGCGGCTGGGGCAACCCAAAGGCAGAAACTCAAATTAAATTTGGTTTAAGGGTGCCCCAATTGGCAGAGGCAAAATGACAGCCCGTCTCTGCTGGGTTCCTGCCTCAAATCCCTATCACACTGAGAAAAGTAGAGAAAAGGAAAGTCCTACACTTAGGCAAGAAAAACCCAAAGGACACATATAGACTGGGTGAAACCAGGCTCAATAGCAGGAACTGGGAGAGGGATCTTGGAGTCTTAGTGGACAACCAGCTAAAGAGGAGCCAGCCGTGTGCAGCAGCAGCCAAAAAAGCTAATGCAATCCTAAATTGTATTAACAGAGGAATACAGCCAAGATCAAGGGAAGTACTAATACCACTCTATAAAGCCTTAGTAAGACCCCACCTAGAGTACTGTATCCAGTTTTGGTCACCACATTATAAAAAAGATGTTGAGACTCTAGAAAAAGTACAGAGATGAGCAACCAGGATGATTAGGGGACCTGGAGACTAAAACATAAGATGAACGGTTACAGGAACTGGGCTTGGCTGGTCTAGGGAAGAGAAGGACCAGGGGAGACAGGAGAGCAGTCTGCCAATATTTGAGGGGCTGCCACAGAGAGGAGGAAGGGGTCAAACTATTCTCCAAAGCACCCGAAGGCCAGACAAGGAACAATGGATGGAAACTGAACAAGGAAAGAGATTCAACCTGGAAATAAGGAGAAACTTTCTGACAGTGAGAACAATCCACCCATGGAACAGAAGTTGCCCTTGGAAGTTGTGGGAGCTTCATCACTTGAGACTTTCAAGAAGAGATTGGACTCCCATTTGTCAGAAATGGTGTAGGGTCTCCTGCTTGGGCGGGGAGTTGGACTAGATGACCTATAAGGTCCCTTCCAACTCTGATTATCTGTTATCTGTTAACTGCTCCTGAATGTGGAGGTTCTACTACGGCATGGATTCCGGCATTCCGAAAAAGAAGAGAAGCTGTGTAGAAGAGGCAGCCCTTCAGCCACACCACTGTGTAGGGAAGTGATATTCCACAATATCCCTCCAACTTTCGTAAGGGTGCCTTCAAAAACTCATACCACCCAAAACAACAACAGCAAAAAAAAAGAGAGAAAGGAACTTGGACAGATGTTTTCCCACGGTCATCCGGGTGGATGACGTGGGAAAAAAAAATTATTATCTGGCAAAGACCTCCCTATTTATTCTTCCTCCCGCCCACCCCACAAAAACCAGATTTTTCACACGTGTCCCACGGGGATGGAGTAGGGAATAATAATTTGATGGTATTAATTGCACTCCTCACTTGGAGACGGTGATTCAGTGTTTTTCAACCTGGATTGCTTTGAGATGGATGGACTTCAACTCCCAGAATTCCCTGATCAGGACATTTTAAGATAGGTGGACTCCCAGAATTTCTTCTTCAGTCAACATGCTTTAAGAAGGGTGGACTTCAACTCCCAGAATTCCTCAATCACCATGCTTTAAGATGTGCAGATTTAAAGTCCCAGAATTCCCCAGCCAGCATGCTTCAAAATTCCAAAAATTCTTCAAATAATATGTTTTAAGATGGGAGGAATTCAACTCCCAGAATTCCCCAGGCAGATTCGCTGGCTGGGGAATTCTGGGAGTTGAAGTCCATTCATTTTAAAGCATGCTGACTGGGAATTGAAGTCCATCCATTTTAAAGCATGCTGACTGGGGAATTCTGGGAATTGAAGTCCACTCACCTTGCAGCATGTTAACTGGGGAATTCTGGAAGCTGAAGTTCAGCCATCTTTAAAGCATGCCAACTAGGGAATTCTGGGAGCTGAAGTCCACACACCTTAAAGCAACTTGAGCTAAAAACCTTGCTCTGTCATATTCCTAAAATGTGGGTAGGGCCTTTTTTAATTGCAGCTGCTCAAATTAAAACCAATTTTAAACCTGCTCTCTCTCCTATTATGCTACCTTTAGGCAAGTAGCAACAATCCTCTGGTCAATTATCCTATTTACATTCCTTCAAGTTTGTCATGCACGGACTTTATTCCTTTTGATTGTGATGATATAAGAGCAGTTCGGTTGAATTCCACTATTTTTTTTTCCCTCTAGGCAAGACACGGGATCCCCGAATCACCATTTTGGAGAATAACTCAAGAGGTCATCCAGTCCAACCCATGGCAGTGTCTCTCCTTCCCTTGATCAGGGCCTATTAATCCGCTGATCTCCAATTCTCTATGAATGTATTATGGTTTATTTTGGATTGCTTAAAAAAAAAAATAAGGCTGGGTTGGCTAGAAGTGGATCCGTATGAAAAAGCAGCTAGTCCTTGACTTATGTCCACAACTGACCCCCCAAAATATGTGTTGCTAAGCAAGACAGCTAAGTGAATTTTGCCCCCACGTTTTGCCCAGTTGTTAAATGAATCACTCTGGTTGTTAAATTAGTCACACGGCTGTTAAGTGAATCTGGCTTCCCCACTGACTTTGCATGGCAGGAGGTCACAAAAGGGCATCACACAACCCCTGGACACTGCAACCGTCGTAAATATGAGACACCTGCCCAATGTCCAAATTTTAATCCTGGAACTTTGCAGAAGTATTAGAAACCTTGGCTACCTGGAGTTACCTGTACATGGTAAAAAAAAAAGGCAGCGTATAAATCTCCAGATTAACTCCAAATTAACAGAGTTGGAAGGAACCTTGCGGGTCATCTAGTCCAACCCTGCTCCCCGTCCAAATCTTGACAGATAAATAAATAAATAAAAATGAGTTAAAACTGACAGTAAAAATGCAAAGGGTTTCCCCAATGCAACTCTGCATGAATTTATCAAATGGAGTATTATCTTTTTGCATTAAGCAAGCCGAGATAGCTGTAACTTCTGCCGAACCCAGTAGTTAGTCCTCGATTTACAACAGTTCATTTAGTGACCATTCAAAGTTACAACAGAAGTGAAAAAAGTGACTTGGGACCCTAGTTCACACTTATGACCGTTTCAGCATCCCTTACGGTCACGTGTTCAAAATTCAAGTGCTTGGCAATTGACTCATATTTACGAAGGACATGTGATTCCTTCTGTGACCTTCCGGCAAGCCAGATTCACTTAACGAACGGCTGACTGACGTACGAACGGCAGTGATTCACTTAACCACGGAGGCAAAAACGGTTGGGAGCCAAAACTCACTTAAAAATTCTCTCACATTGCAACAGAAATTTATTTGGCACAGCCCAAATGTGGGGAAAGGAAAGATTCACTTAAACAACCGTTGTTATTAATGTAAGAACTGGGGTGATTCACTTAACGACGGAGGCGAGAAAGGTCATAAAATTGGGCCGCAAAACTCACTAATGTCTCACTTAACAACAGAACTTTGGGGCTCCATTGCAGTCATAAAGCCAGGGCTACCTATAAGGAGACGTAGGCGGAGTGCAGAAAAGACCACCCTCAAAAGAGGAAGGCCCCAGCCCCGCTCTGCAAGAGACACTGCATCCGACTTTGTTCTTGCCCCAAGGTGGGGTATCCGATGTGGCAACCCCTGTGTTCATATGGGCAGGAGGTTGAGCATGGCACAAGGCTCCCTCTTAAAACGTGTGCTTTCCAGGCAAAATTAAAATAAAAAGCAGGAGTATAACCTATGAGAAGCATTAAAGCAGCGCTTTCGAAAGCTGGCTAAATTATCCCAAATTGGATAAAAGTGCTTCCCCCACCCCACTCCCACCATTGGAAAATGACACACGAATCCATTAGCCATCACCCCAGGGAGACTTAAATGGATTTCAAAATTGCCACATGTATGAATATCTATCTATCTATCTATCTATCTATCTATCTATCTATCTATCTATCTATCTATCTATCTATCTATTATGTCTGTCATCTCTCTCTCATCTATCTGCCTCCATGCCTATCTCTCTATCATCTCTCTGTGTCTATCATACCTATCTACCTACCTACGTCTATCATTTCCCTCTCATCTATCTGCCTGCCTGCCTATCATCTCTATCATCTCTCTGTGTCTATCATCATATCTTTCTATCTATCTACCTACCTACGTCTATCATCTCCCTCTCATCTGCCTGCCTGCCTGCCTACTTCCCTATCATTCATCCATCTGTCTATCATCTCTCTCTCTCTCTCATCTATCTGCCTCCATGCCTACCTATCATCTCTATAATCTCTATCATCTCTCATATCTACCTACCTACTTACCTATCTCTATCATCTCTCTCTCATCTGCCTGCCTGCCTCTCTCTCTCTCTCTATCATCTTTCTCTCATCTCTCATCTGCCTGCCTCTCTCTCTTTCTCTCATCTTTCTCTCATCTCTCTCATCTGCCTGCCTGCCTACCTCCCTATCATATCTATCTATCTATCTATCTATCTATCATATATCTGCCGTATATATCTATCTATCTCTCTATCCATCCATCCATCCATCCATCCATCCATAAATCTACCTACATCTTTGCATTATTGCCCAAAACCGATGATTCGTTGAAATGCCATCAAGGTCATTCAACACTGTTCAGTTTTACACTACAGGCTGTCCTCGAGTTATGACCATTTGTCCACTGACCTTTCAAAGTGACTAACGGCCAGTCCACAGAGTTTGATAAGACTTTGTGAGAAGCAGTTTCGGTCATACAGGCAGTTCTTGAATTACAGCTACCATTGAGCCCAACATTTCCGTTGCTAAGCAAGACGTTTGTTAAGTGACTTTTGCCCTGTTTTATGACCTTTCTGGCCACTGTCATTAGGTGAATCACAGCCATTGTCAACATGGTTGTTAAGTGAATCTGGCTTCCCCATCGATTTTTCCTGTCAGAAGGTCGCAAAAGGGGATCACGTGATCCCCAGGACACCCCAACCGTCGTAAATATGTGTCAGTTGCCAAGCGGTTAAATTTTCATCACGTGACCGTGGGGGATGCTGCAACGGCCATTAAATGTGAAAAATACTCATAGTCGTTTTCTTCAATGCCACTGTTAATTTCGAACGGTCGCTAAATGAATTGTTGTAAGTCGAGGACTATTGGTAAAGGAGAAAAGGTTTGGGGAGCACTGGATTCAAGGAAGATTCCCCAGATACTACCAGTGGATTTAAGAAAGGCACAGGGTGGATGATATAAAAAGAACTGCGTGCATTTGTATTTAACCCATAATCATGAGGACTAGAAACCTCTCGTTTGGTTTTTTTAAGTAGTATTATCTATAAGTCAAAGGTACCACAGCTTCATGTTCTTTGTCTGGGAGCCTGGAGGAAGAAACTAGTTCAACTCTTCACCCTGTGTCTACTTTTTGTCCCCCCAAAACCTACACATCCCAGCCAGTTTGGAGATCTATTCCGTGTATAATTTGAGAAAAATGTACAGTATTTACCTCAAGCATTGCTACGAGACAGAGAAAATCATGTGTGTGTGTGTGTGTGTGTGTGTGTGTGTGTGTGTATATGTATATATATATATATATATGTGTGTGTGTGTGTGTTTTCTTAACTTTTCGCGGGTACTTACATGTATGGTATTCAACTTTGTTTGGGTATTTTCCCACGTCATTGTAGTTGTGCTTTTAAAGTTGTAGCAACGTTTCGGCAGAATCTCATCTGCCCTCATCAGGCTTCTGTATAGTGTTCGTCTGTGAGTCAGACTTTTACAGTTGTTTCAATTTTAAATTTGGGGCTAGCCTACTGCTGTGCCAGAATGGTTTTTTCTTCATCCTGATTGGTTGGGAGTCTTGGTCTGTGTTTATTGGTCTTGCTGTGTTCTGCTTGATTGGTGTTTCTAATATCTTCTGTTTGTTTTGGGGCTCTTTTTGTATCTTGATTGGCTGGCAACATTGTGTTCCTGTATTGGAGGCCTTTAGTGCAGCTTGGCTCCGAGTAAATGGACGGCTATCATTTGTTAGGAAGCTAGGTTTCATCTGGGTGCCTGGTTGGGGTGTGTTTGAGCTGGAGGTATCAGGGGGGATCTGTTTGTGCCCAGGTGTTTGCCTGGCTTGTGGTATGGAGATTTTTTTGTTTGTGAGTAAAGCACAACTATAATGACGTGGGAAAATACCTGAACAAACCTGAATACCATACATGTAAGTACCCGTGAAAACTTATCCTTTCCTTATCTTTTCCTCTCCCTCTCTTTCCCAAGGGACCATTTTATGTCTGTCTACTTTCGGAAAAAAAAAGGGGGGGGAAAAAACCCCCCAAACAAGTGAGAAACTGGCTGTTTTAAAAAGGAAGAGATTGAAAGGCATTTGGTAAGCAAAGGAGTGCAATACGCACCTCACACGCTGACATATTTTGAACAAGCTAAATTAATTCTTATGTCAAGCTTCCATTTTGCGCCCCTTCCCCTCCTTCTCCCAGCCTCCCCTCTTCCTCTTTTCCCACAAGCAGAGCTATAAATATCAACCGGTTAAGAAAAATGATAGAATATTCTGTCTTTGAGAATTGAATGCTGATTTTCACAGACAGCCAAGGGCCTAATGTGAGGAAGAAAAGAAGGAAGGAGATTGATGGCAGGGAGAAGAAGGAGGGAAGGAAAAAGGGAGAGACAGAGGAAGGGGAAGAAGTGGGTGGGGGAAAGAAAGAAGGAAGCAAGGAAAGGCAAAGGAAAGGGAAGGAAAGAAAGAAAAAAGGAAAGAATGACAAAAGAAAGATAAGAGGAGGAAG
>NW_020769443.1:124130-145083 GCF_900518735.1 Pseudonaja textilis | reverse complement strand
CCCTGCCCTAGCCGGAGACCCTACACGATTTCTGACAGATGGCAGTCTCTTCTTCAAAGTCTCCAGCCTCCGTTCTCATTCTCGCACTACCCACCCCGACATGTGTACAACACACACACACACACACACACACACACACACACACACACACACCGATTACTTACGGTTCCCCGCGAAACCTCCGTGGAGCCACGGATGATGACCACGACAGCTGACCAGAGAGACTCTGTCAACCGGCAAGCGGCTGCGGGGGCCCCCGGCGAGTGATAAATCCATGGATTGCGGGGGGGGGTGAAGGAGAGGGGGGAAAAATACAACACCCCCCCCACGCAAAACACACGCACCCTTTTAGTCGTCCCCCCTTTTTGAGTCCGCTTTGGTCTTTAAAGAGCCGGTTTGTTGAAATAAATACCTCCGCTTGAAAAACGCCGGCGGTTGGCTTGGCTGGACCCCCACGGCCACCGCAAGACACCCCCAAGTGGGGAGGGTAACGATTCACACATCCCAAATAAAATAAAATTAAAAAAAAACCCTCTCTGCGACCCCCCACCCAGAAAAGCAGAGAAGAGAGTAGAAATGTGGGGTGGCAAGGCGACAAAGCCAAATGTTGGGTGGGTGCAGGAGAGGGCCAACAACAGTGGGACCCCCCCCACACACCAATTCTCCAAGAAGCCCCTTCAAAAGACGAAGCCCCCCGCCCCGCCAAGTGGGAGCGAGCGCGGAAAAACACGTCAAACAAAGGAAGGAGATGCCGCTTTCTCCACGCTGGGCTGGGGGATCCCCCAAACCCCCACCACCACCACTCCGATCAGATGCTGAGGTGTTTTTTTTTTCTTTCGCCTCCCGCTTCATTTCAACACCCCCCCTCTCTTTCCCCACCCCGTTTTTCCTCCCCCCCACAATCTGGCCACCCCCTCCTTATCTTAGGAGGCCACGCCCCCTCCCCTCAAACCGCCGAAAAGAGGAAAAGCAGCGCCGTTAAGTGGAAGATTCACGGGTGGATTGGAAGGAGTGGGAGGTGCAGTTTAAAAAATTCCTTCTGTGTAGTTTGCCCCTCCGCTCAACAAAAGGACTTGTGGCTTTGGATGACAGACAAAGACGCACTATCTCTATAGCTACTGTAGATCTATATTCGTATAGCCATATCCATACACACACAGATCTATCTATCTCTGTCGATCTAAAATATCACTCGCGTATATACATGTGCATTGTATTATAATGTAATTTTATTATAACAACTTCTAAATTATAGTATACATTATGATACACTGTATAATATCTATCTATATCTACTTAAAATATCACACACACATATGTGCATATGCATTGTATTATAATGTACTATTACAACAGAAATTCTAAATTACAGTATACATTATGATACAGTGTATAATATCTATATCTATTTAAAATATCACACACACATATATACATATGCTTTATATTATAATGTACCTTGATTATAACAGAAATTATAAATTATAGTATATATGATTCTCTCTCTCTCTCTCTATATATATGTATATATATATATCACATATATATATAGATATATATACATATGCTTTATAATGTACTTTGATTATAACAGAAATTATAAATTATACTATATATTATGATTCTCTCTCTCTCTATATATATATCTCACATATATATATAACCTCAGAAAACACATATCTCACATATGCATATATATATATATATGCTTTATATTATAATGTACTTTGATTATAACAGAAATTATAAATTATACTATATATTATGATACACTGTATGTCTATATCTATACGTATCCATATACACATATATGCATATGCTGTATACATATGCATCTATAAACACACAGATATTCATACACACGTGTACAAAAACACGCACACACATATATACATACAAACATATACATACACACAATTATATACATTACTTTATTTATTTATATTTCCTATTTCTTAACCCCACATCTTCTGCAAATATATTGTGATCAATATATAAGCAATATATTTTATATTGTATATGTGTGTGTGTGTGTGTGTGTGTGTATTACAATACACACACACAAGTATATTTTTAAAATCTCTCTTTTTTCGACCCAGTGTGATTTGGGGTAGTCTGGGTGACTTTATATATACACAAACTTATATATGTGTGTATATGTATATATGTACATGTATATTATAGGTGGCGACTGGGGGGGGGGAGGACCAAGCCAAGTTCCAGCCCCCCCTCCACCATCCATGCCTCCCTCTTTCCACGGGGGAGGGTGTCTTCAAAGCAACAAGTGCAGTTTGGTGGAGAGAAGGCAAGCCAGAAACGCTAACCGACCTCGGAATTCAGACCTTTCATTTTGGGGAACTCCAGGGGAACCCCCAAACCTATACAAGCACCCAGAGAGAGGGGGGAGATGGAGAGAGAGGAGGAGAGGGGGAGAGAGAGAGGGAGTGGGAGAGGAGGAGAGGGAGAGAGGCGGAGAGAGAGATGGAGAGAGGGGGGAGAGAAAGAGGGAGAGATGGAGAGAGAGGGGATGAGGGGGGAGAGAGAGGGGAGAAGGAGAGAGGGAGGAGTGAGAGAGGGGGGAGAGAAAGAGGGAGAGAGGGAGATGGAGAGAGAGGGGAAGAGGGAAAGGGGAGAGGAAGATGGAGAGAGAGGGAGAGAAAGAGAGATGGAGAGAGAGAAGAAGATGGAGAGAGTGAGAGGGAGAGAGGGAGAGGGAGAGAGGGGGGAAGATGGAGAGGGTGAGAGAGAGATGGAGAGGAAGAGAGGGAGATAGAGAGAGGAGAGAGGGGGAGACGGAGAGAGAGGAAGATAGAGATGGAGACGGGGCGAGAGATAGTGGGAGAGAAATATACATACAATCCTAGGATTAAAAACAACCCAAGCAAACCTCGTAGTTCAATCCACAAACCTAACTAACATTCAGGGCGATAGGAATTATGATTCCCAATAAACCACTATTTAAACATTCGGGTGAATGAATGGGTGAAAAAACAATTTGGGGACTTTCCTTCCTTCCTTCCTTCCTTCCTTCCTTCCTTCCTTCCTTCCTTCCTTCCTTCCTTCCTTCTTTCTTTCTCTCTTTCTTTTTCTTTCTTTCTTTCTTTCTTTCTTTCTTTTCTTTTCTTTCTTAAAAATCTCTTTCTCTCCCCAATCACTTTTTCAGTTTCAACTTTAAGCCCAGGTGTTTCCAGGACGAGGGGAAAAAAAAAAAGAAAGAGATTAAAGGTTTTTTAAAAAAATGTCACAAATGTTTTTTTTTTGAAATGTCAGAAATTGTTCCGGCTTATATCCAAGTGTCTTTGGGTCCGAGAATGAGCTTTTTGCCTGTCCCTGCTCCACACACAAACACACAACACACACACACACAACCCCAACCAAGCGCATATACCCAGAGCCATCCACAAATAAGAGGCGAAGATTTTAGGATGCCGGATTTGATGGTGAACCGAAAAGAAAGGCGAGCGCTTAAAAGGAACACGCAACTCCTACTCTCCAAAGCAGCGAAATATTATCCATCCGGACGGATTGAATCGTTCTTTCTTTCTTTGGAAAAAAAAAAATAGGGGAAGTTAAAACCAGAACTCAAGAGGGTGAATCAAAGCACAAAACAGACCAATCCTTCCTTCCTGAGTGGCAAAAAATGAAAAAAAAATGAAAGGGCTTCTAACGCCCTCTTGGGAATAGAGCCGTGACTACATTTCCCCGAAATTAAAATAAAATAAAAAATAAAAAGGAAAATGAAAACCAAGGGCAGCTTAAAGGAACCACGAGAGTGGATGGATTCCCAGGCAGTCAGGTTCGACTGGTTTCCCCCGATCCGGTTTTGCATTTCCGCAAAAAGCTGGCTTTTCAGCAGACCGGGAAGGAAGGAAGGAAGGAAGGAATCCAGTGGGAAACAAGACAGACCGCTGGAATAAAAAGGATAAAGGAAAAAAGAAAAGAGGAAAACGAAAAGCAGCCCCGCCACTGGAGGCATGCCAACTTTGACGCGGCTGAAAAAAAAACAAAAAAAACCCCGAGCTGGAAAAAGAAAGGATGGAGGATTTGACCTTTTATCTTTTTTATTTTTTGGGGTGGCGGGCGAGCCCCTTTCAAAAGAAATAAAACCAGAAGCGGCAGCGTTTGGGACTGGGTAGAACAAAACAAAAACTGCTCAGAAGAGCTGCAAAAAAAGAGAAACCTTTAGTTATTTCATCACACACACACACACACACACACACACACATAAAAATCGGAGTTTAGCCAAGCACGAAATGTACACCTCGCTCGCTGCTCGCTCTTCTCTTGGATGAAATCCCCTGGGTCGGTGGCTAAGATCGCTGGGGGTGATGGGGGTGGGTGGGTGGGTTGTGTTTCCACCAAGGGGAAACTATGTGCCAGGTTTTGGGGCGGGAGGGGACGGGACGGGCGGAAAGAAAGGGGTGGCAGAGGGGGGGAAACAGGTGGGACCGAGGAAAAGAATTCCTACGTTGTAGTAACTTTGGTGGTTAAGGGCACCGGGCACTGTTGCGGGGCCCCCGCACCAGATACACACACTCTCTCACTTCCTCCTTCCCTCCCTGTCATTCTCCCTCTCCCTCTCTCTCCCTCCCTCTCTCCCTCTCCCTCCTTCTCTCTCTTTCTCTCCCTCTCCCTCTCTCCCTCCTTCTCTCTCCCTCCCTCTCTCCTTCTCTCTCTCCCTCCCTCTCTTTCTCTCTCTCTCCCTCTCTCTCCCTCCCTCTCTCTCTCCCTCTCCCCCTCCCTCTCCTTTCTCTCTCCCTCTCTCTTTCTCTCTCCCTCTCCCTCTCTCCCTCTCTCTCTTTCCCTCTCCCCCTCCTTCTCTCTCTCTCCCTCTCTCCCTCCCTCTCCTTTCTCTCTCTCCCTCTCTCTTTCTCTCTCCTTCTCCCTCTCCTTCTCTCTCTCTCTCCCTCTCTCTTTCTCTCTCCCTCTCCCCCTCCCTCTCCTTCTCTCTCCCTCTTTCTCTCTCCCTCTCTCCTTCTCTCTCTCTCCCTCCCCCTCTCTCTCCCTCTCCCCCCCTCTTTCTCTCTCCCTCCCTCTCTCTCTCTCTCTCTCCCTCTCTCTCTCTCTCTCTCTCTCTCACACACACACACACAATCTAAGCTGACTTTAATGTACTGAAGCACACTCACTCCAGGTTTTTGGAGAAGATCTTGAAATATAGAAGAATAGAATAGAGTACAATAGAATGGAATGGAGAATAGAAGGTAGAATAGGATAGAATAGAAATAGAGTACAGTACAATAGAATGTAGCATAGAAAACAGTAGAATGTAGAATAGAATAGAATGTAGCATAGAAAATAGAGGAGAATGTAGCATAGAATAGAAATAGAATAGAATAAAAAAATAGAATAGAATGTAGAATAGAATAGAACGTAGGATAGAATAGAATGTAGAATGGAATAAATTTATTGGCCAAGTGTGGTTAGACACAGGAGGGATTTTGCCTCTGGTGCATAATGTCAAAGAACGCCAAGCAAATTTTGACACCGCTGCCTCTACACACCCCGCAAAAACCCAGATCCGAGAGGTGCAGTCCGCGGAAGCAAGGGGGGGGAAAAGTGGGTTCATCTCCCCCCCCCCCCCACATACACCCACGAACCTTTATTGCAAAAGCATCAAAGGCTGTGAAATGGGTGGAAAAGGTGGGAGTTAATTTTTTTTTTTTTAAAAAAGAACCTTGCCCTCTGCTAGCACGGAAGGAAGGCGTTTGCCACGGGGCAAGACTTTAAAAAAAAATAATAATCTCAGGGATGAAGGAAGGTGGGGGGGGCAGGAGAGGCGGGATGGCGCAAGTGTGCCCTTCAGTGTGCAAAGTGGCTTTTCCCCCGTGCAACTGAGAGGGTGTGGAATGGCAGAAGACCTAAGGAATTATTGAGAGGGGGGGAGGACGGGGTGGTGGCGGTAGGAAAAGGTTGCCCAAGAGAGCAGAAAACAGCTTCCAGATCAGCCTCTTCTTACCCACCAAGGAAATGGGTCCAGGGAATGGGAAAAGAGAGAGAGAGAGAGAGAGACAGAGAGAGGGAGAGGAGGAGGAGGAGGAGAGAGGGGGGGGGGAAAGGGGGGGGGGGGGGGGGAGAGAGGGAGGGAGAGGAGGAGGAAGAAGAGAGACGGAGGGAGGGAGAGGAGGAAGAGGAGGGAGAGAGAGTGGAAGGGAGGGAGAGAAAGAGAGAGACTGATGCTTGCAATTCCTTCCCCTCCCCTTCCACCAGCAGGGCTTTGAAAAGGGTGGGGGGGAGAGCTTGGGGTGGGGTGAGGGCCTGGGTTTTGCCAGGGGAGGGGGCAGGTTAATGGCAGGCAAGGCTGTGAAAAAGGGGAAAGGAGAAGAACGGGGAGGAGATTCCCGAAAATTCAAAGGGAAAGGAAGAGGATGAACCATACATCCCTTAGCAAGCCGAGCCCCCCCCCCGCCTCAAAGCCCCCCCCTTCTGGGGTTCTCTGGGGACCTACCCTCTCTTTCCTCCCCCCCACCCCTTCTCCACCGTAAAAATACCAGCGCCGATTATCTCCCAACCGGGGAAAGTTTAGGGAGTCCTCAAAATACTTGCAAGGAGGAGAAAGAAAGAAAAAAAAAACAGAAGGGGAAAAACAGCTGATAGAGAGAAACCCCAGCGGCTCCCAACTGGGAACAGAAAGGAAACCCATTCTCCACTCCCGGAGGACCCCCGTTTTCAACCCGGGGAGCCCCACGGGGCGGGGGAGGACGGCTCCCGCCCATCCCTTTCGGCCAGCTGTGCACCATGGGAGTTGCAATCCGCCCCCCCCCCCCCCCCACTAACAGAAAAGGTGCGGAGGGCGAGAGAGAAAGTTGCTTTGGGTTTCGTCGAGAGGGGATTTCTTGGGGGGGGGGGAGGGAAGGGGAGGGGCGGCGCTGCGTCTCCTCCAGCTCCGCGAGGGTCTAGCTGGGGGGCCCAGCTGTTTCTCCAACCGCCCCCCCCTTCTCCAAGCGGATGTATTGTAACTCTCCATCCTTCCCCCTTTCTGCCAACCCAATGCAGACAAACTAATAAAATGGAATAAATCTTAGCGGGTTTAAATGCAACCCTGCCCCCCGTTTTTATATATATATATATAAAATCTCTCTCTCTCCACCCCTCCAGGCATCCAGACGGGTGTGTGTGTGTGTGTTTTGGGGGGTATCCAATTTATGCAAGGGGGCCCCGCTAGCCAGATCCTTTGCACGTTGCCCGCTCCACCCCTCCCCCAGATATTTCACTGCACCCCCAGATTTTTAGAGTTGTCCCAGGTTCGAGGCAAGCAGCCCCTTCTCCTCCCTCTCCTGGGGCCACCAACTCCTCCCCAACTCCGGAGGCGCCCATACCGACCCTCTCCACCATCCAGCTCCCTCTCCCCCCCCTCAACAACACAGCCGCCCCCCCCCACTTCCAGCCCCGGTTCCAACGGCAAAAGATCGACACCCCCGCCCCTCATACAAACACACAACCAGCCGCGAAAAGCAAGAATATATCCAAGCTGCTACCTCCGGCTGCTCCAATGCAAACCCCCCACCCCCCCGCGCGCGCACACACACACACACACAGAGAAATCCAGCGCTTTGCAACCTGCCTCTCCTCCCTCCCAGCTGCTTCAGGTTGCAACCGCGGCGCCTCTTCGGCGAGACCCCCGAAACCGCCCCCTCCCCGTGCATGCATCCGTGCATGCATCCATGCATGCATGCACGCATCCTTTCGCCTCCTCCCCCCCCCCACAGCCTTCTCCACGTTGAACCCCGAAAAGAGAGGCCTCCCTCCGCCCTTAGCAAGGCAAGGCGATTTAAGAGCGAGTAAAGGAGGGGAGGAGGGGGGACAACCAGGTGGGAAGCGCTACGACCCCACCTCCAGCACCACCAAACCCATCATCCCCCACCCCAGCGCTTCTCCTCCTCCTCCTCCCCACCGACCCATTTCGCCCCTCCCCATCGCGACACAATTGTAAAAAATTAAAAATAGGGTGGGGGAGAGAAGGAACAGCAAAAAAAGGGATCGCGGATCTCCCAGCGATCGCCTCCCCGTCTTTTCTCCAGCGATCTTGCAAGGGGTGGGGTGGCGGGGTGGGAGAGCCGCCTCCCTCCCGAGATTAAAACCCCCCCCCCACATACACACACACCTTTTATTTTATTTTTATTTTTTGCAAGCCGCCTCCCGCCTCCCCGGAAGCCTCCGCCTTACCTGCTCTCTCTGGCCGCTCGCGCCGCCCGGGCTCACATCCTCGGCCGGGTGGGAGAAAAGCGCATGAAGAGAAGCCCGATCCGCGCAGCGTGTTTCCTCCTTTTCCCACCCACCGCTTTTCCCTCCCTCCCCCTCCCCCCCGCGCGCTCCAGGACCGACTTGGGGGCTCCCTTCCCGGCCCTCCCCCCACCCCCCAAAAAAAGGATGCTCTTTGCAAACGCCGGAGGCGGGGAGGGGCGGGGGGGACACTGCGGCTCGCGCTCCCGCCCGGACACCAGCGGCCACCCTCGCAGGTGATGTCATTCCCCGAGCCTCCGCCGGCTGACGTCACCCGGGAGGCGTGACCCGCGATCTGCCGCCCCCCCCCCGCCTCCCCCGCTCCTGTCCTCCCCGCTCGCGCGCGCACACACGCGCACACACACAAAAGGAGAAGGGGGCGAGGGGCGGGGCCGCGGCCGGAGCCCGAGAATGAAGGCGGTGACGTCACCGGCCCCGGGCGTGTCGGAGTGGGAAGAAAAAAAAGGAGGAGGAGGAGCCGGAGGGCGCGCGGAAGAGCCAATCTGGAGAGAGGAAGGTGTGAAAATGCAAATGAAGGGGGCGGGGACGGGGGGGGAGGCAGAGGGCGAGGCTCGCACGTGGGGCCCGCGCGGCGTCGAAATGTTGGCGCGAGGAGCGTCGATCGGGCAAGCCGAGTTTGTATTGGGGGAGGAAGAGCTTACATTAAGCCAGGATGGGGAGGGGTTTGGGGGGGGGGGGGGGGGGCTTCCTTAAGGCCGCCATAGGAGCCTGATGGTTGAAATCTGTAAGGTCCTCTTCAGCCTGTGTGGTCCAGGCTGAATAAATATAATCACCCTAATTGATCCAGCAGCTTTGGGGTGTGAATGTGATGGCAGAAACTGTCATTCATGGTTTACTGTAGAGATCCCGCCGTTGGGGCTTGGGGGTTTAGAAAGCATGTTTGTGTGGGGGTTTTTTTTGCATTAAATGGAGCTGGTTGTGTGGTGTAATCCCAGATTACTCAGCTACTCCTCGGTTTAGGACCACCAAAATGTATGTTGCTAAGCGAGACCTTAAGTGATCTTTGTCCCATTTTACGACCTTCCTTGCCACGGCTGTTAAGGGAATCACTGCAGTTGTTAAATTAGCCACCCGGTTGTTAAGTGAATCTGGCTTCCCCAAGGTCGCAAAAGGGGATCATGTGACCCCGGAAACACTTGCCGCCAGTCATAAATAGGAGTCAGTTGCCAAGCATCTGAATTTTGATCGCGTGACCTTGGGAATGGCTGCAGTAGTCATTACGTCTGAACAACGGTCATACATCACTTTTTTCAGTGCCGTGGTAACTTTGAATGGTCACTGAACGATCCAGATTGGATCCTGCAACATTATTCTTGGATCTGTTTATTCATCTTCGTTCGTACTAAGCAAAGTGTTATAAATCAAGGACTACTTGTAACTGCAGAATGCACACCTCCAACCTGGGGAGGGAGCCAGATTAAGCTATTATTTGATGGGATGAAACCCTAATCGTCCAGATTCGATGCAGCTACGCTCCATCCACCACGCTAGGAATACTATGACTAAATTTGCAGACGATACAACGGTGGTGGGACTCATCTCCGGGGCGGATGCGTCTGCCTATCGAGATGAGGTAGACGGGTTGCTTTTGTGGCGTGGAGACCATAACTTGGTCCTCAACACCAATAAGGCCAAGGAGCTTATAGTGGACTATAGAAGGAAGAGATCAGACATCCAGTCCTTGCTTCTCAAGGGAGACCGAACGGAGCAAGTAGCCAGTTTTAAGTTTCTGGGTGTTACCATAAAAGAGGACGTTACCCAGAGGTGGAATGCAGCCGGTTCTAACCAGTTCTGGAGAACTGGTAGAAATTTTTTGAGTAGTTCGGAGAACTGGCAAATTCCACTTCTGATTAGCCCCGTCCCCATCTCTTCTCCGCCTCCCATTGAGTCCCAGCTGATTGGCTGGGTCTCCTTTGGTTGCCCTGCACAGGAGAACGGAGCTGGAAAGCAGGTTATTGGGGTGGGGAGGGAAGGGGGATTTTGCAGTATATCCTTCACCTGCCACGCCCAGCAAGCCACACCACACCCACCAAGCCACGCCCACAGAACCGGTATTAAAATAACTTGAATACGACCACTGATGGGATCTGGGGTGCTCACTTTGCAGCCCTGGTCAAAAGGGCCCAGCAGAGATTATTGTACTTGAGACTTCTCAGGAAACAACAACTGAATGGAAAACTGCTGGTGACCTTCTACCGCTGCACCATAGAGAGTATCTTAACTTACTGCACCTACGTATGTTTTGCCAATTGCACAGTGGCAGATAGGACAGCACTTCTGAGGGTTAAAGTCATTGCCCAGAGGATCATGGGTTGCCCTCTCCCCTCTTTGGAAGAGCTTTATAGCTCCTGCTTCCTTACGAAAGTTCAAAACATCCTTAAAGATCCATCTCATCCTGGGCACCCTTTTTTTTTTTTGGAACTATTACCATCTGGCAGACGGTACGGAGCAATAAAAACAAGGACAAATAGGCTGAAAAACAGCTTCTATCCCAGGGCTCTGTTGAATTCTACTGTATATAATGCAATATTAATGCAATATCAGGGGTTTTCAATTCAATGTATATATTGTGAAGGATGTGTTTATTTTCATAGCCATAATGTACACTGAAGATGGTATTTAATTCTATTGTACGAGGTGCAATGACAATAAACTAAACTAAACTTTCCAAGCCACAAGGGAGGAGTCTTTACAATAAGCCATCAATCATAGTCAAACCTACTCATCCCACAAAGGTGGTGGACCAACTACAGTGAGTTGATATCTTTTTAATAATGTGGAGAAGGCAAATAATTCTCTAGGACTCTTCCTTGTGGGAGGTGGGGACCACAAAGTGGAAGGAACAAAAGTTAAACCACGAATGTTAGGCAGATCTTAAGAGGGATTCTACAGATCTGATCATGAGGGAGGAATTCAAGTGACCAAAAAACCAGGGTTATCTGGTTATGTGTGTGTCCCCATAGGAATCTTTTTTCTAACTCAGTCTTTGTAGGTTGTCCTTGAATTTTGCTGTAATCTTGAAGAGAATGCTGACATCCCTAAAAAACGACGTTATTAATCATTAAAAAAATAATATTTGAAATATTTATATCCTGCCCTTCAATAGAAGGGCAACTAAGAAGAAACAATTAACGTGGGTGCATGGTGAATGGGCTCCCTGGTTCTTCCTCTTGGTATTTTACTCGGGAGTAAATGTTCAGAGTGCTTATAAGATTGACAAGAAACAATCTGTGTAAGAAAATGCACTATTATTATAATCCTTGTTGTATAAGTAACTCAAGGTGGTGAACATCATTAACGCTGCTTTCTCCTCTTATTTTCCCCACAACAACCCTGTGAGGTGGTTGGGCTGAGAGGGAGGGACCAACCCTAACTCACCTAGCTGTCTTTTGGCACTAGAACTCGCCGTCTCCTGGTGACTGGCGTTGTCATCTGGCAGGCTTTCATACCTAAAGGAAAGACTAGAACTCACCGTCTCCTGGTGACTGGCATAAAGTCATCCAGATGGCTTTTGGGCCTAAGACGGGACTAGAACTCACTGTCTCCTGGTGATTGGCAAAAGTCACCCAGCAAGGCAGGACTAGAACTCACTTGAATTTTCTGTTTCTTTTTTTCCCCTCCCTGTAAACAATTTAATGTTCCCCCTTGCATCTTACCAGGAGCCCCATTTAAAAAAGAAGTCAACCAACCAGGAACCCCTCTAGAGAAAATTGCCCAAGGTGGTGGAGGCGCCTAAATCCAAATTCAAGAGGAAAATGTGAGTTTGGGAGTTTGGGGCGGCGTAATCATATTTTATATAGCACGAGCGAGTAAGTATTTTGTAGTTAAGGGCTATAGTTGGCATTTTTAGTGGCCAAAGGCAAGGTTGAAGAAAGAAAAGGAAAGAAAGAAAAAAGAAAAGAAAGAGGGGAAAAAAGGAAGGAAGGAAGAAAAGAAGGAAGGGAAAGAAAGAAGAAAAAAGAGGAAGAAAAGAGGTAAAGGAGAGAGGGAAGGAAGGAAATAAAAAAGGAACAAAGAAAAAAGAGAAAGAGTGGGAGAAGGAAATGAGAGAAAGACACAAAAAAAATGGAAAGGAAGGAAGGGAGTGAAAGAAAAAGAAAAGGAGAGAGAAAAAACAAAACAGGAAAGAAAAACAAGGAAAGAAAGAAAAAGGAGGGAAGGAAGAAAAAGGAAAGAAAAAGGAGAGCAAAAAGAAAGGAAGACCAGGACGAGAACTGAATTGGGTGTAATTTAATTTATGCTGAAAGCTTAATTAAATGCAACTGATTAAATACAGTTAATTGTTCCTCCCGTGTCTTTGTTAGTTTCAGTCACATTTCTGTTTATAAATTGATGGCAATTTTGGGAAAGATTGATTATGCCTTGCAGCAGTATCGGAGCTGCAACCTGCTTAGCAGCTAGTTCTGGATTTACAACCATTCATTTGCCGACTGCTTGAAGTTACAACAACACTGACAAAAACGACTTCTGGCCAGTCCTCGTACTTATGACCATCACGGTCATGGGATCAAAATTTGGATGCTTGGTTGTTGGGCATGATTCCAGGAAATTACAATAAGGGTAACACATACTTCTACACATCATAACAGCAGCTAGGATTGCATACATGCACAATGTTGGAGAAATCCCTGCAGATGATATTATCATCAAAAAATATTCTGGAATGTGCAGAGATGGATAGGTGAACTCTAAAAATTAAAGGAAAAGAAGATTCGGACTACTTCATAGCATGGGAACTATTCTATAAGTGGTTAAATGACAGGTATGGAGGTTAGAGGAGTGGAATTAGGTGAAACATGGTTTCTAGGAGAAAGGAAAACAGATGAGTAAATATGTCTGACAGTTATATAATCGATACTATAATGGAAGATAATATATGTTATAATATGGTTGATGTTACCATATTTGTTTATATATTACTGCATATTTGTTTATATTTGATCATAATGAAGATGATGATGTTTTGTATGTTTGTATGTTAACACCTTGGACGCCTAGAGAGCACACTGCTCAACACAGAAAGGAAATGTATGATATAAAACAATCAAAAATACTTGAAAAAAAAAAGGATGCTTGGCAACTGGCATGTACTTATGACAGTTGCACTATATCTAGTCTCATATGATCAGCATTTGTAACCTTCCCAGCTGGCTTCCCACAAGCAAAGCCAATGGAGGAAGCTGGGTTTGCTTAATGACCATAGGATTCAGTTAACAACCATGGGAAAAAAAGGTAAAATTGGGCACGATTTGCTTAGCAACCTCCTTGCTTAACAACATACATTCCAGTGCCAATTTTGGTCATAAATGAAGAACTCAGTTGTATGTCCAACAGATGTTGTTACTACAACTTTCAGTTGTGCTACACAGAGCCTGTGTGTTCAATCTCCAAATGCCACTTTCGAGGCTACAGAAGAACCTCATAGCAGCATCTACAACTGTGTGTTACATCTCCAAACCTTTTAAAACAGTGTTTTTCAACCTTGGCTGCTTAAAGACGGGTGGACTTCAACTCCCAGAATTCTCCAGCCACCTTGTTCTGACCCAAACCTGGTTCCAAGAGAGTAAACACAAGACAAAGGCAGCAGCACAACCTTTTAATGTTTCAGCTAAGAATTCTGTTTCTTCACAGATAAAAAATAGTTTACAATACAAAAGTCTTCAAATACCAACTATAATGTCCATGAGGCTGAGTTTCAAAATGTCTTTGCTTCCTGCAAAGAATGTTCGCTGTACAGCTGCCTTTTATCTTCTTGAAGGAGGGCCCATTACCTTGCAGCCTTACTCCCGACTCGCCCGTGCTGTTGTAGCTGCTCTTGCCTGCGAGTAATCCTTTGTGCACATGCACTTGGCACAGGCTCCTCGGGAACCTCCTCATCGCTGCTGCCAGCCCCCCAATCTCTGAAGGCAGCAGTCCACTCCCTGATGGTCCCGGCCCCTCATCTGAGTCCTCGCACTCCTCAGCCGTCAGCACCTGCTGCCGGCTAACCACAACACACCTGGAGAATTCTGGGAATTGAAGTCCACCCGTCTTCAAACAATCAAAGTTGAGAAACACTGTTTTAAAGCATCTTTGAGAATCCAGAATACTGTATAAAGCTAATTTCTACCGATTTCTGACTGACGACAAAGAAGGTGGAACATATTTTAAGTTTTCTAATGATGAAATTATTTGGAAATAAGAGGAAAATGGATCAGCTGGTGAATTTAAACAGAGTGACTTGGTCATTGTCAGAGAGGTAGACTTCAACTCCCAGAATTCCCCAGCCAGCTTTCTCAAAATTGGCTCCTTTAAGACAGGTGGATTTCAACTCCCAGGACTCTCTAGCCTGCTTGTTGGTTGGGGAATTCTGGGAATCGAAGTCCTCCTCTCTTAAAGGGACCAAGTTTGACACTGTACTGGAATGCCATAATTTTTGCATAAATTTTTTTTTGCATAAAATGTAGGGTTAGTCTAGATGAGTTCTAGATGCCAGTTTTTAACACTCTGTCCTTTAAAACTAAATCCTAAAATTTTTCTTCTGGGAAGTTAATCATATTTAATCAGCTGAATCGTAACTTTTAGACACCTTTCTTGGATCGCAACTCTTCAAATCGGATCTGATATATTCATATATATATATATATATATATATATATATATATATACTGCCGGTTAAAAACCCACCCTATTCAATCGGCCTTCTGCCTAAGGCAGTGTGCATTCAGAACAAAATGACAACATTGTACGCTTTGATGAATGAAACAATCGCTGGAGCGCTTTAAACATGAATAAAATATGACTCATGCAAATATTACCATATCGGGTGTTGCTTAGATTTGTTTTTTTGTTTTGTTTTTTCAAAAAAGGGTAAATATTGATCTGTACAAAAGTTTGTTTTAATGTGGAGTGGGATTCTCAGTTTGTTTGTTATATACTAGTGTGCGATAGAGATACACAGAGGTGGCGTTCAACCGATTCTGACCAATTCTGGAGAACCGGTAACAGAAATTTTGAGTAGCTCGGAGAACCAACAAATCCCACCCCTGACTAGCCCAGCCCCCATCTATTCTCCGCCTCCCATCGAGCCCCAGCTGATTGGCTGGGTCTTCTTTGGTTGCCCTGCATAGGAGAACGGAGCTGGAAAGCAGGTTAGTGGGGTGGGGAGGGAATGGGGATTTTGCAGTATATCCTTCCCCTGCCACACCCACCAAGCCACGCCCACCAAGCCACACCACACCCACCAAGCCACGCCCACAGAGCCTGTAGTAAAAATTTTTGAATCCCACCACTGGTCGTAACCCTAACCCCAACCCTAACTCTCCACTTACGACTACAGTTGAGCCCAAAATGTAGTGAGTGAGTAATTAAGTGAGTTTTGCCCCATTTTACAACTTTCCTCGCCGCATTTGTTAAGGGAATCACTGCGGTTGTGAAATTAGTCACATGGTCTTTAAGTGAATCTTGGCTTCCCCTGTTGACTTTGCTTGTCGGAAGGTCGCAAAAGGGGATCACGTGACATTGCGACATCATAAATGTGAGTCAGTTGTCAAGCATCTGAATGTAAATCACGGGAATGCCGCAACAGTTGTAAGTGTGAAAAAGGACCCTAAGTCACTTTTTTCAGTGCCATTGTAGCTTCGAACGGTCACTGTTTCAGGATTCCAGGAATCGCCCTAATTAAATCATGATTCTCAAGCCAACTTCAATAAACTTCAAAGGATTCCTTAGAGGCGACATACTAGCACTGCCCTGTATGAAGCCAACTCTGGCATACGTAATTTACAGTCCCCTTTGGCCCTGTTTCCCCCCACTCCCCCCGGGTGTGTCATCAATCAGATTCTCCAATTAAGCACGTTCAAGGGCTGGGTGTCATCAATCACATTCTCCAATTAAATATATTCCCGGGCAAAAGCTCTGGTAGTGTCATGCCCCTGTTAGAATCTGACTCCGAGGGAGAGGTGGAACAGCCGACAGGGAGTGGGAGTGTGGCTCCCATGGCTGTGGAGAAAACTGGGGAAGGGCACAGGCCGGCTGGGCATTCAGAGGAAGACCCAGACCCCACACCATCCTAGGGCATGCAGGGAGGAATAGAGAAGGGAGCAACACGGTTTACAGGGGAGGAAAGGGTCCTGATCCCCTTCATGGGCTGCAGCTGGAAAGGGCAAACTCTGCATGGCAAAGTTGCTGGAAGCAGAGGGTACATTATCTTTCTTGAGGCTTACCTGGGCTTTGGTGTCCTCCCAACTGTGTGTCTCTCATCTTTTGGAAGTCTGCAAGTTATTATCCTGGCCTGTCGTGTTAATTACTTCAGTGTGGTTTGTGTTGGGTTTTTTTTTTATTTCTACTTTATCTGTATTTTGGATTCGGACTGCATTTCTTCCCTAGAGTTTGATCTCCCGCCGAGGATAATTGGACATTGTGGGCCAAGTGGGAGGCATTAAAGGAAATTTATCTACTTTGGTGTCTTTGTTATTTTTGTGCCACACTCTTGGTCATCACAGGTAGTTTCCCACCCTCCCCCCTAGGTATGTCATAAATCAGATTTTTCAATTGAGCCCCTTCACGGGCTGGGTGTCATCGTTCACGTTCTCCAATTAAATATATTCCCCGACAAAAGCTCTGGTAGTTTAGTTGCAATCTTTTAAAGATAAGAGTTGGAATGTACTTTTGCTTCCAAACTGCTGCACTCCTCTTCCATTTCTCCCCCCACAAAACACACTTTTTTTATGGCAACTACTAAAACAGGCCAAGGAAGGTTTTATGAGTTGACATTCGGCTGTCAACTGCCTGTACTTCTGACATATCCACATGTCGAAGTGGGCAAACACAGAATCTTAAATTCACAGGGATGTGGGGTTGGGGTTTTTTTTGGGGGGGGGGGGGTTCTTTTCATCCTTGGAAACCACTTACATCTTCTAATTTTTCAACCGATCCTTCACATCCTCCCTCGAAAAACGAGCAAACATTGTGGCAAAGTACACAAATCCATCTCCCTCCGCCCGTTTTTCCTCGTTCGCATACCGCTCGCAATCATTTCGCCTGTCAACACAGCTCTCGTGTGTTTTTGATACATTAATTTCCTGTGCCGGGCTCTTTTTTAATGCATTCGCATAATCATCTATCTCACGTTCGTAGCAAATTGTGCAGGTTCTCCACCGACAGCCACGTCGTCCGTGTGCAAAAATGCACATCTATCCATGTTGCAGCCAAGGGTCCCTAATTCCTCTGCAAACATAACTTACACGTTTTCTCATCCACGTATTTAAACAAGCCAGAAAACCTCACATATCTTTGTCTTTAGTCCTGGTGCGACGTTAAGCCATTGGCTAAGTATTGCATTCATTCCCGCACGGGCTTAATTGCCATCCTATATATTTCTCTCTCTTATTGCAGTCAGCAATTGCCCTCCCATTCGGGATTTGCGGAGAAAATTTCATAACTCAACCCTGCTCATTTTATTCTATGCTTTTCTCTAAATTAAACCACAATAAACTTCCTTATATTCATACATTTGTCAATGAGCTGCTGAACAGAAAAAAATAAAAAATAAACCTGGTTTGTTTGCCCTTTGCCTGGCCTGTCAGCCATCCTGCGCAGTCCAAGTTTTGCTAAGTTTCATCTCTTCGATCCTTTTTGGACAACGTTTTGGTCACCACATTATAAAAAAGATGTTTGAGACTAGAAAGAGTGCAGAGAAGAGCCACTAAGGTGATTGGGGGACTGGAAGGTAAAACATACGATGAACTGTTGCAGGAATTGGGTAGGTCTAGTTTAATGAAAAGAAGGACTAGGGGTAGCAGGATAGCAGCGTTCCAATATTTTGGGAGCTGCCACAAAGGAGAGGAAGTCAACTTGTTCTCCAAAGCACCTGAAGGCAGGACAAGAAGCAATGGATAGAAATTAATCAAGGAGAGAAGCAACCTAGAACTAAGGAGGAAATTCCTGATAATTAGAATAATTAAACCAGTGGAACGGCTTGCCTTCAGAAATTGTGGTTGCTTCATCACTGGACGTTTTGAAGAAGAGACTGGACAGCCGTTTGTCAGAAATGGTATAGGGTCTGCCTGCTGAGCAGGGGGTTGGACTAGAAGACCTCCAAGGTCCCTTCTATTCTGTGTTCTTTTTGAGCAGATTGAAGTGTTCTCGGGAACGCTTAAACTTATAGGTAGTCCTTGCTTCGCAGCTGCTCACTGAGCGACGGTTCGAAGTTACAACAGACCCCTCTAAAAGTTACTTATAATGCGGGTTTAAAATTCCGATGGCTGCACACAAACCCACAGTCACAAAGTCACACTTTGGGTGCTTGGCAACCGGTACACATTTGCGCCATTCGGTGGTCACGTGACTGTGGTTTATGACTTTTTTTTGCTGGTTTTGGGCCAGTTTTTGGCAAACACCTCACCACCACCTGCAGGAACACAGTGATTCATTTAATGACCTCATGCAAAAAAAAATAAATCATAAAATCAGGTCCGGAGATGTCTTGACTTACGAACTTTGTGATTCACAAGGACAATTCCAAACTCCATTACAGTCATAAACTGAGGACTGTCCCCCCCCCCAGGGTAATCTTCACCTTTGCTTTGTTCTTTTGGAACAGGGAAGAGAAGCATACTTCTTCACAACCAAAGAATCCATATTTTAACATTTCTCCTCTTACACCAACTGTATCTGTGACGTTGCTGTTATGCTGGTTAGTCCTCACCTTACGACCTCAGTTGAGCCAAAAATTTCCACTGTGAAGCGAGACCGTTGTTAAGTGAGTTCTGTCCCATTTTACAACCTGCCTTGCCCCAGTTGTTAAGCGAATCCCTGCAGTTGTTAAGTTAGTCACCACCACCCCGGAATCTGGCTTCCCCATCGACTTTTTCTTATGAGCAGGTCTCAAAAGGGGATCGATTGTATGACCCTGGGACACTGCGACCATCATAAATACGAGTCAGTTTTTAGTTGTGCCACCCTTATATTTTTAAAATGAAGTCCCTTTCTAATCTCATTGTCAGGATTCCAGAAATCACCCTAATTAAATCATGATCCTCAAGCCAAGCTTCAGAAAACTTCAAAGGGTTTATTAGAGGCGACATGCTGGCATGACCTGTATGAAGCCAACTCTGGCCTACATCATTTAAAGTCCCCTCTGACCCTGTTTCCCTCTTCCTCCATTGGGTGCGTCATGAATCAGATTCTCCAATTGAGCACGTTCACAGGCTGGGTGTCATCAATCACGTTCTCCAATTAAATACATTTGTGGGCAAAAGCTCTGGTAGTTTAAGTTACAATCTTTTAAAGAGAAGAGTTGGAATGTACTTTCACTTTCCAACTACTGCACTCCTCTTCCATATTTCCTTCTTCCCTCCTCCACTTTTTTTAATAGCAACTATTAAAACAGGCATAGAGATGTTTTATGAGTTGCTACTCATTATAAGACATACATCATAATTTCCATTCTATTGTCACTTAACAAATTGTGCAATTCTAATAATAGTATAATCACTTTTATCTGTTATCATATATTATTTTTCTTCCTATCAGATTCCCCATAGGGATAAATCATGGATAATATAAACCAATATGGATGTATGAATGATTATTTGAATTATATTATAATTTGTTAAACACTGCATGTATGACTATTAGCATGGTATCTATTATAGAAGAAACAATGTGAAGAATACAGAGATTGATATAAAATAACCTATGGGAATATTGATTTGCTATTAATATGCATGAATACCAAATTAGGTAAGAAAGTTAATACCAAATTAGATAAGACGGTACCAATATGAAACTATTGTCATAGTTTTGTTTTTAAATTGTAACAACCTGGAACCATGTTGTTCACACAATGATGTGTTTGTAGTCATAAAAAATAAAATTGTATTGAAAATAAATAAATAAAATAATTATGAGCCAGTTGCCCGGGGGGGGGGGGGGGCGATCTAAATTTTGATCACATGATACTGAGGACGTTGGAACGGTCATAAGTATGAAAAACGTCCTTAAGTCACTTTTTTCAGTGCCATTCTAACTTCGGTCACTAAATGGACCGTTGTAATTTGAGGACTACCTGCAAATCCCTATTTTAGCGTTTTTCCAGTTCTACAAACTACACCTGTGATGTTACCATTGCAAGTTGTTCCTGCAGCCTTCATAACTTCCTTTTTATCTGTGTTTTTTTCCCCTCAGACAATAACATTTATGGCATTGTTTAAATTTTATTCTTTGACAGATCTCTGGCTTTCCTGGACACCCCTCTACGGTTCTTTTCCCAGCATTTCCCTTCACTTCAGTTTCCCTCCAGATCATTTCGCTGCTTTTTATTTTTAATTCCATCCACTTCCCTGGAGGCCCCCGGGGTTTATTTATTGGTGTATTTATTGATTGTGCTGGATTTTCTACTACCCACTCAAAGGCCGTGATAAAGCAGGAGACATAAATAAAAGGAACATCTCGCCAGCCTTCGAATCTTTAAAACCTCTTGAAAATCCACGTCAAAAATAGAAATGATAAAATAAAGGCTCTGTCACCACCAATTTAGGTCTCTCTTGAGAAATCAGGAAGGGGGTTGCCATCTTCTACGATGGCTGAACAGAGGAATACACTTATGACATTTGTAACACTCAGCGGGGGCCTTCCAGGTCAGTGTTTCTCCAACTTCGGCAATTTTAAGATGGATATCGACTCCCAGAATTCCCCAGTCAGAATGTGTGGACTTCAACTCCCAGAA
>NW_020769443.1:114049-124120 GCF_900518735.1 Pseudonaja textilis | reverse complement strand
CCCAGAATTCCCCAGTCAGAATGTGTGGACTTCAACTCCCAGAATTCGCCAGGCTTGCTTAAAATGAGAAATCTAGAGAAATGCTCTTCTAAACGACCTTACAGTTCATTAGAGATAAAATAATTTCTAACATTTCTTTAAGTATGGTCTGAGTACCCCTGAAACTCTCCCAAAACTTTCTCAGAGGTCCAGAATCTCCAAAATATTTGCCAGATATGAAATCTACTTGCAAAAATTTAAACAATTGTCCTCCTTTCCATTGTTTTTTAATTTGGTTGTTAAAAATACAGATTTGGGTTTTTGTTTTTGTTTTAAAAAGGGAAATACTGTACTGATGTTAACATCAAATGGGTTGAATGTTGTTATTTTTATATGATTTTATAAATAAGTATTGTTCAAATGCATCGCTTTTAATTTACCCCGCAAATACAGCTAGTCCTTGACTTATGACCATCAATTAATGACCGTTCGAAGTTAAGGTGCCCCCACCTCCACCCACACCTACTTATGAGTCGGTTCTGGAGTTCTGAGGGCTGTGCGTGTGCACACACACACACACAAACTCACTTGATCGCATGCCAGGTGCTCAGCAACCGGCTCACCGTTACGTCCTGTTGCAACGCACCAAAGTCATGTGACCATGATTTATGATTTTTTGCTGGGTGTTTTTGTTGTGGTTCACCGGCAGCCTGTGTAGACAGCAGCGGAATCGGACAGTGGGGAAGAACGGGGATCAGTCCGGGAGTCTGGGGAGGACTCGGACGAGGGTCCTGCGTCCGATGCAGAAATGGGGCCAGGACCATCTGGGAGTGGGGTGCTGAGCCTCCAAAGTCTGGCAGCATTGAGGCTGAGGAACCATGTGCACAGACCTGCTAGAAGGCAAGAACAGCTGAGACAAAAGGGGCGACTTGGGAGTAAGGCTGGGAGGTGATTGCCCCTCCCCTAAGGGATAAAGGACAGGCAAAGGTGATAAAACCTTTGCAGGAAGCAAAGTTGTTTGCTCTGTTCGGATTAATCCTTGAAGCTCTGTGTGGACTTCGTACTTTGGCTGGGTTTTTATAACTCATTTGGCACTCTAGTTGTTGGCAGCAATTCAAAGGAGAGAAAGGTGAGTGCTTATCTCGAGGAATGTTTGGGACTCATTACCGGCTGGGAATGAACATAATTCCCAGCGCTGAAATAAAACAAGAGTTGTAACTTTAAGCATGTGCTTAATTTCAGTCTTGGTCAGAACAAGTTTTGCCTTTTTTGTGCAGTTTCTGGCAAGAAGTGCAGGGAGTTCTTGACATACAGCAGTTCATTTAGTGACCGTTCAAAGTTACAATGGCACTGAAAGAAGTGACTTGTGACTGTTTTTCACGGTTATGACCTTTCCAGGATCCCCATGGTCACATGATCCAAATTTAGACCCTTGGCAACTTCTTCATATTTATGACCGTTGTCATGTCTCGAGGTCATGGGATCCCCTTTTGCGACCGTCTGACAAGCAAAGTCCATGGGGAAGCCAGGTTTGCTTAATGACCGGGGCTAGTCAAAACTTATTATCTGCAGTGTTTCATTTAACAGCTGAGGCAATAAAGGTCGTAAAATGGGACAAAATGCACTTAAATGTCTCACTTAATGACAGAAATTTGGGTCGTAAGTCGGGGACTACCTGTAGATTGACTAATGACGGTGACGTTTGTTTAATTACTGTTTTGTTCACTTTACAATTGTGGCTTTTCCTTAAGGAACACCGCAAAAACAGTCATATTATATCAAGCCTGGTCACACAGGGGCCTCCATATATGACCCTCCTTCCTAATGACAGAAATTCCAGACTCCGTTATGGCCGTATGTCGAGAACTATCTCCAAAATCTCTTTTGTGGTTGTCCCTCTGTAATTTTAAAATGTGGATAGGAAAGTGTAGAAAGTTAGCACCCACCTCTCTTCTAGAAGAATGAAATATTTTGAGAAATATTTTTAAAAAGGCAGAATATTATATTTCCCTGGATGAGAAATGGAGAAATATGCTTTTGGAAAGCAGCCCCGATCTTTCTTTGTAGCCCACAGTGGATGTCAGCACTTAAGAGATAAAGAGCTGATTGAGATCTAGGTAGCTCTATTCATAGGCAAAACTTCCACGCAGCAAAGCCTCAACGAAGGTAGGATTAACTCTCAGCCACAATTGGAATCAGCCCAAACTTCAACCAAACTTAGCTCAGACAAACATGACTCCTACATAGCCCCATGGGAGTCTGACAGTAACCAATAAAATACATGGTCTTGCACAGGAACAGGAAGCTCAAGTTCAAAGCCCAAGAGAAGGTATAAATACATCCCACTCTCAACTCCATGTGGTCAGCTACCCAGAATCACATGTGCTTGGTCGTTCTGATTCTTCATTAAACCATGTTTCCAATCAGCCTCCATGTTTCCAGTGTCTTTTTCCCGGCTTGGAACTGAACCGGATGGATATTTCTTCCAACCAAAGATTCCTAAGAATACAAGTTTAAGAAATACTGCGTTCAGTGAGTTTTGTAGATAATCAGCAGCGCTTTGAATTGGATCTGGAACTCTCTCCATACCCAAATGTAGCAACTACACACTAAATACTATTTTACAACAGTGAGTTCCACCTGCAACTAGCTGCATTTTTCCCAAATTCCCCTTCCAAACCATCTTCCAGGGCAGCCCCTTAGGAGCACACGCTGCAGTAATCCAACCGCATGGGGATAAAAGTTTGAGTCACTGCCAGTGGATGTTCTGGGATTAGTTTTGATTGTATCTTATAACAATATATTTAAAAACCTTTATTTTATTACGTAGTCTTTGCATGCTAGCTATGTTATAAGAACAATTTTGCCATTTGTCAGTCGCTTTTACATCATTATTATTATTATTATTATTATTATTATTATTATTATTATTATATTTTTTCTGTCTCATCTTCATTTCATTTTAATTGTGACTTTTTCAGCTTGACTCTTTCGTAACCCTGCAGTGTTTTTTCCCTTTCGTCTCTGTTTTTCAGACCAATTCTATTATTAGTATTTTTTTTGGTCTTATCCATAGAATCTTCCACTTCATCGTTCCGGCAAACTATCATTCCTATTTTATCCATCTCATTAGCAAAAATTTTGTGGCGCTTCATAACATAAAATTCTCTTTGCTCTATTTCAGTCATATCCGTATCCTTTTTTCCTTCCATCCTTCCTTTCGTTTGTTCTGTTGGGAGCTTAATTACCTTCTAATTGCTTACCTATACAGGAATTCACTCCCATTTCTTTTCTTTTAATTATATTCTCCCAAGGTTTTTAATCATAAGCGGTCAACTTTGTCACCCGTTTAGATCTGTTCCTTTGTTATGAATAAATATACCGATGTTTAAACCGTATATTTAAAACCAGCATTTTTCTAAGCAGATGTTTCATTCATCTCTCTGATTGGCCCAATTGCTTTTTCTGTACAGGTAGTCCTCGACTTACAACCATCCATTTACTGTTTTTTTTACACTTATGACCATTGCGGCATCCTTGTGGTCATGTGATCAAAATTCAGGTGCTCTGGCTCATATTTATGACGGTTGCAATATTCCGGGGTCATGTGATTTCTTTTTGCGACCTGACAAGCAAAATCAGAATTCCTTCCTTCCTTCCTTCCTTCCTTCCCTCCCTCCCTCCCTCCCTCCTTCCATTTTCCCTCCTTCCTTCTTTCCTTCCCTCCTTCCTCCTTCCTTCTTTCAAGTCTCTCTCTCATTATCCTTCCTTCCTTCCTTCCTTCCTTCCTTCCTTCCTTCCTCCTTCCTTCCTTCCTTCTTTCAAGTTTTCTCCCATTCTCCCTCCTTCCTTCCCTCCCTCCTTCCTTCCCTCCCTCCTTCCTTCTTCCCTCCTTCCTTCTTTCAAGTCTTTCTCCTTTTCTTCCTCCTTCCTTCCCTCCCTCCTTCCTTTTTTCCTCCTTCCTTCTTTCAAGTCTCTTCCCTTCCCTCCCTTTCCTTTCCTTTTCCTTCCCTTCCCTTCATTTATTATTCTCTCCTGTTTCCCATTCAACCTGCAAGTTATAATCTTCCATCTGGAGAGTAATTGCTGGGTGAGCCAAGGGATATTAACCTTTGCCACCCATTGTGATTTTTGTTAATTCAGATTTTTCTGTAATATCTTTGAATAAAGGAAAAAGAAGGACTGGGCTTTTAAACAATTTTTAGGCATGGAAACTCTTCATTAGATTTTGTCAGCTATGCAGCGTCTGTCAAGATGGGTGGCTACAATAAATTTAATAAAGTACATGCTGCATTTTGTTTTAAAAAAAATGCCACTATCCCTGATCAAGAGGAGGGGGCTTCTGAAGGACAGAATGCTAGAAAGGGAGTGGGGTTTAGTGTATTGTTTACTCGAAGAGTAAACAGCAACCTGATCAAGACATCACCAAGAATGCACTCATCATCGTGGCAAGCCACTAGCACAGAGGCAACTTTAAGACTCCTGGACTGGAGAATTGGCTGGAGAATTCTGGGAGTTGAAGTCCACAAGTCTTAAAGTTGCCCAGTTTGGGGACCCCTGCACTAGCATATAACTGGAGAACAAACTCACTCTCTTCTAGCACTGATGGTGTTACCTAATTGGGTCATGAAACGTCTACAATAAAATAACCAAGCTGAAAGAACACCAAGGACCTCACAGTTGTCATCCATCTCCTCCTCCTCCCCGTCCCCCTCCCCCTCCCCCTCCTCCTCCTCCTCCTCTTCTCTATAAACCCCACTCCCTTCCAGCACTGATGGTGTTACCTAGTTGGGTCATGAAATGTCTACAATAAGATAACCAAGCTGAAAGAACACCAAGGACCCCACAGTTGTCATCCCTCTCCTCCTCCTCCTCCTCCTCCTCCTCCTCCTCCTCTCCATAAACCCCACTCCCTTCCAGCACTGATGATGTTACTTAGTTGGGTCATGAAATGTCTGCAAGAAAATAACCAAGCACTAAGGACCCCACAGTCGTTGTCCTCCTCCTCCTCCTCCTCCTCCTCCTCCTCAACTCCATACCCTTCTAGCACTGACGAGATTACCAATCTGGGTAATGAAATGTCTACATAAAAACAACTAACCTCAGAGCACCATGGACTCCACAATCCACCTCCTCCTCCTTCTCCTCCTCCTCCTCCTCTTCTCCAAAAACCCTACTCTGTTCTAGCACTGATGATGTTACCTAGTTCGATCATGAAATGTCTGCAAGCAAACACCCAAGCTCAGAGAACGCCAAGGATCCAACCCTGCCTCCCCCTCCCCTCTCCTCCTGCACTCCACAAACCCCACTCCCTTCCAGCACTGATGATGTTACCCAGTTGGGTCCTAAAACGTCTGCAAGAAAACCACCCAGCTCAGAGAGCACCCAAGACCCCACACACCTTAAAAAAACGCCCCCTCTGTTTCTAGAAACCAGTCTTTTCGAAATCCTTAGCGTTTCATTCACGGTTTAATAGATGGCTCCGGGTGACCGAAATGCCATCTTTTGCCCTCTACGCAAACCCTTTACGCTGCTATCTCATCGGTAGGTTTTGTAATTTAATAATTCCCTTTCTGTGGTTTAATTGTGTCTTTTCTTCCATCAATGGCTCTGGGATATAACAGCCATCTACATGTTCTGGGTCATAGCCTGGCCAGCTCCTGTTAACCTATTTCAGGCCCTGTCACACGCAGCGCTGATGCATTTTCGGCCTCCAATTATATCCCCAAATATCGGCCATTGATGGCCAGGTCGAAGTTATTTTTGGAAAGAGGAAGTAGCAGCTCCTTTGCAGGTCATTTTGTTTTTTAAAACAATGCATTTTTAAAGCAAAATCAATACGTGTGTACACATTCCTGCTAGATCAATTCCTGTCCAGTCATTCCGGGATTAAATTCCCACGGTGACCAATAGATCCAATTGAGGTTTCTTGAAAAAAGCACAGAAGGTTAGGTAGCTATTTTACTGAATGGATGGTCCTTGACTTACTGTTCCAGAGGTGACATTCAGCCGGTTTGGACCAGTTCTGGAGAACCGGTAGTGGAAATTTTGAGTAGTTCAGAGAACCAGCAAATCCCACCTCTGACTGGCCCCGCCTCCATCAATTCTCCGCCTCCCGAGTCCCAGCTGATTGGCTGGGTCTTCTTTGGTTGCCCTGCACAGGAGAACGGAGCTGGAAAGCAGGTTAGTAGTGGGGTGGGGAGGGAATGG
Source organism: Pseudonaja textilis (assembly GCF_900518735.1). The sequence continues at coordinate 117,931 of NW_020769443.1, read as the reverse complement.
AGATTTTGCAGTATCCTTCCCCTGCCACGGCCACCAAGCCACACCACATCCAGCAAGCCACGCCCACAGAACCGGTAGTAAAAAAATTTGAACCCCACCATTGAACTATTCATTTAGTGACTGAAGTTACAAACGGCAACTGGAAACAGTGACTTACGACCGTTTTTCAGTCTTATGACGGTTACAGTATAAAATCAGATGAGGTTCACTTAATGGCCGATTTGCAAGAGAGATTCTGCTCCCCCTTGTCGTAAGTCGAGGAGGGTCTGTATGAGAAAGCAGGGAAGAAACCGCAGAGAACTGCAGAGGTCTCAGGGAGAAAGCTGCATTGGATAATTTTCGACCCGCCTGTCCCCATTGGGTGCCCTCCAAAACGATGTGGAACTACCGTTCCCATCATCCTTGGCCAGTATGAAACAAAGGGCAGCAGGTTGGGGAAGATGGGTCCCACCCTGGTGTTGGAAAAGTAGTTGCTGCATTTGCGTGCAGGATTGCATTAAATATAAATATTGGAATCGGACTGTAGCAACTGAGTGATCCCTGCACAATTTCAAGATGGATGGCTCCATTCTATCCGTGGCAATCTTGCTTAATTTAATAGAGGTCATAATTTATAGATGGCTTTCAATCCAGACAGCTTTAACAGAAGAACAGAACGAGAGAGCTGGAAGTTAGAATAGAATAGAATAACAGAGTTAGAAGGGACCTTGGAGGTCTTCTAGTCCAACCCAGAGGTTGTGAATGCTCCGGCACTGGAAGTTTTTAAGAAGAGATTGGATAACCATTTATCTGAAGGGTTTCTTGCCTAAGCAGAGGGTTGGACTAGAAGACCTCCAAGGTCCCTTCCAACTCTGTTATTCTATTCTGTTCTAACTCCCTGCTCAACCAGGAAACTCTATACCAGTGGTGGCTAACCTTTGCACACCCTTAGTGCGCGTGCACAGTCATGTGCCAGCACACAGAATGCAATCCGTGGCCACCCCCAATGCGCGTGCACACGCAATCGCCACCCCGTTACCTGCATTGTGCCTCACGACTGATTTTTTTTCTGCTGGTTTGAGGCTTTTCTCGGCCTCTCAGAGGCTTTTCAGGAGGAATAATATGCCCGTTTCATCACTTCCGATATCACAGGAAGTGATGAAACAGGCCTATTCCGCCTGAAAAGCCTCTGGGAGGCCGAAAAAGGCCTCAAACCAGCAGAAAAATCAGCTGCGAGGTGCGCGCATGCACAGGGAGGTAAGTTTGCCTGCGGCTTGCGTGCCGGCACAAATGGCTCCGTGTGCCATAGGTTTGCCATCACGGCCCTATCCCATTTCAGACGAGTGACTGTCCAGTCTCTTCTTAAAAGCCTCCAGTGATGAAGCACCCACAGCTTCTGGTGGCAAGTCATTCCATGGGTTAATTTTCCTCACCGTTAGGAAGTTTCTCCTTAATTCCAAATCGCTTCTGTCCTTGGTTGCTTTCCACCCATTGCTTCTTGTCCTGCCTTCAGGTGCTTTGGAGAATAGGGGACGTTCTTTCTGGCAGCCCCTCAAATACTGGAACGCTGCAATCATGTCCCCGCTAGTCCTTCTTTCCTCTAGACTGGCCAAACCCAAATCCTGCAACTGTTCTTCATATGTTTTTGTCTCCAGGCCTTTAATCCTCTTAGTTGCTCTCCTCTGCACTTTTTCTAGAGTCTCAACCTCGTTATTGTAATGTGGTGAATCAAACCTGGATGCTGTATTCCAGGGGTCGTGCTTACTATGGCTTTATATAGCGGTACTAATGCTTCACGTGACTTTGATTCTATGCCTCTGTTTATACAACCAAAGATCATATTAGCTTTTTGGGCAGCTGCCGCACACAGCTAGCTCATGTTTAAGCGATCATCCTCTAGGACTCCCAAGATCCTTCTCCCGGTTACTATTATTGAGCCAGGTAACGTACGACATCTGCGCATGTAGTTTTTTTCTGGCTTAAATGTAGAACCTTAAGGTCTCTCTTGCAGTTACTGTTTTTGTGAATTTTATTTCCCCAGGGAATGAGACAGGGGCAGTCTGACTGTTGCATCCTGTCAGCTGTCAGCCCCTCCAGCAGCCAAATCAGAGGAGGAGGAAGAGGAGGCGTGGGAGGGTCGGCATCCAGGCAACCTGAGAGCTCCGAGGGGGAAGAGGGAATGGAGTTGTCAGAGAGAGAGACAGAGAGAGAGACAGAGAGAGAGGCAGAGCCTGAGCCGTCTGTCATCCCTCAGATGGAGAGTCAACAGTCCCCAGGTCTGGAGGTGGCTGATGAAGAAGAGGAGGTAACAGGTAATCAGAGTTGGAAGGGACCTTGTAGATTATCTAATCCAACCTCTCACCTAAGCAGGAGACCCTACATCTGTGATGACGAACCTGTGATGATGCTATAGAGCCCTGCACACCAGAACAACTAGACACAAGGACAGTTTTTCCCCGAACTCCATCACTCTGCTAAACAACTAATTCTTTCAACACTGTCCAACTATTTACAAAGTCTGCACTGCTATTACTGTTAATCTTCTCATCACTCCTTATCGCCCATCTCCTCCCAATTGTGACTGTATGACTGTAACTTTGTCGCTTGTATCCTTATGATTTATATCGACTGTTTCCTAGTATGATTTGATTGCTTATTGTACCCTATGACTATTATTAAGTGTTGGACCTGATGATTCTTGACTCTTGATGAATGTATCTTTTCTTTTATGTACACTGAGAGCATTTGCACCAAGACAAATTCCTTGTGTGTCCAATCACACTTGGCCGATAAAGAATTCTATTCTATTCTATTCTATTCTATTCTATTCTATTCTATTCTATTCTATTCTATTCTATTCTATTCTATTCTGTTTTGTTCTGTTTTGTTCTATTCTGTTCTATTCTATTCTATTCTATTCTATTCTATTCTATTCTATTCTATTCTATATTCTATTCCATTCCATTCTATATTTTATTCTATTCTATTCTGTTCTGTTCTGTTCTATTCTGTTCTATTCTATATTCCATTCCATTCCATTCCATTCCATTCTATTCCTTATTCCTTATTCCTTATTCCTTATTCCCTATTCTATTCTATTCTATTCTGTTCCTTATTCCCTATTCTATTCTATTCTAAACAGACCTGTGCCCCTCCTGAGTTCCTGAATTAAGTCTCACCTTCCTCTTGCCTCCTCTCGTTCTTCTTATGCAAAGAGGTGCAAAATTGTGCAGTCCCCTGGTATTGTGATACATGCACGCGCACGTACACCTGTTTGCCCACCCAATACATTACGGAGGGCAGTTGAAATAATTGCATATATTTTTTCCTCCTTCAATTCAATCTCTGCGCTGCCTGACTCCTGGTGATTCTGGGCCGCGGCCAGGAAAACAGGCTAACTATAAAAACGACGCAGCGCTAAAAGAAAAATACCCAGGTGGCAAAAAACTGGGTGACAAAACCGACAGGCATTCACTCCCAGAAAGGACCTATATAGGTAATCCTCGAGTTACGACACAATTCGGGTCTAGAATTTGCCTTGCTAAGTGAGCCGGTTGTGAAGTGAGCCGCAGCCAATTTGACAACATTTTTTTTTTTTGCCATGGTTGTTGAGCGAATCAACTCTGTTGTTAAATGAATCACACGGTTGTTAGGGCAAAGACAGCTTCGCCTCCTTTTCACTTCGCTTGTCGGAAGCCAGCTGGGATTCCTGTGGGACTATTGGCAACTGATAACAGGTAACAGATAATCAGAGTTGGAAGGGACCTTGTAGGTCATCTAGTCCAACCCCCCTGCCCAAGCGGGAGACCCTACACCATTTCTGACAAATGGCAGTCCAATCTCTTCTTGAAGGTCTCAACACCAACCATAAGAACCTCCGTTGTCGCCCTGACCTAACCATAC
>NW_020769443.1:93714-109049 GCF_900518735.1 Pseudonaja textilis | reverse complement strand
ATGTATACACTTTTACTTATCTCGTAAACAATTGACAAATAAATAAAATAAAATAAATAAAATAAAATAAAGTGATGGAAGCTCCCACAACTTCCGAAGGCAACTTCTGTTCCATGGGTTGATTGTTCTCACGGTCAGAAAATTCCTCCTTATTTCCAGGTTGAATCTCTCCTGGATCAGTGTCAGGCTACAGAACGTTTCCCGTTCACTCAGCTAGAATGAACTTCTGAAAACGTATCCAAACGTATCACAAAGGAATTCTTTATTGAGATGAGACCATTCCTGTAGGAGTTCAAAGCAGCGTCTGAGGACTCTCAGGCATACAGGGATAGATAAGGGAGTTTAGAACCCCTCCCCTTATCTCGATGTGTATTTAGTGAAACCAAAGCCAGTATGTTAATTCCTCCCCACCCCTCTTGTTAGAACGAACTATTCGAGAGATTCCCAAAGTACGAAATCTCACTGTGGAATTTTTATGACCTTCTCATCTCCTGGTTGGGCCTCTCAGGGTGATAGTTCTGGCCATCTGGCTTTTCTCTCTCCATCGTATCATGTGTGGGTTATACAAATTTGATATATAAGATTAAATATATTCAGGTTACATCAAGAAAGGATTTCTTTATCACCCTTTTCTTCTTCCACTGAAGAAATGACAGATACACGGATCTGACATCCTACCCTCCTTAAAAAACAGATAGGTCTACCTGGAAAAAAACAAAAACCATGCATTACATTTGCAATTCAGGATGGTTTATCAGGGTATTTTTGGTGGAAGTTACATAGTAATGTGGGTGCTTTTACGTGTTATTTGGCTACCCACTCGTTTTCTGAAGAAGGTAGGTGTTTCCAAGCTACTAAATATTGTGTGGATCCATGGTAAGCGCGTGAATCAAGGATGTCTTTCATTTCAAAATGTTGTTCCCCATGTACCATGATGGGGGTTGGAGGTGTGGGAAGGTGGAGGGTCTGAGGTTTGAAGTGATCTCTGGTTTGATCAAGCTACAGTGAAATACTGGATGGATCTGCCTAAGTGTTTTTGGAAGTTGAAGCTCTACCGTCGCAGGGTTAATAATTCTGGAGATGGGGAAAGGGCCAATGAATTTTGGTCTTCATTTCTCAGAGGGTTGTAATGATTTTAAGAATTTTGTGGACAAGTATACACGGTCCCCAATCTTGAAAGGTTTAGGTTCGCAACGTTTTTTTGTCTGCATGAGTTTTGCAAACTGCTCTAGCTTCCTGTAAAGATAATCTTACCACTAGCCACATGGCTTGTAAGTTATCCACCCACTCCTTAAGGGAGGGGATTTTAGGATCTTTAGTGGGTAGTTCCGGCATGGGGTTGAATTCTTGGCCCATGGCTACCTGGAACGGTACCGTGTTACTATGGACTGAGTTATTGTATGCTACCTCTGCAAACAGAAGAAGGTCAGTCCAATTATCCTGTTGGTGACTAATAAAACATCTTAAATATTGTTCTAATACGCTGTTCATTCTCTCTATCGATCCATCTGTTTGGGGGTGATTTCCTGATGACAATCCCTGGGTGGAGCCTAATAGGTTTAAAAACACCCACCAAAATTTGGATGTGAACTGAACACCCCTATCTGAGATCATCCATTGGGGAGCTCCATGAAGGCGATAGGTGTGTATTAGAAACCTCTTTGCCAATGCCTTGGCAGTTGGGATCTTTTGGCATGGGATAAAGTGAACCTGATTGGAAAAAAGATCAGTTACAACCCAAATGACAGTATTCCCAGCACTTTTGGGAAGCTCCACTATAAAGTCCATAGAGATCTCTTTCCAGGGAGCAGAAGGGTCTGCTACTGTTTGTAAAAGTCCGGGATATTTCCCTTGTCTTCTCTTTGCAGCAGCACAGGTGGGGCAGCTCGCAACGTAGCTTTCAATGTCCTTTTTGAGGGACGGCCACCAAAATTGTCTTTTGATGAGGTGCAGAGTTTTTACAAACCCAAATTGTCCTGCTATTTTGGAGTCGTGGCAGCGTTTCATGAGGTCCATTCTCTGGCTTGCAGGGACATAAAGTTTGTTCTTTACCCAAGCCAGTCCATCTTTGAGTAAACAAGTGTTTTTGTTAGCCTGGAGCCCGTCGTCCTTAAGTAGTGCCTCCTTAAATATTGACGTCGTTGTGTCTTCAGTCAGGGATGACTTTTTTTTTTCTCTTGTGCCCGGGTGATTACTTTGGCTGCTAGTTGGGTCGGTTGGATCATCGGTTTTATAACCTCAATCTTTTTACTGTTGCATTGGGGTTTTCTGGACAGTGCATCTGCTAAGAAGTACTTTCTCCCAGGAAAATATTTGAGAGTGAAATTAAAACGTTTAAAGTATTGAGCCGACCTTGCTTATTTTTCGGAGACTTTCGGTGGATTTTTCAGGGCTTCCAGATTTTTGTGATCAGTCCATTCTTCAAAGGGGATTTGGTTTCCTTCCAGGAAATGTCTCCATGTGAGCATTGCCCACCGCACAGCATATGCCACTTTCTCCCATATGGCCCCTCATTGCTCGGTTGCCGTCAGTTTCTTGGATGTATAAGCGCATGGTTGTAATTGTGCACTTCCATTCTTTTGGAGGAGGACTGCTCCAACTGCAACATCACTAGCGTCTGCTTGGATGACAAAAGATTGTTCGGGATCTGGGTGCTTAAGGAGCGGTTCTGCTGAGAATAGACATTTGTGTTTCTCGAATGCCGCTTGGCATTCCGTTGTCCAGATAAGGGGTTGCCTTGGTCTGGGTTTCTCCCTCCTTTCATTTTTAGCAAGTTCGTGATAGGGCAGGCGATGTTTGCAAAAGCTGGAATGAATTGGCGATAAAAGCTCGCAAACCCCAGGAAACTTTGCAGTGGTTTGCGGGTGTGCGGTGGGTCCCAGTCCAGTACAGCTTTTACTTTCTGTGGGTCTATCTCTATTCCCTCGCGGGATATTCTATATCCCAAGTAGTCAATTTTTTCTTGGTGGAATTCGCATTTCGAGAATTTGCATATAGTTTAGCATCTAAGAGTTTTGTGAGGACTGCACGGAGTAGCTTGATGTGTTTTTCCATCGTTTCCGATGGAAGATTAAAATATCATCAAGATTAAAATATCATCAAGATACACTAGAACCCCTTTATATAAAAATTCATCGATTGCATAAACACGGCAGGCGCTCCTTGCAGTCCAAAGGGGAGCACTTTAAATTGGTAGCATCCCAACGGTGTGTTAAAAGCTGTCTTCCACTCATCCCCTTCCTTTATTCTGATGCGGTAATATGCCTCTCGTAGGTCTAAGTTTGAAAAAAAAAATTTCCTTTCGAGAGGTGTGCTAACATGTCCTTCATGAGGGGGACTGGATACATATTCTCTATGCAAATTGCGTTCAATTTTTTGTAATTAACGCACAAGCGTGCTGAGCTATCTTTCTTTTCACGGAATAACACTGGGGCAGCTACTTTAGGATGGGCGGGTTCAATGAAACCCCTTTTTAAATTTTTATCGATAAATGCTCTGAGTTCTTTCAGTTCTCTAGGGCAGGGGTCCCCAACCACTGGGCCGCGGACCGGTACCGGTCCATGGAACATTTCCTACTGGGCCGCCGGTTTGCTGGGCGCCGCCATCTTGCTTGACGAGAAAGTGCTTCCGGGTGAGCTTTTCCGGTTGGAAAACGGCATTTGGGTCCTGAAGGAATCTTCGCGCCTTAGTTTCATCGAAGGGGGCGCGGGGCTTTGAACGAAACTAAGGCGCGAGGATTCTTTCAGCACCCAAGGCAAGGCGAGCCGAGCGACTGTCCCGAAGCCGTCCCGAAGCGAAGCCCATCGACAAAGGTACAAAGGAGGAGTTGAAGGTAGTGGGGAGAAGCGGGGGGCGGCTGGCTGGCCGGTCGCTCGGCTCGCCTTGCCTTGTCATGCGTGCTGATGCCGGTACCGGGGCCACTGTTTTAGGGGACATGCAGTACATTTGTGGTTTTAGGAATTTAGCCCCTGGTAGGATTTCGATGGTGCAGTCTGTGACTTGATGGGGTGGGAGTTCATCACAAGCTTCCTCGCTAAATGCTTGGACCAGATCCTGGTACTCATTTGGGATGTTAATGGTTTCAACCGACTGTCCGGTCATGGCTGACTCTCTGTTCTCTGTTCCTTTCTTTATCCTTTCCTCTGAGCTCTTTGCAAATACTACATCGCTCTGGAATTGTACAGTTCCTGTCCTCCAATTTATTTTTGGATTCCATTTCTGCAGCCATGTGAGACCGAGGACTAGCGTCTCTTCCAATCCTGGGGCTACAATGAATGTGAGCATTTCCCTATGGCTCCCTAGTCTTATTTTTAATGGTTCTGTGGTAAACCTGGCTGGCTCCCCCCCTCCCCCGCTATAGTTCCATCTAATTGGTAGAAAGCGATGGGGTTTTCCGTTTCTTTCAGTTGGATCCCCAATTTCTCTGCAAGGGAGGGATTTATTAGACATCAGGTGCATCCTGAATCCAGCAACGCTGCAAATTCCTCCCTCTTCCCACGGCTGGGGGGAGTCTCAGGGGTAGGGTGATTGGCTCAACTGGATTGCTTACGAGCGGGTCGTCTTCCGGATCGCTTTCGGACTGGCTCAAGTCCCCTCAGAGCATCGGGGGTTCTTCCTCTGGGTTGGTGGGGGATCGGAGTCTTACATCTATTCGGCCTCTCAGGCCAGTCTCCTTTCCTCGAAGGCTGGATGTTCCAGGTTTCCCCCCTGCTGGGTGGTCTAGCTTTCTGGCAGGGGTCTTCGAACGGCATTCTGCTGCGTGGTGTCCCTCCTTACCACACTTAAAGCAACCAGACACTCTTGGAGTCATGGTGGATTGGGGTTTGAAGACTTCCCTTTTCCCCAAGGGTGGGGATCTTTTCCAAGACTTGCCGCCGCGGTACCGTTTCGAGTCATGTCTATCTACGCCTCTTCTGCCATCATGTACCGTTCGTGCAACAGGTTCGGAGCCCCACGGGCCAGGCAGGCAGCGTATAGGTCATCATTTAGTCCATCTTTGAACCAACAGACTAGGATATCCTCTGGCCAGTCCACCCGGCTGGCCAGGTCACGAAATTCCTCGGTGTATTCTGCTACCGGACGACGGCCTTGTTTTACGATTCTAATGCGGTCGTGGGCTTTTCTATCGGCGAGGGGGTCCTCGAAGCGGTGGCATAAGGCTGTCGTGAAGTGATCGAGGTTCCTTAATTCTGGGGCATTGACGTTGTGGAGCGTCACCATCCATCTGGCTGCTGCCCCTTCAAGGGCCAGGGTGACGATTCGTACTCGGGACCCCTGGTTTGGGAAATCCTGCCTGTATTCTTGCATGTAGGTGAGCACTTGCGCCAGGAAAAATCCCAGTTTCTGGGGGTCTCCATCAAATTTTACCCCCAAGGTTGGGATCTTCCTCTGCAGTTGGATGTCTCTTGGTTGGCCAGGGTTAATCCCCTGATCCGGGGCGTTTAGGGGTCGGGCTACCTGGTATGGCTCTTGGTCCTTCGGTTTGTCCCTCTGCCCACTCAATCTCCGCTGGATCCGGGGTGGCGGCTTGGGTTCTTTCATTTTCTGGTTCCCTCGCTCTCCTGCGGTGTCGCCCTGGTGCATCCCTCACTTCGAGGTTCTCCAGGGCTTCCCTCACGAGGCGTTTTATGTACCGTCTCATTCGGTGGTCGGCCGGTGGCTCCTCGTCCCATTCTTCCTGATTCGATAGGGCCTCCAGCTCCAATTTCCACCCAGGTTTACGATTGCCCCGGGTGAAGGTTACTCCTCTGGTTCTTCCATCCCAGCTGTCTCTTTTTCCTACACCTGTAGACCACCGGGCCTTGGTGGAGGTTTCGTAGGCAGCCTCTCTGTCTTCGATGGGGTGCACCAAGTCAGTATCTGGGTGGGTACCTGTCGACGTTTCTCCTCAGCATTCGGCTTCCCCTTGGTCCTTGATGTCCTCAGACATTTTCCTTTCTTGCAGGGTCCCTGTTAGGAATAACATAGGTTACCTAACGTAGTTTGGGTAAAATACTATATATAAACTATGATTGTAAGTTTAAGTGTGTGTCACTTTAAAACTGCAAAGCATGTAATTTTGGGTGTGGTGTGAAACCACCATAAGAGGGAGCAAGAGAACCTGATTGATTGCTGGCAATTACTGGATTGCATGGATTGATGGTTTGTTAACTGCGTGTTTCCCTACTGCTGAGTTGCTGAAGGAAGAGAGGAGTTTTTGAGTTCTTCATATCTCTACTGCGAGGAGATATATTACTGTACTGATATTTGTAAGTTCACTGACCTCTCTTTTTCGACACTGGAATTTGCAACTGAATAATCCCTGGACGGACTGAATTAGTGAATGATATATGGACTGTTTGACTATGCTATAACTCTTACTGGAATAAACTGTTTAATTAGCACTGTGTATCTGTTTTACTGAGTGTAAGCTACAAAAACGTTTATCTCACATATTTTGCCTGCCTGCCTGACTGCTGTGCAGATTCTGCTAGGGTGTATCCCTAACAGTCCCCTCGGTAGAGTGAAAGGGAAAAAAAATCTCCTCTCTGGGCTGACTTCTATTGCAGACGCTACTTTATGTCAGGCTACAGAACTTTTCCCGTTCACTCAACTAGAATGAACTTCTGAAAACGTATCCAAACGTATCACAAAGGAATTCTTTATTGAGATGAGACCATTCCTGTAGGAGTTCAAAGCAGCGTCTGAGGTCTCTCAGGCATACAGGGATAGATAAGGGAGTTTAGAACCCCTCCCCTTATCTCGATGTGTATTTAGTGAAACAAAAGCCAGTATGTTAATTCCTCCCCACCCCTCTTGTTAGAACGAACTATTCGAGAGATTCCCAAAGTACGAAATCTCACTGTGGAATTTTTATGACCTTCTCATCTCCTGGTTGGGCCTCTCAGAGGTGATAGTTCTGGCCATCTGGCTTTTCTCCCTCCATTGTATCATGTGTGGGTTGTACAAATTCGATATAAGATTAAATATATTCAGGTTACATCAAGAAAGGATTTCTTTATTACCCTTTTCTTCTTCCACTGAAGAAATGACAGATACACGGATCTGACAATCAGTTTCCATCCATTATTCCTTGTCTGGCCTTCGGGTGCTTTAGTAAATAGCTTGACCCCTTCCTCCTCTCTGTGGCAGCCCCTCAAATACTGGAAGGCTGCTATCCTGTCTCCCCTGGTCCTTCTCTTCCCTAGATTAGGCAGGCCCAGTTCCTGTAACTGTTCTTCATATATTTTAGCCCTGATCATCCTGGTTGCTCTTCTCTGCACTTTTTCTAGAGTCTCAACCTCTTTTTTATAATGTCGTGACCAAGTACTCTAAGCGTGGTCTTACTAAGGCTTTATAGAGTGGTATTAGTACCTCCCTTGATCTTGATTATATCTCTCTGTTAATGCAACCTAGGATTGCGTTAGCTTTTTTGGCTGCTGCTGCACACGGCTGGCTCCTATTTAGCTGGTTGTCCACTAAGTCTCCAAGATCCCTCTCCCAGTTCCTGCTATTGAGCCTGGTTTCACCCAATCTGTATGTGTCCTGTTGGTTTTTCTTACCTAAGTGTAGGACTTTACTTTTCTCTGCATTGAATTTCATTTTGTTAGCTACGGCCCAGTATTCTAGTCTGTTAAGATCCATGGTTCATACTTATGACCGTAGCTGTGTCTCGGGGTCACGCAATCCCCTTTTGCGACCTTCTGACCATAAAGATAATAGGGATTCACTTAACAACTGGGTTACTAACTTATCAACTGCCATGATTCACTTAACAACGGTGGTAAGAAAGGTTGTAATACAGGGCAAAGGAATGTCTCACTTAACAACAGACATTTTAGGCTCACTTGTGGTTGTAAGATGAGGACTACCTGTAGTTGCAAAACTGGGCCACGACTTGCTTAAGAACTGCCTTACTTAGCAACAGAAACTCAGGTCCCTGTTGTGGTCGTAAGTCGAGGACTACTGTTGTGGTTAGCCGGCAGCAGGTGCGGACGGCTGAGGAGAGCGAGGACTCAGACGAGGTGCCGGGACCATCAGGGGGTGGACTGTTGCCTTCAGAGATTGTGGAGGCTGGCAGCAGTGATGAGGAGTTTCCCGAGGAGCCTGTGCCAAGTGCGCATGCACGCAGGATTGCTCGCAGGAAATAGCAGTTACAACAGCATGGGCGACTCGGGAGTAAGGCTGCAAGGTAATGGCCCCTCCTTCCACAAGATAAAAGCCAGCTGTGAAAATGAACGTACTTTGCAGAAGGCAAAGTTGTTTTGAAACTCCGGCCTCGTGGACATTCCAGTATCTGAAGTTGGTATTTGAAGACTGTTGTGTTGTGAAATATTTCTTATCTGTGATTCTTGGCAGTCTCTCACAGTTTTGGGCAGGTTTGTGCTTATCACAGATAATTATTTTGTAAAAGCATTACAAGTTTTCTATTGCTTCTGGATTGTATTTGATTTGTCGGAAAAGGGCGTGGGTCAGAACAACTATTTGTATTGATGTAAGAGAAGCATTAAGGAGTCCTGTTTTTGAAATTCATTTTTGCTTCCTTGCTTTAGCTGTTACACGGGGTTTGATAGCTCCGTTGCCAAAACTTGCGATCTATTCTATTTTCCTTTAAATATTTAAACTAAAATCTGCAAGGTGCATGTTCACTCTTCCATTTCTAATGGGCCATGCTGATTTTGCAAATAGTTGTCACTTAATGTACTTCGTTCCAATATTTGCATTTTGGCCCAGTCTTATCTTTAAGATGTTTCTTTCTTTTCTTTTCTTTTCTTTTTTAATAAAAAATAAAAATGAAATGACAAACTAGGCGGCAAACTTCCGAGATCTGCAAATTTTGATTAATTGGGTTGGTTTTTAAAATCTTGCTTGGTGAGTTTATGGAGCTGAGCGTATTCCTGCGAAGGCCGCAGAGCTGTTCCAGGCAGAGATAAAGGGGGTTTAATTGAATCTGTCAATCAAGTGAAGGCGCTGAATGAAAAATCTCAGCTTGAGCGCCGTAGTTGAAGGAGGCGACTCGTGATCTGCTGCGTCATCACTTCAGGGATATTTCTCCTCCTCGACAGAAAAACAGAATGAGCTCAGGTGGGCATAGAAGCAGCAGGAGAGCGAGTAACTTTCGACTTCCCGCAGGCTTCCCCACTGAGTTTCCTTGTGGGAATCCGGCAGGAAGCATTGGGAAACCTTCCTTCTTTCTTTTCTTCCTCCCTCTCTTGCTTTTATCCCTCCCTCCCTCTTCCTTCCTTCCCCCTCTTCCTCCAGTTTTGTTCCTTCCTCCTTTCTTCCTCCTATCCACTTCTTCCTTCCCTTCCTTTTCCTTCCTCTTTTCTCCTTTTCTCTCTTTTATCCTCCCTCCCTCTCCTTTCCTCCCTCCCTCCCTCTTTTCCTTCTTTCTTCCCTTCTCCCTCCCTTTTCTCCTTTGCTCTTCCTTCCTTCTCTTCCTCCTGTTTCATTTCTTCCTTTCTTACTCTTATCCAATTCCTCCCTCCCTTCCTTTTCCTTCCTCCCTTTTCCTTCTTCCTCCTCTTTCCCCTCCTTCCTCCCTCTCTCGCTTTTATCCCTTTTCTTCCCTCCCTCCCTTCTTTCCTCCCTTCTCCCTCCCTCTTCCTTCCTTCCTTCTCCTCCTCCTGTTTCCTCCCTTTCTCCTTTCTTACTCCTATTCATCCCTCTTCCCTTCTTTCCTTTCTTTTTCCTCCCTCCCTTCCTTTTCCTTCTCTGTCTCTTCCTCTTTCCTTCCTTCCTTCCTTCCTTCCTTTCTTTCTTTCTTTCTTTCTTTCTTTCTTTCTTTCTTTCTTTCTTTCTTTCTTTCTTTCTGTCTGTCTTTCTTCCTTTCTTCCTTCCTTCCTTCCTTCCTTCCCTCCCTCCCTCCCTTCCTCCCTTCTTCCCTTCCTCCCTCTCTCCCTTCCCTCCCTCCAGTGGCAAGAAAGGTCATAAAATGGGGCCACTTAACAAATGTCTCACTTAGCAACATACATGTTCTGGTCAATTGTGGTCATAACTCGAGGATTACCTGTATGCAGGGGTGGGAGTCTACCGGTTTGGCCCGGTTCTATAGAATCGGTAGCTCCGAAGGGCAGCTGACACTAAACCAGTTTGCTGCAACGATCGCCTGGGTGTTGTTTTGGCCCACCTGCCTGCCTGGGTTCTAGGCTGTCTCTGCGTTTCCTCCTCATCTTCTTTGCACATCAGCTGGAGCAGGTGAATGCTGGACCTGATAATTTGTAAGTAATGCGCATTTACACACAGTGTGCATTTGGCGCGCGCACATGTGAAGCGAAGCGGTTGTTATGTCAGTAATATCCCACCCCTGCCTGTACAGGTGGTCTTCGACTTACGACCGCGATGGAGACCCCCACATTGTAGGCCTCAACAGTCATAATACAGGAGATCACCCAGCTGACCAACTCAATTGCATGAACCTACCAACGGCTCTCCTAAAGCGTCAGCCGCAGTTGTAAAGTGAACCCTGCCGTCACAAAGCGAACTCGCTGTTTGTATAGAAGGGTTGTATTTTTTTTTTTTTTTGCCGAAAATGGGAAGTAAATGTCAGGCTTTGGGACATAATTTGTAAAACAGGCCCAGGTGTTCATGGGACGGAGCAGAGATGGCCAAACTGACTGCTTTGATTAAAGGAAAAAGAAAATGGAAATATTTTTATTTTTCTACTTGGAAACCGCTTCTAAACTTCGTGCTCGAGGTGGAGAAAAAAAAAATGAAACATTGATTTTGGGTTTTACTGATGAGATAGATTTGTTGCTATAGAAATTGGCTTGTTTAAACTCTTATACTGTATAAAAATAACAAGTTGAGGTTTGAGGTGAAATGTCTTATTTCACTGCACTGAAGGGAGTCAGAAGTCAATGCCTTTTCTTTCTTTTTTCTCTTTTCTCTTCTCCACTTTTCCCTTCTCTTTTTCCTTCCCTATTTTTCCTATTTATTTGCTTTTGTATTTTCTTTGTATGCTATATTATAAACGAATAAAACTGTTATATATGGATCGTAAGTAGCTTTGGGTTGGACATATCTAAGCAACCGGTTGTAAGTTGAGGACTAGCTGAATTAAGGCTGCAGTTAACTGGTCCAGGAAAATCAACAGGGCATAAAGGTACAGGTAGTCCTCAATTTACGACCACAACGGAGCCCGACCTTTCTGTTGTTCAGAGAAGCAGTTGCTAAGTGAGTTTTGCCCCATTTTCCGATTATTATTTTTCTGCCAAGTGAATCAATGCCGTGTTTAAGCTAGTCACATGGTCGTTAAGTGAATCTGGCTTCCCCGTTTGCTTTGCTCATCAGATGGTCACCAAAGGGGATCGCAGGACCCCGGGACTCTGCAACCGTCATAAGTATGAGTCAGTTGCCAAGCATTTGAATTTTGATCACATGGCCAAAAGAGGATGCCTCAGAGATCCCTTCGAACGGTCACTAAATGAACAGTTGTAAGTCGAGGACCACCTGTATTTAAGACATCCTGTTTATGCCCATGCTGTCCAGAAAGGACCTGGTGTCAACTCATAAAACCTTCCTAGGCCTGTTTTAGTAGTTGCCATTAAAAAAAGGAAGGAGGGGAGAAGGAAGGAAATCTGGAAGACGAGTGTAGCAGTTGGAAAGCGAAAGTACATTCCAACTCTTCTCTTTAAAAGATTGTAACTAAACTACCAGAGCTTTTGCCCACGAATGTATTTAATTGGAGAACGTGAACGATGACACCCAGCCTTGAATGTGCTCAGTTGGAGAATTTGATTGATGACACACCCAGGGGGGAGCGGGGAAACAGCCACAGTTGGCTTCATACTCTAATGAATCCTTTGAAGTTTTTTGAAGTTGGGCTCGAGAGTCATGATTTAATTAGGGCGATTGCTGGAATCCTGACACCTGGGCTAAGAAAGCTTTAAAACCCAAAGATGCCCAGAGGGTACGTGTTAGCCTCGGCGCCATTTTGTACTCGGAAGCTTCAAGGCTTCCACATTCATTGCCTGGAAATGTTTTTCTTTTTGGGGGGGGTGGTGGTGGAAATTTCATAGAAGATTAGATACAACATTCTTTCTCAGAGAGTCAAGGACATGTTGCCCTGCACCTGGAGGGGAGTGACTGGAAGGATGTCTCCAGTTGAGATGACATTTTGATTGGGCCATGTAATGGACTGGTGGGTGCAGGGAATGGATCCAGAGGTGGGAATTCAGCCTGTTCAGACCAGTTCAGGCGAACCGGATGTTAAATTTACATTGAGATTTAAATTTGAACCATCTGACTGGCCCCGCCCACCCCTCCAAGGAGTCTCCATGCGTTCCATTTGGATGCAGTGCAGGGTCCATGCGGAGGCTCTGGGAGGGCGAAACCAGGCCTTCCGGAAGTCTGAAAATGGGACTACTTCTAGCTTCCGGAGGGCCTCTGGATCCCGGGGGAGGCCATTTTGGCCTCCCAGAGGCCCGAGAAAAGCCTCCGGACTCTGGGGAAATTTAAAAATGGTTCTTTCGGAGGTTCTGGTAGGCCACACCCACCGTGGCCACGCCCACCCAGCACCCGGGCAGCGAACCGGTGGCTGGGATTTTTGAATCTCACCCCTGGATGGATCTTTGATTTTTCTTTTGGGAAGGGAAAACCCAGAACTCTCAGATTCGGGTTTTCCCAGATGCGCCAATAGGACATATAATAAAATGGAACTTGGAGGAAATGCTCGTCTCGGGAGTTTATTGGGTTGGAGTTGGTTAGTTGGAATGCCGAGGTTATGTTTCTACCAGGGCATCAAAGAATTTTATAATTTTTCCGTGTTTTCCTTGGGAAAAGTCGCCGGGCCCTCCCTCTGTTCTGCGAGCTGCTTATGATCACATATTTCTGGTGTTTAGGGCTCAAAAGGGGGGAAGATTTGAACAGGAGGCTAAGCCAGGATCTGCCCCTGATCAGCATTTGATGAAGATTTTTGTCGGTTAAGCCAGGGGGATTTTCCGAGAAGAGGGAAGGATTGAAAGGGTTAAACCAGGGTCTTTGCTGGTGGCTGTGGAGCATTAAGGAAGCTTGGGTGGTGGTGGGGGGCTGGACTCCCAGGAAAGGGGCCTCGCCTTGGGCTCTGAAACACAGTTGTCCCCCGTCCATCCCCCCGCAACACAAACGGTGCAAAGATGCCGGAGTCTTTTTTGGAAAAAGCATGCGCTGAATATTTGCTTTCGATGGGTGGGATGTAAATAGAGGAGAACAGAAAAGGAGAAGGAAAAGAGGGAGGGATGGAGGGAGGGAGGATTTTCTGCCAGATCCTACATGGGGAAGTTTGAGTTTCCCCACTGTAAGAGAGAGGAAGAAGGAATGAAGGAAATGAGAGGGAGGGAGGGAGGAAAGGAAGGGAGGGGAGGGAGGGAGGAGTGGGATGAAGAGAGGGAGGGAGGGAGAGAGAAAGAGGGAGGGAGGAAGGGAGGAAGGGGGGAAGAAAGAAGGGAGAAAAAAGAGGTGGGGAGGAAGGAAGGAGAGAGGGAAGAAGGGAAGGAGAGAGATGGAGGGAGGAAAGAAGGAAGGAAGAAGGGAAGGAAGAGGAGGAAGGAAGGAAAGTGAGGGAAGAAAAAAGAGCTGGAGAGGAAGGAAGGAGAGAGGAAGGAAGGAAGGAAGGAAGGGAGAAAGGAAGGGAGAAAGGAAGGGATGGAAAGAGGATGGAAGGGGAGGAAGAAATGAAAGTGAAGGAGGAAGGAAGGAAGGAAAAAGAGAGCTGGAGAGGAAGGAAAGAGGGAGGGAGGAAAGAATGGAGGGATGGAGAAAGGGAGGGAAGGAAGAAGGAAGGAAAAAGGAAAGGAAAGGAAGGAAGGAGGGGAAGTGAGGGAGGAAGTCAAGAAGAAAAAAGGTAGATAAGGAAAGAAGAAGGAGAGAAAGAAGGAGGAAGGGAGGAAGGAAGGAAGTATTAAGTGATTTGCTTAACAATCATGGCAAAAAAGTTGATAAAATTGGGGGCGACTTACTTAACAACCGCCTTGTTTACAGTGAAAATTTTGCTTCCAGTTGTGGTCGGAAATCAAGGATTTATCGGTATCTATAATTATTATTGTTCTTTCCACCTTTTGCTAGAATCGGTTGTTAACATTCTGAGCAGTTCGGAGAACCGGTTGTTAGAAGGAATTACTGGCCTAATCCTGTAAGGAAGGCAGGAAGGAAACATTCTGGTGTTGCTTATAGAAACTGCCTCTCCATTAACCCTTATTACATTCTTGGCAGGACTAGACTTCCTGTTTCTGGAACGTCTCTGGAGTTTTTTCCCCCCTCCTTTGCTTGTGTGGAGTGACCATTCAAAGTTACAACGGCACTGAAGAAAGTGACTTATGACCATTTTTCACACTTACGACTGTTGCAGCAACCCCACAGTCATGAAAGGCCAGGTGAGGAGATGCGTGCCTCGATGTGAGTGATTGTTGAGTTGGCCACGCCCAGCCAGTCACATGACCACCAGGCCATGCCCACCACCTAAACCACGCCCACAGAACTGTTTGTTAAAAATTTTGAATCCCACCCCTGCTGCTTACCTCAAGAGAAGAAAGTTGTTGGCTTCTCTGTTGAGCTCTCCTTTATCCTTAAGGTTTTTTTTAAAAAAATTATCCCTATCCATTAGGTCAGGAAGCTTTTTTCCTCTGGATCTGCTGGATTGTTGAGAAGAAATAATTTTCTTTTCACTTTTGCAATTTCAACCACTGATTTCTTATTCCAGTTCTGGTCATTGCAGTCTGTATTCACCTCTGATTAGCCCAGAATCCCAATTAATAATGAATATTTATCACAGACCAGAAAGGAAAAGGAATCGAATTCTTCGTTCGCTGCTTCTGTTTCCTGTCATTTTTCTTTCTTTTTTCTTTCTTTTCTTAAAAAAAGGGAGGTCGGGTAACAACACGAGGTCAGGCAGGACTGAAATGGGAAAAGTTAATAATTGATAGTCCCATTTCCGTGGCGTCTGATCAAAAGGGGTGATTGCATGACAAACGGCCAAATTACTGTAAAATACTACATGCCTATTAATAATAAAGCTGCTCCAGATACAACGAGAGCATAATGTGAGATCAGATTTTGCTACAAGATAGATGTGGGAGATGGAATGCGTTCCAGCGTGGATTGGAAACCCAGAAAGGGGTGAAAAATTGGCCAGAGATTTTGAGGGTTTCGCCAAAATTTAGGGAGGGAGAGGGAGGAAGAGAGGGAAAGAAAGAGAGAGAGAGAGAGAAAGAGAGAGACAGAGACAGAGACAGAGACAGGGACAAAGCTAGAAAGAAAAAAAACATTTTGGGATTTTGCCAAAATTTAGGGAGGGCGGGAGAGAGAGGAAGAGAGAGAAAGAGAGAGAGAGAGAGAGAGAGAGAGAGAGAGAGAGAGAAAGAGAGAGAGAAAGAGAGAGA
>NW_020769443.1:46150-75561 GCF_900518735.1 Pseudonaja textilis | reverse complement strand
TCTCTCTCTCTCTCTCTCTCTCTCTCTCTCTCTCTCTCTCTCTGTCTCTCTTTCTCTGTCTCTCTGTCTCTGTCTCTCTCTCTCTCTCTCTCTCCCTGAGCTTGGTTGTTTTCTTGCAGATGCCAAATTTGGACCACTCCTAGTTTCCAGACTGGAGAAGGAAGAGGATGATTCCGGGGTCCTTGGTGCTCTCTGAGCTTGGTTGTTTTCTTGCACACACATCTCATTACCAAAGCAGGGGTTTGTAGAGAGGAGGAGGAGGAGGAGGACTGCGGAGTCCTTGGTGTTCCCTGAGCTTAGTCATTTTGTTGCAGACATTTCATGACCCAACTAGGTAACATCATCAATGCTAGCAGATAGTATGGGGTATTTGTCGCTCAGGGTTGAATTGAGGAGTCCTCAGTGTTTTCTGAGCTTGGTTGTTTTCTTGTAGATGTTTCATGTCCGAACTACGTAACATCATCAGTGACAGAAGGAAGTGTAGGGTTTTTCTCTCTGTTTATATACAGGTAGTCCATGACCTACAACCACAACTGAGCCTGAAGCTTCTGTTGTGAGCAAGACAGTCGTTAAGTGATGCTTTGCTCCACTTTACAACCTTTCCTGCCACCCTTAAGTGAATCCCTGCAGTTGTTATAATATATAAGCGAATCATTTGGTCATTAAGTGAATACAAGCAAATCATTTGGTCATTAAGCAAATCTGTCTTTGCCCATTGACTTTGCTTGTCGGAAGCTGGCTGGGAAGGTGACCCTTGGGACACTGCAACCATCATAACTGTGTGATGACCAAGGATGAGATACAAAATAAACACAGTCACAAAAACACAGGTAAAACCCCTTTTATTCTTTCACTTTGTTCCAAGCTCCAAATATCCTTGACTGAAGACAAAAAAAAAAAAACCTTCCACACAGGCAGTTACAAAAAGGAGGAAATGCCGTTTAAATGATAAAGAATAAAAAAACAACACAAACCAGGCAAGATAAGGGCTTGAAGACGTCCACAGATATCAGAACACACACTGGGAAGGACGCCAATCTCAGAGAGGAACAATAAACTAGAGATATTTTCATGCTTTGTGTCCAGCACTGGCCCATACGCATGTCCGTCCTCTTATCCAGTTGTCCCAGCTGCAGCCCATGAACAGGATCAAGGCCCTTTCCTACCCCTTAGACCCATGGCCCCCAACCTTTTTTGTGCCGCGGCCCGGTACCAGCATCACAAAATGATCCGCGGCCCGGTACTGGCATCAGCATGCATGACAAGGCAAGGCGAGCCAAGCGACCGGCCAGCCAGCCGTCCCCCGCTTCTCCCCGCCACCTTCAACTCCTCCGTTGTACCTTTGTCGATGGGCTTCGCTTCCGGACGGCTTCGGGACGGTCGCTCGGCTCACCTTGCCTTGGGCGCTGAAAGAATCCTCGCGCCTTAGTTTCGTTCGAAGCCGCCCCCCCTTCCTTCGATGAAACTAAGGCGCGAGGATTCCTTCAGGACCCAAATGCCGCTTTCCAACCGGAAAAGCTCACCCAGAAGTACTTTCTTGTCAAACAAGATGGCGGCACCCAGCAAACCAGTGGCCCGATAGGAAATGTTCCACGGACCGCTACCGGTCTGCGGCCCAGTGGTTGGGGACCCCTGCCTTAGACCACGCCATTCACGTTTCTCTCTTATCCTTTCCTCCCTACATGCCCTAGGATGGAGAGGGGATAGGCCTGGGTCTTCCTCTGACTTCCCAGCCGGCCTCTGCCCTTCCCCAGCCTCCTCCACAACCTCCGGAGCCCCACTTCTATTCCCTGTCGGCAGTTCCTCCTCTCCCTCCGAGTCTGACTCTCCCAGGGACATGACACTATGAGTCAATGGCCAAGCATCCAAATTTGGATCACATGGTCATGGGGATGCTGCAATGGTCATAAGTGTGAAAAACGGCCATTAGTCACTTTTTTTCGGTGCTGTTCAGTAACTTTGAACATTCACCAAACAGATTGACCTGGGACTTCTGGGTGGATTTCGGATGAAAACAACAGATTCAGCAAATTCCGAGATGTTTCATAAGAGCTGAAGCTGGCCAAGTGGGAAAATGGCAATTCTCAAGCCAAAAAGAACATTTTGTAAAGATTGGTGAGATATAGCCACCTCTCAGGCCCTTAAAGGAAGCAGCGACTTGGAAAAAGAAGGAGAGATTTAAAGAAAAAAAAAACACAGTTACAGATTTAAAGCCCTGGCATTTGAACGGAGGTCTTCTGAATCGTGTAATAAGGAGTTGGTGGTTGGTAGATACGT
This sequence comes from Pseudonaja textilis, assembly GCF_900518735.1. Next base: position 73,284 of record NW_020769443.1, on the reverse strand, counting down.
ATCACTAGCTCGATACCCATGCTTTGCTGCAAAATTATGAGGTAGCGCTTAGTTTTTGGGGAGGAAAATAAGGGGAAAGAAATTCTGCCTACCAGCATCCATTGGTATTAGCCCTGATGAAGTTACCTAGTTGGGTTATGAAACGTCTGCAAGAAAACAGGCCAGATCGGAGAGCATCGTGTCCACTCTGAGCTATCAACATATATTTTCTGCGCTTCTTCTCTTCAATAAAAAAAGATTCTTGTCGGATGAAGACTGTAGGTTGCCGGAGAAGTGGCATTTGGGGTGCAGGCTAAGAGAAAAGTCGAAGAATATTTGTGCTCAGTTTGGAGTCGAGAGTTGCTTGAGGATGAAGGAAGAATATTAGAGGATGGAAGGAAAATGTCTGAGAGCTTTGGTTTTAGTTGCCACAAGGTAAAAAAAGATGTTGAGACTCTGGAAAGAATGAAGAGAAGAGCAACGAAGAGGATTAGGGGACTGGAGGCTAAAACATATGAAGAACGGTTGCAGGAACTGGGTTTGTCTAGTTTAATGAAAAGGAGGACTAGGGGAGACATGATAGCAGTCTTCTAGTATCTCAGGAGCTGCCCCAAAGAAGAGGGAGTCAAGCTATTCGCCCAAAGCCCCTGAAGGCAAGAACAAGAAACAACGGGTAGAAACTAATCCAGGAGAGAAGCAACCTAGAACTAAGGAGAAATTTCCTGACAGTGAGAACAATTAACCAGCGGAACTACCTGCCTCCAGAAGTCGTGTGTGTGTTCCATCCCTTGGAGGCTTTTAAGAAGAGATTGGACAGCCATTTGTCGGAAACTTTGAACAGTCCCGAAGCCAACGGTCATAAGACAAGGACCGTCTGTGCTTTCCATTTCTCCTTCCTTTTCTTTACTCTGCATCATAAGGCTCACCCCACCCCCCCAAAAAAAACCCAACAACAATGATGCGGTCGGTATGTTGAAGGTCTCTTTGGGGTTATTGCAAGGAAATTGATTTAAAAAAAAAAAAAAAAAGAGACTCGGCATAGTTAATTTATGGGACTTATTGTCACGAGGCTGTCTTCGTTTTCCAAAGAGCAATCTACTTGGCTGGGCGGTGAGCCAGCATTTGGAGTAATCTAACAGAAGGGCTTGGAAAGGAATCAAGATCAGAGATCACCAAGCCCACCCCAGAAAGCGGAAGGAACAGAGGGATTTACTTGTGGGAGAAAAATCCTAATATTCCCTCCTCTGCAGGAAGATCTGGTCATTGAGAATTGGAGAGCTGTCTGTCTGTCTGTCTGTCTGTCTGTCTGTCTGTCTGTATCTGTCTCTCTCTCTCTCTCTCTCTCTCTCTCTCTCTCTCTCTCTCTCTCTATCATCTATCTATTTATCTATCTATCTATCTATCTATCTATCATCTACTGTATCTATCTATCTATCTATCTATCTATCTATCTATCATCTATCTATCATCTATCTATCTATCTATCTATCTATCTATCTATCTATCTATCAGCTATCTATCAATCTATCTATCTATCTATCATCTATCATCTATCTATATCTATCTATCTATCTATCTATCTATCTATCTATCTATCTATCTATCTATCCATCCATCCATCCATCCATCCATCCATCCATCCATCCATCTGCTCGTGGGAAAGCAGAAGAGCCGTTAATTTGACCCCTGATTGCAATAATGCATTCTGTTTTGCAGGAAAACTGCACAACATCCTGAAAAGACTTTGTGGATTCACATTTATGCCCAGTCACAACTTGGGGGAAAGACGGTTTGTGCTAGAGAGTACCCAACATCAAGACTTGTGGACTTCAATTCCCAGAATTCCCCAGACAGCAGACAAATTTGCTGGAACTTGGCATCACCAGGAGACGGTGAGTTCTAGTCCCATCTTAGGCATGAAAGCTGACTGGGTGACTTTGGGCCAATCACCAGGAGACGGTGAGTTCTAGTCCTGTTTTAGGCATGAAAGCTGACTGGGTGACTTTGGGCCAATCACCAGGAGAAGGTGAGTTCTAGTCCCGCCTTAGGCACGAAAGCTGACTGGGTGACTTTGGGCCAATCACCAGGAGATGGTGAGTTCTAGTCCCATTTTAGGCATGAAAGCTGACTGGGTAACTTTGGGCCAATCACCAGGAGACGGTGAGTTCTAGTCCCATTTTAGGCATGAAAGCTGACTGGGTGACTTTGGGCCAATCACCAGAAGACGGTGAGTTCTAGTTCTGGTTTAGGCATGAAAGCTCACTGGGTGACTTTGGGCCATTCACCAGGAGAGGGTGAGTTCTAGTCCCGCCTTAGGCATGAAAGCTGACTGGGTGATTTTGAGTTCTAGTCCCATCTTAGGCATGAAAGCTGACTGGGTGATCCTGGGCCGACCCTTGTCTCAGTGCCCCTCACAGGGCTGCTGTTGGGAGGAAACTACAGTAGATATCCTCGACTTACAACTACAATGGATCCCAAAAGTTCTGTCGTGAAGGAAGACAGTTATGAAGTGCCTTTTGCCTCGTTTTATGGCCTTTCTTGCTACAGTTGTTAAGTGAATCACAGCAGCTGTTAAGGGGAGTCATTTGGTCATGAAAGTGAATCTGGCTTCTCCCCATTGACCTGGCCTTCTGAGCCTCTTGCTCTACCCATTAGGCCCCTGTGGGCTGCTCTCCCTCTTCCCAGATCAGTCCCTCCGTCAACATCTCTTCGGCCGCTCTTCCAAGGACATTCCCACGTCCCATGACAGGAGCTGACATATGCTGCTGTTTCCCCACCCTATTTTTGTATCGATAGCCTTCTATTCGATGGAGATGAGGGCGATAGAAGAATAAATTCCAGATCAAGGGCTGTCATCCCTGTGTTTCCTTTTATTCCATCACGGGGAAATTCCACTGAGAAGAAGGTGTCTTTTCGACATGAATTGGGGTCCTTGGTGCTCTCTGAGCTCAGTGGTTTTTTCTTGCTGACGTTTCACGGGCCTCACTGGGCAACAAGGAATAATGGATGGAAACTGAAGAAGGAGAGATTCAACCTGGAAATAAGGAGAAACTGTCTGAAAGGGAGAACAACCCACCCATGGAACAGAAGTTGCCCTCAGAAGTTATGGGAGCTTCATCACTGGAGACTTGCAAGAAGAGACTGGACTGCCATCTGTCAGAAATGGTGTAGGGTCTCCCTCTTGGGCGGGTGGGGGGGTTAGACTAGATGACCTATAAGGTCCCTTCCAACTCTGATTATCTGTTATCTGTTGTCTACATCGTCAGTGCAAGAAGGGAGCAGAGTTTGACCAAACGGTAAAGAACAGGCTAACCCAGGATCCGTCAAGAACTTCCAGCAACACTGACGCGAAATCCTTTGTATATAAGCAGAGAACAAACCCTTATAGCACTGATGATGTTACCCAGTTGGGTCATGAAACATCTGCAAGGAAACAGCTAAGCTCAGAGGGCATCAAGGACTCAGAGTCCTCCTCCTCCTCCTCCCATTTTCCTCCCCTCCTCCTCCTCTCCACCAACCCCATTCCCTCCTAGCACTGATGAAGTTACCTAGTTGGATCATGAAACGTCTGCAAGAAAACAACCAAGCTCAGAGACTACCAAGGACTCCACAATCCTTCTCCTTCCCCTCTTCCTCCACTCCACTAATCCTACTTCCTTCTGGCATTGATGATGTTATCTAGTTGGGTCACGAAATGTCTACAAGAAAACATCCAAGTTCAGAAAACACCAAGGACCCCCTCCGTTCAACCCTAAGGGGCAAATATTCTCTGATATTAGGCACAATATTCTGAGAACAGTCAAAACAATAATTATACCAAATCTTTTTTTTTTTTGGTGGATGGGTGGGTAGGAAGACTTCAAATCTCCAAAATAGGCCAAATCAAGAAGAGGAATGACAGGGATTTGAGGAATAGAACTTTATTATGTTATAATAACAGAATTTTTGAAAAAAAAAAACTTCTTTTCTGTCCCATCTGATATATAAGAAAATCAAGGTGGGGTAAACCTGAATTTCTTTCTCACACTTCTTTTCTATCGCAGGACAGAGTATTCCTTTCCACAAAAGCCCTGCCAACTTTTCAATTTAAAATGCATTTCGAGGCATAAAATAAAATACATACAGGGTCTATAGATTGTGCTGCAAAGGAAGGCAATGAGGCTGAAATATGGTTATCAAAATATTAAAAAATAACCACCGTGAAATATCATAATCTATGTGCTTCTTTATCAATCTGTTAAATCAATAAGAGGACAGTACTCTTTTTAAGGGTATAATAATTTTAGGCAGTGAGGTTTATTGAAGGGAAGAAAACTTCTTTGGAATCTCAAGGCCATAAATTACTTTGTTTTGCCTACACACGTTATTGCACGAAAAGTTAAATTTCAGTTAGAGGTCAGTGAAAACAACAGGGCAACTTTTGTTCTGGCCTTCCAAATTCATGGAGTCCCTGCAATCTATCGTTAGAACACAGGGGAGGTGTGTGTGGGGTCAATATAAGAGCCCCCACTTTTCCAGGCTCCGTGGCTTTCCAGCCTCTTTGTGGCTTCGTGTCCAGCATGGGGCAAACTGAGCGCAGGCAGCCGGCCTCTCGTCATTGGCAGGATGCGCTTGGTGAGGTTGGGTGAAGGGATTGGGTGGGAAGACAGGGAAGGAAAGCAGGAAAATGGGGAAGGAGGAAGAAGAGATGGAGGAAAAAGGTGGAGGAGGAGGAGGAAAAGGAGAAGGAGAGAGTGAGGAAAAAGAAGTGAAGGGAAAGTGGAGGAGGAAGAGGAAGGAAAGGAGAAAGATATGGAGAAGGAGATAGTCTGTAGAGATCCCCAGTCATCCAGGTCATGGTTGTCCCAAAGGTGCTTTATTTTTTTAGGGGCAACTAGACTTTCTTTGTTTTTCTCTGAAGACATTTCCCTTCTCATCCAAGAAGCTTCTTTAGCTCTGACTGGATGGTGGGGAATGGAAGGATTTATACTCCTTGCAGACAGCTGGTCATTTGCATCCTTTGAGAGGGTCGTTGAGGCCACTTGGAGGTTTATCTGTATCCTCAGAGTCACCTGAGTAGTGCTCAGGTGGGAACCAGGAACACAACTCAGGTGACCCTGAGGACAAAGATAAATCTTCAAGTGGCCTCAATGACCCTCTAGAATAGAATAGAACAACAGAGTTGGAAGGGACCTTGGAGGTCTTCTAGTCCAACCCCCTGCCTCAAAAAGGATGCAGACGACCAGCTGTCTGCAAGAACATAAATCCTTCTGTTCCCCACCATCCGGTCAGAGCTGAAGAAGCTTCTTGGATGAGAAGCAAAACGTCTTCAAAGGAAAAACAAAGAAAGTCCAGTTTACTCTTGAAAAAAAAGCACCCTTGGGAAAAGGAGAGAGGGAGGGGAAAAAAGGGAAAGGGAAGGGAAGGAGGAGAAGGAGGAAGAGGAAGAAACGGAGAAGGAGATGGAGAGAGGAAGGAAAGAAGGGATAGAGAGGGAAGGAGGAAGAGGAAGAGATGGAGAAGGAGATGGAGAGAGGAAGGAAGAAAGGGATAGAGAGGGAAGGAGGAAGGGGAAGAAGAGGAGGAGAAGGAGAAGAAGGAGAGAGGTAGGAAAAAGGGGAAGGGAAGGGAAGAAGAGGAGTAGGAGAAGGAGTAGCGTAGTTGTAAATAGTGGTAATTGTAAGCAGCATAACGCTAGGTGTCTAAAATTAAAACTATACCTTTCCCCTTTATTTCTCCCATGTGAAGTTTCTCCAGCTCCCCTCATCACCGCCAGCCTTTCCGGCCGGGGGAGCACCTGGGGGCTTTCCCACCAGCCTGAATTAAAATGCCTCCCACCTCCATCAGAGAGTTTCTCCTTGTTTGCTCTCGGCTGGTTGGCGTTCAAACTCTGGCCGCTGAAAGGGCCATCAAAGGAGCCAAAAGAGGCCTTTTAAAAGCTGACCGCCGGCTGCCAGGCCAAATGATGAACGAGCTCTCCATAGCCCAGAGGAGGGAAAGGCAGGCCGTGGGGTTTCTTGTGGAGCGTTGGCAGGTTGGCAGAAAGCAAATCCTTCCAGGAAACAGGCGGGCTCGAGTTTGGGTCTGTACAGAGCTTCCTGAATCCTTGCTTGCTTGCTGGACGGTGAGTGACCTCTGCAGCTGGTCATTTTCCTCAGGCAAATTATTCTGCCAGCCGAAGTCACTAGCTTGACCCCCGGCACAATTATTTCATCGGTTCTTGGTATGTTTACCAATAGACTTTGTGTCAGGATTCCAGCAATTGCTCTAATTAAATCATGATGCTGGAATAATGTCAGGTTTCCAAGGGATGAAATCCATTTAAAAAAATAAATAAAAACAAAGTCCATCTTCCAAGACAAATTCTTTTATTTAGGAAAGCATCAAACTGGCAAAGTCTGTAGTAATTCCAGATCTGACACAACCCGGAATTACCCCCACAATATTAGAAGTTAAAAACACCCCCCCCCAAAGTCACATTCTCCAATAGAAGTAATTCAACATTGCTTGATGTCATAAATCTCCACCTCAAGGGGCCTAAGCACGGACAGCTCATTTCCCACGGGAAGAAGAATCACCTAGCCAAAACAACTCTCTTTATCTCCACTCCTTCCCCCTTAGGAATGTGGCAAGCCCAAAACCCTCCCACCCCCCCATGACTGCCACAGAGAAAGTAAGAAAAAGAATATATTCTAAGCCTAACTAAAATGGCTACACATATGTCAATTTCAGGCTTGACACTTGATTCTCGAGCCAAACTTCAAAAAACTTCAAAGGATTCATTAGAGGCGACATACTGGCACTGCCCTGTATGAAGCCAACTCTGGCATATGTAAGTTACAATCACCTGTGATCCTGTTTCACCCCTCCCCCCTGGGTGTCTCATAAACCAGATCCTCCAATTGAGCACGTTGATGGGCTGGGTGTCATCATTCACCTTCTCCAGTTTTAATATATTCGCGGGCAAAAGCTCTGGTAGTTTAGTTACAAACTTTTAAAGATAAGAGTTGGAATGTATTTTCACTTCTAAACTGCTACACTGCTCTTCCAGATTTCCCTCCGCCTCCCTTTTTTAATAGCAACTACTAAAACAGGCATAGGAATGTTTTATGAATTGACCGACTGACGACTGCAACCATGCCCACAATTTCTATGGCTAAGCGAGAGAGTTGTTCACTGAGTTTTTTTGCAAAGTTAGTGTCAGGATTCCGACAGTTACTGCAATTAAATTATGAGCCTCGAGCCAAACTTCAAAAACTTCGAAGGATTTATTGGGAGTTAACATGTCGGCATGACCTGGGTGTAGCCGACTCTGAGATACGTAATTCACTGTCTCCCTTGACCCTTTGCCCCCACCCCTTTGGGTGTATTGTAATTCATATTCTCCAATGAAACAAGTTCATAGCCAAGAATCATCAATCATGTTCTCCAATTAGATTTTTCCATGGCAGAAACTTCAGTCGCCTAGTTACGATCTCTGAAAAAATATGAACGGAATGCACTTTCGATTCCAAACTGCTGCATTACTCTTTCAAACCCCCCTTTTTTGTTAGCAACTATAAACTGGGTATAGAAATTTTTTATGACATTTAGCACCCACCCTCTCCTAGAAGAATGAAATATTTTGGGAAATATTAAAAAAAAAAAAAAGGCAGAATATTATATTTCCCCAAAGGAGAAACATGCTCTTAGAAAGCAGCCCCGCTTTCTTAATAGCCCCAGCAGGATTGGGCCAGACTATCTACAAGACAAAAGACCTTGAGCTCCAGGGTGATGAGATTAATAAGACCTGGCCCTTCAGGATGTAATAGGATCATTTAGCAGAAGACACAGAGCCCACTGCAGTTGCAACCTCCGAAGGACATTGCATCATCCAGCAAACTTCAACCAAACCTGGGAGCTCAAACAAATATGATCCCATAGGAGTCTAACAGCAACCGATAGAATACATGCTCTTGCCACAGGAACAGGAAGCTCAAGTTCAAAGCCCACGAGAAGGTATAAAAGCCCCTCGCTCTCAACTCCATGTGTTCAGCTGCAGCAGGGAACCATGGGCTTGGTGGTTCTGCTTCATCATTAAACCTTTCTAACCAGCCTCCATGTTTCCAGTGTCTTCCTCCTGGCTTGGAACTGAACCAGATGGATATTTCTCCCAACAGTCCCATTTTATGAGCTTTCTTTCCCGCTGTTGTTAAGTGAGTTACTGCATAATTCTGGGACACTGCAAAACCCTGTTCCCTACCCTCCAGTCAGCGCTGAAGAAGCTTCTTGGATGAGAAGTGAAACGTCTTCAAAGAGAAAACAAAGGAAATGCATCTGCCTCTTGGGGAAAAAAAAGCACCTTTGGGACAACAGAAAAGACGATCAAGTTGCTTTGAGAAGTTGTGGCTGCTCCATCACTGGAGGTTTTTAAGAAAAGACTGAACAACCACCTCTCTGAAATCCTAGAGGGTCCCCTGCTCAAGTAGTGGGTTGGACTAGAAGACCTCCAACCTCCCTTCCCATCCTCTACTGATTGATCGATCGATGACTTGGAAGCATCTGTTTGATCACTGCGGCAAATAAACCACCGACCTTGCCGGCTGTTTGGCTTGATCTATCAGAAGTCATTTTTTTTATGTCCTTATGAGCCAATATAATCAACCCATCAGGGCTGTCCTTTATGAAAAAGGCATAATTTCTGTTGTCACTCCTCGCGCTGAAAGTTTAATTGAGTGTCCTTGCCATTTTAATAATGGCTCTGTCATCTTTTCCACCAAGCACTCCCCGACTTTCCATAAGCAAATTTACTTGTCATTCTTCAAAAAGAGAAAGTAGCCATTAAAATTTGGACCAAGTGCGGAGGGGTGTGTGTGAGAAACACGTCTCACCCCCCCACACACACACTCCGCTTTACCCTGCCTGGGCGTTGAAATCAAGTAATTGTCTCCTGCGTGGAATTGTCACCGGTTGAAAGATGTGGAAACAAAAGGCTGGCTTCGTTCCTTTGGAAAGATCAACGCCACCGTTGTTGTGTTTGGGCTAATTGTAGAGTAGACGTTGAACGGTGGAGCCCTGTTGGAACAGGCAGAGGGAGAAAAAGGGGAGGCGGAGGCCGGACTGACACGGATTTGAAAATGGCCGAGAGTCAGACGCCGACTGATGGAGATGAATATCCATTTCATTAGTTAATGGGATTTGTGGTTTCCCTGGAAGGAGGGCCAAAGACGGCTAGGAGCAGGCAACCCCCGATATTGCAAACTGGAGCTATATAGATAGCTCCAGTTTGCAATATAGAGAGACAGTTTGGTTGTTTTCTTGCAGAGTTTCATGACCCAGCTGGGTAACATCAACAGTGCTAGAAGGGAGAGGAGGAGGAGGAGGAGGAGGAGGAGGAGGTGGTGGTGGTGGAGGAAGAAGAAGAAGAAGAAGAAGGAGAAGGAGAAGGAGAAGGAGAAGGAGAAGGAGAAGGAGAAGAAGAAGAAGAAGAAGAAGAAGAAGAAGAAGAAGAAGAAGAAGTAGTAGTAGTAGTAATAGTAGTAGTAGTGTGGTGCTCTCTGTGGTTGGCGGTTTTCTTTCAGACATTTCATAACCCAACGAGCTAACATCATCAGTGCTAGAATGGAATGGAGGAGGAGGAAGAAGAGTGTTGGAGTCCATGGTGCTCTCTGAGCTTGGTGGTTTTCTTGCAGATGTTTAATGACCCAACTAGGTTACATCATCAGTGCTAGAATGGAGTGGGGAAGGAGGAGGAGAAGGAAGAAGAAGAGGAGGAAGAAGATGATTGTGGGATCCTTGGTGCTCTTTGAGATGAGTTGTTTCCTTGCAGACGTTTCATGACCCAACTAGGTAACATCATCGGTACTAGAAGGGAGAGGAGGAGGAGGCAGAGGAGGAGGAGAAGGAGGAGGAAGAGTGTGAGGTCCTTGGTGCTCTCTGAGTTGGGTGGTTTTCTTGCAGATGATTCATGACCCAACTAGGTAACATCAGTGCTAGGACAGCATCAATTGGTGGGCTTGTATTTGGGGCGTCTTTTGGCTTGAAATATATATATTTTAATTTTCAGATAGTCCTCGATTTACACCCATTTGTTTAGTGACCAAAGTTCCAACAGCACTGAAAAAAAAAATGACTTAGGACCATTTTCCACCCTTAGGACCATTGCAGCATCCCCACGTGGTCCCATGGTCAAAATTCGAATGCTTGTCAACCGGTTCATATTTATGACGGTTGCGGTGCCCACACGACCCACTTTTTGGCAACCTCCTGATGAGGAAAGTCAATGGGGAAGCCAGATTCACTTAACGACCATGCTATGAATTGATCAACTAGAGTGATTCATTTAACCTCCGTGGCAAGAAATGCGGTAAAATGTGGACCCTCCCCCCTGTTTCGCTTAACAATGGAGGTTTGGGGCTCAATGATGGTCATAAGTTGAGGACTCCCTGTGATTTAGTTGCTGAAAGAGGGGCCCTTTTTCTGGGTCCCAATGGCGATGGGGTTGTATCCAGAAGACGAAGGCAAAATTGTTGCTTTGATCCAGTGATGGGATTCAGGTTTTTTTTTTACAACCGGTCCTGTGGCTTGGAGGGCATGGCTTGGCTTGGTGGGTGTGGCATGGCTTGGTGGGCGTGGCATGGCTTGGTGGGCATAGCATGGCTTGGTGGGCGTGGCAGGGGAGGATACTGTAAAATCCCCATTCCTTCCCCACCCCACTAACCTGCTTTCCAGCTCTGTTCTCCTGTGCAGGGCAACCAAAGGAGACCCAGCCAATCAGCTGGGACTCGGGAGGCGGAGAATAGATGGGGGCGGGGCCAGTCAGAGGTGGGATTTGACGGTTCTCCGAATGACTCAAAATTTCCGCTACCGGTTCTCCAGAACTGGTCCGAACCACAGCTGAATACGATCTCTTCTTTGATCATTCTCCCTCCATGGTCTTATTCCGAAAGACATTTTCTCCGGAAGGATAAAGGAGAACAAAGGCCGAAGCCTGCGTCTCGGTTATTGTCTTTGACAGGGTTGGTTGGATGCCAGTTCTTGTGATGTAACCCTTTTTTAGGCTATGTTTATCTTGGCCTTGGTGCTTAGCCACCTGTGGCCCAAAATGGGAGAGGAGGGGGAAGATGGGGCAGGATAATAGAAACGGGAAATAGATTTCCACAATCCATAATATAAATAAAATTAATCGATAGAGGCAGAAGGACGGGGCGAGGACGCCAATCCTCGGTCAGAACAGTTGTGGGTGAGGACTAAAAAACAACAACAGCCGAACAAACCCACCCTTGCATTCCAGCATAAAACATTTCACCGGTTATTTTTTATTTTTTATTTTCCCCCGCAGACCACGGAGTTCTTCTGCCGAGTTTTTATTTTTTATTATTTCTTTGTGTGCATCTTCTGTCCAGATGAAAGAAAATCAACTGGAATAATTTATGGATGGTAATGACTCCGGCGGAATTGGCACCATCGAACTAAAAATAAACTCACACAGTTGGCTGGCTTTATTTATGCATTTATTTGGCTTTTCAGGATGCCTGACTCCAGAGTGACTCGGCTAAAGCTCATGCTGCAAAAGAAGTAGGCGGTCCTTGACTTACGACCGTTTGTTTAGTGTAACCGTTCGAAGTGACCATGTCGTTGCAGGAAAAAAAGGTGGCCTTGTTTCACACTTAGGACCGTTGCAGCACCCCAGATGGTCATTGTCATGCCCCTGTTGGAATCTGATTCCAAGGGGGAGGTGGAGCAGCTGACAGGGAGTGGGGGTGTGGTTCTGGTAGCTGTGGAAGAAACTGGGGAAAGGCACAGTCCGGCTGGGCATTCAAAGAATAACCCAGGTTCCCCCCCTCCACCTCTTCATCTTAGGGCACACAGGGAGGGACATATAAGGGACCAACATGAGTTACAGGGGAGAAAAGGGCCCTGATTCCCTTCATTAGCTGCAGTTGGGAAAACAGGATTTAAAAAGGGCGTTTGGCACTGAAAAAAAGGGACTTTCACACCTACGACCGTTGCAGCATCCCCAGGGTCATGTGATCAAAATCCGTATGCTCGGCAACCGGCTCGTATTTATGACAGTTGCGCTGCCCCGGAATCATGCGATCCCTCTCTTGCGACCTTCTGATGAGCCAAGTCAATGGGGAAGCTGGTTTCACTTAGCAACCCAGCACTTACCTTCCATTTAAATCATGAGTCTCGAGCTGAACTTCCAAAACTGAAAGAAGATTTATTAGGAATAAAACATGCCAGCACTGCCTGGGTGTAGCCGACTCTCAGGCACATCATTTATTGTCACCTTTGACCCTGTTTTTTTCCCCCCGACACCCCCTGGGTGTATCGTAATTCATATCCTCCAATGGGACACCTCCATAGCCCAGAGTCATCAACCATGCTCTCCAGTTAGATATTTGCTTGGCAGAAACTTCAGTCACCTAGTTACTATCTTTGAAAACATTTATGGAATGCACTTTTGGTTTCCAAGCTGCCGCACTGCTTCTCCCTCCCTTTCTGTTGGCAACTCTAAAAAGACCATAGAAATGTTTTATGAGTTGACACCCTGTTAGTACAGCCAGGGGTGGGCTTCAAAAAATTTAGCAACTGGTTCTCTGCCCAGTTGCTGGGTGGGCGTGGCCATGGTGGGCGTGGCCTAGTCAGCCTCCTGCACCACAGCAGGGGGTGAGCCTTTTTCACCCTCCCTGGGTTCTGGAGGGTTTCCTTGTGCCTCCAGGAGAGCGAAAACGTCCTCCCCGCACTCCGGAGGGGAGTCCAGAGCCTCCAGGCGGCCCATTCCAGAGCCTCCAGGCGGCCCATTTTTCACTCTCCATGAGCCTCTGCACAGGCCCTGCACTTACCTGAGATCCAAAATATGCCAGGTGGAAACTTCTGGGAGGAGCAGAGTGGGTGGGGCGGGACCAGCCAGGAGTGGGATTTGCCAGTTCACCGAACTGGCCATAAAATTAACTACCAGTTCGCCCGAACCAGGGTGAACCGGTAACAGCTCATCCCTGGTAACAGCAGTGATTAACTTAACAACGGCGGCAAGAAAGGCTGTAAAACAGGGGGAAAGCTCTCTTTAACAACTTTCCCACTTAGCGACGGACAATTTGTGCTCGATTTTGGCTGTAAGTCGAAGAGGCCCTGCGACAATTTGCTGCCCATTTCCACATTTCAAGCCGATCGCTTAGCTCACGAACTCAGTCACCTGCAGATGACAAAACAAGAATAATAATAAAAAACAATCGTAAATCAATCATAAAATAAAAACCCAGGAATTGCTGAAGCTCAGATTGAACCAAAGGCTTCCAAAGAATAAATCAGGTGCCCACTTTACAAGGTTTCATTCGCGCTGTAGTGGAACAAACTGCATTTTCCACATTTACGGCAAGAACATCGAGTGCTTCTAAAGTGCAAAATATTCTATATATGAACGCCTCATCCGTGGCAAGGTAGCTTTTCTAAGGAAAAGGAAGTCAGAGCTGGGCTTTGAACCCAGGTTCTGCTGAACTCATGGGAATAACGAGTTAGTGTAGTAAGTGGAGAAGATTTATTAAAGAAAGAGACTATTTGAATCTAAAAATTGATTTGTTAAACTTTCAAACAAAAGGAGAAACGACTACAGCGGAAAGTGTGGTGAGAGAGTGAAATCAGAGACATTACTCAGTAACTCTGTACTTCCGGTGCGCTCGGTGAAGGAATTTTGAAGTACTGAACAATTATATTAAGACGCTGTAAGCTTTTAAATTTGCAGATTGTAACAATTATTTCTCGACACCGACTTAACTGATTTTTGAACGTGGTAAACGTAATTTGTATATATTTAACTGATACATTAGTAATATTGTAGCTTATATTTGGTTATAACACACATAAAAAAGGGAGGGGATAATTAAATTAATTATTTAGGCATAGATATTTGATTATAGGCGTTGAGTAGATTGAATTAAATAATTAATTGTGCTTAATTGCAATTATTATAGATTAACTAATTATTGTATAGTATGTTGTCACTGAACAGCAGAAATCCTGGGCTCTATTTTCATCATAAGTCGAGGACTATCTTTATTTTTTGCAATTGAAATGGCCTCCGGGCCTTTCATCATCTCAGTTGCTCTTCTCTGCCCTACTTCTGTCAGCTTTGGAAGCCATATTAGCACCAGTTGTTTCCACACTCTTGAGCCTGAGAAAATGGCAGGGTGGAATTTCTTGGAGTGTATGTGGTTAGACATAATAATAGCATTCTTCTTCTAAGTCAAAGTCATGTTATTTCTGCAGCTAGGTGCGATGACCCAAAAGGGTATGGCACAAAAGCAACAAAGTCACAAAAGTAGGGACAGTCCCTTTAATACCTCCAACTTGGCCCCCAATGTCCAGTTATCCTCGGCTGGAGAAAAAACTCTCCCAAGAACAGTTTTTAAAGGGAAGAAATTCAATCCAAAATACATATAGATTATAAATAAAAACCAACACAAACATGCTGCAGCAATTAACTGGACAGGGCAGGATAAGGAATTGCAGACTTCAAAAGATAACAAAACACGCACAGTTGGGAGAATGCCAGAACCCAGATAAGATTTGACAAAGACAGATAATTCACGCTTTGCTTCCAGCAAGGAGCTGTGTGCAAATGCCCTTTTTAAATCCTCTTTTCCTAGCTGCAGCTAATGAAGGGGATCAGGGCCTTTTCCTCCTCCATAACCCATGTTACTCCCTTCTCTGTTCCTCCTTGCATGCCCTAGGTGGGCCTGGGTTTTCCTCTGAATGCCCAGCTGGACTGTGCCCTTCCCCAGTTTCTTCCACAGCCACTGGAGCCACACTCCCACTCCCTGTCAGCTGTTCCATCTCCCCCTCAGAATCAGATTCCAACAGGGGCATGACACTAGGTGAGAGGATGTCTCAAGTTGGGATGGATGATGATTGGGGCATGTGATGCGATAATAGGTGCAGGGAGTGGATTTGTACGAGGGCTATCCATAAAATAGATTACGTTTTCGTCTGTAGCAAGAAGGGGCAGAGCTAGCGTGGCCATCTTTGGTCTGTGCGTCCGCCGCTCAGTCTGCATCTAGTCGTGCTAGTGGGAGGTTCGTATCGTTGCCCATTTTTTCACAGCAAACGTTTGAAATGTGTGCTGCAATTGAAAATCCCGCGAGTTGTGAGGTGCGATCAGTGATAAGGTTTTTGTTGGCAAAAAACCATAAACCGATTGAAATTTTTCAGCAACTGTGTGAAGTGTACGGGGACAACATCATCACTGAAGGTGGAGTGCGCCAATGGTGCATTAAGTTTAAAAATGGCCGAACTATGGCACTCGAGAAGTCCTGAATGCTTTCAAATGGGAGATTTTTCCTCATCTGCCCTACAGCCCCAATCTTGCACCAAGCGACTACCACTTGTTTCTGAGGATGAAGACCTGGCTTGGAACACAGCGCTTTGATGACGACGTGGAACTGCGGGCGGGCGTGACTGACTGGCTCAAATCTCAGGCGTCAAAGCACTGTGTTCCAAGCCAGGTCTTCTTCCCCGGAAACAAGTGGTAGTCGCTTGGTGCAAGATCGGGGCTGTAGGGCGGATGAGGAAAAATCTCCCACTTGAAAGCATTCAGGGCTTCTTGAGTGCCGTAGTTCGGCCATTTTTAAACTTAATGCACCATTGGCGCACTCCACCTTCAGTGATGATGTTGTCCCATGCACTTCACACAGTTGCCAAAAAATTTCAATCTGTTTATGGTTTTTTGCCAACAAAAACCTTATCACTGATCGCACCTCACAACTTGCGGGATTTTCAATTGCAGCACACATTTCAAATGTTTGCTGTGAAATAACGGGCAACCATACAAACCTCCCACTAGCACGACTAGATGCAGACTGAGCGGCGGACGCACAGACCAAAGATGGCCATGCTAGCTCCGCCCCTTCTTGCTACAGATGAAAACATAATCTATTTTGTGGATAGCCCTCGTAGTTTTTACTTATTGCAAGGAAGCGTGGAACTTTCAGATTTGGGATTCCCCAGATGTGCCAGTTTACTATCCAAATCAAACAGAACTTTTGAGAAGATGCCTGTCTCTGAGTTATTTGTTGGAGTGGAGGTTTTCTGGAATGCTGACATCTTCTTTCAAAGCCTCAACACCTTTTTGGGGGTTGAAGGCCTTCTTGCAAAGTCTCCAGCTCTTCAACTCTCCAATTATTATCTCCGTGATATTTTCCAGTACACCTCATTACCCATAAATGGCATCTTGGCAGACCTCAATGGGTAAGAGAGCCTAAATATCTATATGAAATGGGAAGGTTAGATTTTCAACATACCTCGATTCTCCAGGCCGCGTTCCCTGCCAATCTGGTCAGGGTCCAATTTCCTGGCCTAATGCCAGAATTCAAAACTTCCTCTGGGCCCAGAGGCGGCTGCATTATTTCCTAGGGTGATATTTATTGCAGGAAATTGGCTACGCCAATCTTTCGCTCGAGGCGCAGTCGACGACTCTGAAAGAGGAGGCCCCTTGGAGGTTTGTCTGCGTCCTCAGGGTCACCCAAAGGGTGCAAATGGGTGCAGAACCTTCTTGGAACGGCTGAAAGGACTGTGATGTAGACTGGAGCTAGATAATTTTTGTATCCCTCCCCCTCTCTTGAGAGCGGGATGTCCAATGGCCTCTTGAAAAAACACCTTTGGGACTTTAGACCTGGGGTATCCTGTAGATTTATCATTCTGGATCAGCCCTGGATTGACTGCCTGATTGATTGTCTACAGAGATTCTCAGTCATCCATGTCATGGTTGTCCTAAAGGCGCTTTTCAAAAGACAACTGGCCTCCCTGGAACTCTTGAAAAAGCACCTTTGGGACAACCATGACACGGATGACTGACAATCTTTGTAGACATTCCGCAGGGATGATGTTCAGATAACAGATAATCAGAGTTGGAAGGGACCTTGTAGGTCATCTAGTCCAACCCCCCTGCCCAAGCGGGAGACCCTACACCATTTCTGACAAATGGCAGTCCAGCCCCTTCTTGAAAGTCTGAAGTGATGAAGCTCCCACAACTTCCGAGGGCAACTTCCGTTTCATGGGTTGATCGTTCTCCCTGTCAGAAAGTTTCTCCTTATTTCCAGCTTGAATCTCTCCTTGTTCAGTTTCCATCCATTATCCCTTGTCTGGCCTTCAGGGGCTTTAGAAAATAGCTTGACCCCTTCCTCCTCTATGTGGCAGCCCCTTCTCAAATGTTGGAAGGCTGCTATCATGTCTCCCCTGGTCCCTCTCTCTACTAGACTAGCCAGGCCCAGTTCCTGCAATCGTTCATCATATGTTTTAGTCTCCAGTCCCCTAATCATCCTGGTTGCTCTTCTCTGCACTCTTTCTCAATATCTTTCTCAATATCTTTTTATAGTGTGGTGACCAAAACCGGATGCAGGACTCTAGGTGTGGTCTTACTAAGGCTTTATAGAGCGGTATTAGTCCCTCCCTTGGTCTCAATTGTATCCCTCTGTTAATGCAACTTAGAATTGCATTGGCTGTTTTGGCTGCTGCTGTACACGGCTGGCTCCTATTTAGCTGGTTGTCCACTAAGACTCCACGATCCCTCTCATAGTTCCTGCTATTGAGCCTGGTTTCACCTGGTTTATGTGTGTACTTTTGGTTTTTCTTGCCTAAGTGTAGGACTTTACTTTTCTCTACATTGGATTTCATTTAGTTAGATACGGCCCAGTGTTCTAGTCTGTCAAGATCCATCTGGATCTTGAGCCTATCTTCTTTGGTGTTGGCTATTCTTGCCAACTTAGTATCATCTGCAAATTTGGTAAGTTCCCCTTCTATTCCCTCATCTAAGTCATTAATGAAAATATTGAAGAGTCCTGGGCCTAAGACGGGACCTTGTGACACCCCACTGCTTATTTCCCTCCATGTAGACTTAGACCCATTAAGGACTACTCGTTGAGTACGGTTTGCCAGCCAGTTGCGAGTCCATCTAGCGGTGGTGCTATCTATTCCACTTTTTTCTAACTTACCAAGAAGTAGGTTGTGGTCTACTTTGTCAAATGCCTTTGTCGAATGTTCCAGAAGGAGGGAGCCACCACAGATTAACATATTAAATTGGGAGGGACCTTGTAGGTCATCTAGTCCAACCCCCTGCCCAAGCAGGGGATCCTACACCATTTCTGACAGATGGCAGTCCAGTCTCTTCTTGAAAACTTCCAGTGATGCAGCTCTCACAACTCCTGAAGGCAACTTCTCTTCCTTCATCTGGGTCCTGCCAGATATAAGTCCTTAAAGGTTCCTTGCCTCACTGCTCTATTGAGTCAGGAGGATGTGACCGATTGTGGTTGTAAGTCAAGGACGACCTGTATATTTTGGATAAACCACTGCTCCGGCTTTTCATCGTTTTTCCTTGTTCTGTGCCTTCTTCTTCTCATCCTCATCAAAGCAATCCTAGATTTTTTTTTTCACCCACCGGAACTCGTGCAAACATTTCAACAGAACGTAGCATCTTTGAAGAGTAAAACACACCCACTCACTCATCCTTGCACAGACAATTTTCTCTGTGTTGATACGATGGGCAGCACAGGCGTAAATTCCCCACGGGAATCTGAGAACGGCAATATTTCTGTTTGTTCTTCCTCCAAATAAATTGAGATGTATTTGTGAGTGTCAGGTGAAGCCTGCAGGAATGACACTATAAAACACCGAAAGCTGCTTGCTGCCTGCCTGACAGACAAGCTAGTTTAACAAACCAACATTTTTATGGTCTGTTAACCACTGATCTAAGCTTTAAAATATATTCGCTTTCTGTGATGACCCAAAGGGGTGTGGCACAAAAGCAACACAGTCAGATAATCAGTCGGAGTCCCTTTATTAGCTCCGACTTTGCCCCCAATGTCCTGGTTACCTTCTGGGCTGGAGAAAAACTCTCCCGGGAGCAGCCTTGGGCTGCAGAGAATCAAGTCCAAATATGGTCAACAAAAACTGTAACTATAACTCCAATCAAGGAAAAATGAGGTAATTAGTCCGGCAGGGCAAGAGAAGGAATTCTAGACGTCAAGGAACAGCGATAATTCAACCCATTTGGGAGGATGCCAGGAGCGCAGATAACCAAAGTCAACACGAGATAAGCTCATGTTTCCTCCCAGCAGCTGCTGCTCTCAGCTTGCCTCTCTTTTAAACTCTCTTCCCAGCTGTGGTAAATGAAGGGAATCAGGGCCCTTTCCTCCTCCATAAGCCGCCCAACCCACGTTGCTCTCTTCTCCATTCCTCCCTGCATGCCCTAGGATGAAGAAGGGGTGGGCCTGGGCCTTCCTCTGAATTCCCTCTCCCTTGTTCTCTCTCTCCCTTGTTCTACCTCTTCCCTGCTCTGCCCAGCCGGACTTTTTTTTTCCTCTCACATCTTCAGGTAAAATTTATGTTATAGGTGTCTTGAAATGAGGACTAATAGACTGAGAAACAGTTTCTTTTCGAAGGCAATAATTGTCTTGAATCAAACAGTGCTTTTGTGATTTAGTCCTATGTATAAGTGGCATTTTAAAACTATTTAACTTACTAAATGTTTTAGATAGGTTTTAGACTACGATTATTATTATTATTGTTGTTGTTGTTGTTGTTTTAATTTTTAAATACTCTAGTGTGATTGTGATGTGGTATTTGGGGTACTGTGCTGGAGTAGTGTTCAAATTTCATTGTATTCATGGAATGCAATGACAATAAAGGTATTCTATTCTATTCTATTCTATTCTATTCTATTCTATTTCTTCATTGCATTATTCTATTCTATTCTATTCTATTCTATTCTATTCTATTCTATTCTATTCTATTCTATTCTATTCCATTCTAATCTTTATCCCATCTATTCTATTCTATTCTGTTCTGTTCTATATTCTGTTCTGTTCTGTTCTGTTCCGTTCTGTTCCGTTCCGTTCCGTTCCGTTCCATTCCATTCCATTCCATTCCATTCCATTCCATTCTATTCTGGCATCTACTAGAAATGTCTCAAATTCCACAAGCTTTCCAAAAGGTATTTGTTCTTTCAATGCTATAAGGAAAAAAAATAAAGAAAAATAAAGTTTTATTTGTGAGGGTGAGAAAAAGGCGACCCAGAAGAATTCTCCAAGGAATGTAAAAACAATTCCACACATGGATATATGCAGGCCATAAAATTGAAAATATTTCCTAGAAGATCTTTGCCCAACAGTCTCGTGGCTGAAACTCACAGCTGCCCTAATATAAGAAGTCCTCGACTTACGACCACAACTGAGCTCAAAATTGTCTGCTGTTAAGCGAGACATTGGTTAAGGGAGCTTTGCCCCATTTTACGACCTTTCTCGCCACAGTTGTTAAGTGAAATCGCTGCAGTTGAGAAGTTAGTAACCTGGTTGTTAAGTGAATCAAGTTTCCCTCTTGACTTTACCTGTCCGAAGGTTGCAAAAGGGGCTCACCTGACCTTGGGAACAATGATAGTCATAAGTATGAACCAGTTGCCGAGCGTCTGAATTTTGATCACATGACCATAGGGAATGCTGCAATGGTTGTAAGAGTGAAAAACGGTCGTAAGTCACTTTTTTTCAGTGCCGTTGTAACTTTGAACAGTTACTAAATGAACTGTCGTAAGTCGAGGACTATCTGTACAAGCAATAAAATAAAATAGCTCCTAGAAGATCTTTGTCAAATGGTCTGGTGGCTGCCCTAATAGAGGTAGTCCTTGACTTATGACCATCTCTGGGTCATGTGATCGCTATTTGCGACCATCTCTGGGTCATGCGATTGCTATTTGCGACCTTCCCCGTTGAAGTCCATGGGGGAAATAAAATACCATGGAGGAAACCAGATGCACGTAACAACTATATGATCCACTTAACGACTGCAGTGATTCACTTAACAACAGTGACCAAAATGTTGCAAGATGGGGCACGGCTGCCTTAACAACTGTTCTATCCTAGGCCTCCCCCAAAAGCACTAAGTCAGTTCTGAATCCCTCTCTTTGATTCCATTAATTGTGAATTTATTTCATTCACAGTCAGCCCACGGCTTGGCAAACAGTCTTGTGAAGGTGTACTAATTAGCTCAGACCTTTATCAATCCTGGAACGCTGCCGGGTAAAATTCCACACTCAGTGCTGACAAGGAAGGCCTAGGTTACACAGACAAATCTTCACGAGGCTGGAATGAACAAACGAACGAACGAGCATGTTGTTTCCTACAAAAGCCCCCTCCCTTTTTGCTTTTCTTTTAATCCTGATGGGAGGGGCCATTCATCGTCCACTTGTGGCCTTATTGGTACGTCGACCCTTTTTGGCAGCTCTGCGCATGCGTAGGCTGGGAACCGGTTCAAGAAGCTCCTCCGCCTCACTGCTGTCCGAGCCCGAAGGCAGCTGATAACTGCCAGCCTGCCCTGGTCCCATCTCTGCCTCTGATGCAGAGCCCTCCTCCGAAACTTCCTCAGCCTCCAAAAATGGCCCAGGTTCCTCCCCAACCTCCTCGCTACTGTCCGACTCTGCTGCCAGATCTGCAAGCCGCCGGTGGGCCACAACAACCACTGCCTTGCTTAGCGATAAAAATGTTGGCTTAATTCTGGTCATAATCCCCTTTTTACCACTGTGCTTTTTGACGTTTAGTACAGATAGTCTTCAACTTACAACCATTCACTTAGTGACCCTTCAAAGTTACAACGGTGCTGGTAAAAAGGCTTACGACCATTTTTCACACTTACGACAGTTACAGCATCCCCATGGTCACTTGATCCAAATTGAGCTGCTTAGGCGACAGACTCGTATTTATGACGGGGTGCAGCATCCCGGGGGGGTGTCAGATGATCCCCTTTTGGCGACCAGACAAGTCAATGGGGAAGCCAGATTCACGTAATGACCATGTTTACTCACTGAACAGCTACGGCAATTCGCTTAACAGCTGTGGCAAGAAAGAGTCAGACGCAGATTAACAGAGTTGGAAGAGACCTTGTAGGTCATCTAGTCCAACCCCCTCCCGCCCCAGCTAAGGTCATAAAACTCCTCTAATAAATGTTTCTCTTAGCAACAGAAATGTTGGGCTCCTTTGGGGTCGTAAGTCGAGGACTGCCCATACGAGGCCCTGCAGATCCTTTGCATTTGCAGCTTCATCCGCCGAATGGGGTTTATTGATGGCTTTTCTTCAGCAAGCAGCTCTATTATTATCCCGCTTCATTTCTTTAAATCAGGCTGTCGTGGGTGACATGGGAGCGCTCAGCAGCTGCAGATTTTGCTTCCGACTTGACTGGATCTTGACTTCTCCTATCAGGAACATGCTGATTTATTGCTTGTTAGATTTCTATCTCATGTTACCTCTAGGCCTTCCAAGCGATCTAATCATCTTCCTTCGTTCACCTTTTCTCTTTTTTCGCCAGGAGGACTTCTGCGAGGTAGATTAACGAAGACAGAAACGTCTTCCAGGCCAGTGATGGTGAACCTTTTGGGTGCCCAAAGTGTCCGTGTGCACGCATAGCCAAAATGCAAGGTGCCCTCTGTGCATGCGTAGTGCCCCCTGCATATGCCCCACTCCCTGTGCATGCGTCCCACCCAGGGGTGGGGTTCTACCAGTTCGCACCTATTCGCTAGAACCGGTTGTTAACACTCTAAGCAGTTCAGAGAACCAGTTGTTAGAAGAAATTACTGGCCTAATCCTGTAAGGGAGGCAGGAAGGAAACATTCTGGTGTTGCTTACAGAAACTGCCTCTCCGTTAATCCTTATTACATTTTTGGCAGGACTAGACTTCCTGTCTCTGGAACTTCTCTGGAGTTTTTTCCCCCTCCTTTGCTGGTACTTTGCTTGTGTGGAGTGACCATTCAAAGTTATAATGGCACTGAAAAAAGTGATTTATGACCATTTTTCACACTTACGACTGTTGCAGCATCCCCACAGTCACGAGAGGCCAGGCGAGGAGATGCGTGCCTTGATGTGAGTGATATTGAGTTGGCCACACCCAGCCAGTCACATGACCACCAAGCTATGTCCACCCAGTCACATGACCACCAAGCCACGCCCACCACCTAAGCCACACCCACAGAACCGGTTGTTAAAAAATTTGAATCCTCACCCCCCGCACATGCACCCCACCTCTACGCATGCGCCCTGCCCCTGTGCATGCATGTTCCTTGTGCATGGATGGCAGAGACCCGAAGGCTAGCTGGCCATTGGGAGGTGCGCGCGCATGCGTGGTGGACCTGAGCTGGGGCGATGGTGTGCGTCCCCACAGAAAGAACTATGCGTGCCGCCTGTGGCACACGTGCCATAGGTTCACCACCACTGTTTCCAGGGAATCTTTCCTGGAGGAGGGGGAGGACTAGAACTCAGGTCTTCCCATTCCTAGTCCAGGTTCTTCCACCCAACATCTGCATGGCTCTTGGGCTGGGAGGGAGGGAATGGTGAAATGTCAGCCAATGAGCTTCTGCAGCTAAAGTGGGATTAGAACTCAGGTGTCCCCGTTCCTAATCCAACACCTCCCACTCTATCCCTGATTGGCTCTTGGATTGGGAGGGAGTGAGTGAGTGGTGGAATGTCAGCCAATGAGCTTCAGCAACTGAGGCAGGTTTAGAATTTGGGTGTCCCCACTCTTAATTTAGCCCCTTCAATTCTACTCCTGATTGACTCTTGGCCTGGGAGGGTGGGACTTGCCCGGAGTCAGCCAATGAGCTTCTGGGACAGAGGAGGGATTAAAACCTGGATCTCTCTATTCCTAGTCGACTCTCACTCCCGCTACACCTGATTGGCTCTTGGGTTGGAAGGGAGGGGGAGGGTCTGCCGCCAAAAATCAGCCAATGAGCTTCCGAAACCAAGGAAAACCTAGAACTCCCAGCTTCCCATGCATAACCTTTCCCCCTTGGCTTCTTTGACCAAGGGAGAATTTGAACCCGCTCCCAGCCCAGCACCTTCACCATTACAACCCCCCCCCCCATTTTTGGAATTGAAAGGAAAAGACTGGCCCAAAGTCCTCTGTGTGGCTCCATGGTAGAAGCAGAATTAAAACTCAGCTCTCCCTGCTCCTAACCACATTTACTACTGAGCCGCTCTGTCTCTGGGATGAAGGGGAGTCTCTATGGTTGTGGGCACAGGTTGGCTGCTGCCGGCTCACACTGGTTCAGGTGAACTGGTAGTTAAGATTCTGCACAGTTCAGTGAACTGGCAAATTCCACCACTGGCTGGCCCTGCCACCACTTGTTTTATGGCCTGTTTTGTGGGCCATTTTCAGGGCAGTTTTCAGGCTATTTTTTGGACCATTTTGGGACATTCTGGGGCTGTTTTCGACCCAAAAAACTGGTCTGAAAATGCCCCCAAACCACCCTGTTTTTTGGCTGTTTGGGGGGCCATTTTGGGCTGTTTTGGAGGCCATTTTGGGCTGTTTTGGAGGCCATTTTGGGCTGTTTTGGGGGCCATTTTGGGCTGTTTGTGGGGCCGTTTTGGGCTGTTTTGGAGGCAATTTTGGGCTGTTTTGGGGGCCATTTTGGGCTGTTTTGTGGGGCATTTTGGACTGTTTTGGAGGCCATTTTGGGCTGTTTTGGAGGCCATTTTGGGCTGTTTTGTGGGCCATTTTGGGCTGTTTTGTGGGCCATTTTGGGCTGTTTTGGAGGCCATTTTGGGCTGTTTTGTGGGGCATTTTGGATTGTTTGGGGGGCCATTTTCAGGCTTTTGGGGGGTTATTTTTGGCACAAAATGGCCTGAAAACACACACAAAAAAACCCTGGCCAAAAAACAGGCTGAATAATGGATGGGGGTGGGGGCAGCCAGTGGTAGGATTAGCCCCAACTGGCTGAATCCTACCTCTGCCTTTGAGGTGAGTGGCTAGGAGGAGGGGGCTAGGTGTGATGAGTGACGTCACCCACCCAGTCACAGGACCAACTGGCCATGCCTACCCAGCTCGAGGACTGGTTGTTAAAAACTAACCAACGCGAACAAAAAACCCCAATCTCCCAACCAGGCCAAAGTGGTCATTTCAATTTCCCAGAATGCCCCGGTACCAGAGACCACGCTGGCCCCAGCTTGACTGCTTGTTCTTGATGCTCCAAGCTAAAACCCACCGGAAGTCCATGTTTTTGTCCAGCCACCCCTTCCTCTAACTAAAAAATTGGGCAGGAAACAAGCCATCCAGGCTTGTTGCCAAGCAAGAAAGCCAACCTG
The DNA here is from genome assembly GCF_900518735.1 of Pseudonaja textilis. Next base: position 48,235 of record NW_020769443.1, on the reverse strand, counting down.
GATGCCAGGTTCTGGGAAGACCTCGGCACAGCTTGATGTAGCCAGGATGAAACATCTGGCCTGAGCCTCACAGGGATCTGGCAGGGAGCGGCATCGCAGATTGAGGGGTTTGACATTCGTGGATAATAAACCCTGGCATTGCCAAATCTTGTTGGGTCCATCAGTCACCCTCCAACTCGGCTGCCCGCTGGCACCCAAAGAAACGCCTCGATGAGAGCCAAGCAGGAGATACATCCCAGCTTGGACGTCTTCTTTATTTATTTATCTATCTATTATTTAATTCCATTTGTACGGCTTCCCATCGCAACAAGTGTCTCTCGGCGCAGCGAGCAGAATGAAAATGAAATGAAAAAAACAAAACCCATAGCCATGAAACCAAATACAATCCTTGGTTGTATAAACAAGAGGCATAGACTCAAAAACACATGAAGTATGAATGAAGAAAGAATGCTGCTTTATAAAGTAAGGGCACACCTGGAATAACTGCATCCAGTTTTGGTCACCACATTACAAAAAAGGACGTTGAGACTTTGGAAAAAGTGCAGAAAGAAGCAACTAAGATGGTTTAAAGGCCCAGAGATGAACACATATGAAGAACGGTTGGAGGATTTGGCTAGTCTAGAGAAAAGAAGCACCAGGAGGCTCATGATAGCAATATTCCAGTATTTGAAGGGGTGCCACAAAAAAGAGGGGGTCGATTTATTTTCCAAAGTGCAGGAGACAAGAAACAATAGATGGAAACTAACCAAGGAGAGGAGCAACCTGGAATTAAGGAGAAACTTCCTAATAGGGAGGACTATTAACCAACGAAGCAGCTTTGCCTTCAGAAATCACGGGGGCTTCGTCCCTGGAGGTTTTTAAGAAGAGCCTGGACAGCCACCTGTCTGATATATTATAAGTTCTCCTGCTTGAGCAGTGGGTTGGACTAGATGACCTCCAAGGTCCCTTCCAGCTCTAAATTTGATAGACTGACGGAAAACAATAGCAATTGCAGAAAAAGTTGAAAGGCGAAGCAGGCGAGAAGGAAATGGGCACTTGGAGGAAGAAGTGGGTCGGGCGGGGAGGAGGGAGATTAGGTGTTAGCAGGCTCTTCTCCCAAATCAAGGTGTCTCTCTCACAGAACTTAAAAGCTCAGATCAAGCCAGCATTGTCAGGTGCGCATCTCTGTCCTCCGATTCAGTGGTGAGATTCAAATTGTTTTACTACCGGTTCTGTGGGCGTGGCACGTCTTGGTGGGTATGGCTTGGTGGGCGTGGCAGGGGAAGGATATACTGCGAAATCCCCATTGCTTTCTCACCTCGCTAACCTGCTTTCCAGCTCCGTTCTCCTGTGCAGGTGCAACTAAAGAGGAGCCAGCCAATCAGCTGGGACTCCATGGGAGGCGGAGAATAGAAGGGGGCGGGGCCAATCAGAGGTGGGATTGGCCGGTTCTCCGAACTGCTCAAAATTTCCACTACCGGTTCTTCAGAACTGGTCAGAACTGGCTGAATACCACCCCTGTTCCAATTACTAACTTTTGGAGGTGAGTGCTGACAAAACTGGAGCCAAAAACTGAACTCACTGATAAACCAGAGGTGATGTTTGGATTTGTTTCCCACTGCCAAACCCTCCGATTGGATCCCTAACTAGGATCATCCTGGGTGGGGACAGTCATGAAAAGAGGAATATTCCTCAGAGAGGGATGTTTGGAAATTGGGGGTGGAAGTAGAAAGGGAGGGAGGGGAAGGGATGGAAGGAGGGAGGGAGGGAGGAGACATATGGAAGGAAGGAAGGAATATGGATAGAAGAAATAAAGAGAAAGAAGGAAGGAAGGAAGGAAGGAAGGAAGGAAGGAAGGAAGGAAGGAAGGAAGGAAGGAAGGAAAGGAAGGAAGGAAGGAAGGAAGGAAGGAAAGAGAAGGGAGGAAGAAAGGAAGGAAAGATAATAAGAATATGGATGGATGGAAGGAAGGAAGAAAGAAAAAGAAAGGATGAAAAAGAAAATGGGAGGGAGGAAGAAAAAGAAAGAAAGAAAAAGAAGGGAAGGAAGGAGAAGGGAGGAAGAAAGAAAGAAAGGAAAGATAATAAGAATATGGATGGATGGAAG